>JAODUO010000407.1:0-150000 GCA_025642075.2 Ridgeia piscesae | reverse complement strand
ATAATATATAATCACAAAACTAGACGTGAATATGTCAGTATAATTTGTATTTTCTTAATTAAATGGTTTTATTTTAAAATATATATATATATATATATGTGTGTATGTATATTATGTATATACGTATATGTGTGTGTGTATCTGCTAGAACTTTTATTTTTTGGGGTTGTCAATTAAATGCAGTTTTGAATTGTAATAAAAAACATGACCAAACGGGACCTTGAACAGGGTGACATGTGTGGGTAACATATTATTAAATAGCAGGACATTGTTTTTGGAGTATAATTTATTCAGAAAGGGACTGAAAGATTCATTTCACTTAGTCTTTAAGATCAAGATTGGGTAGATGTTATATCAACTTTGGAGGTGACTGTTTTCGTGGCTTGCATCGTTACCAAACCATTGCGTTATCCCAAAAAGAACTTTGCCAGTTAACATTATGCAGATGAAGCACCAACTATGGCAGTTAGTGTTTTATGAATGCATAAAGCTGCCATGGCCTCACTCCCCTGCGGCACAGAGCCCTGGTGGGGCAACTTAAACAGGTAAATGTCACCCTTGTTGCTGGCTTATTGTATCCTTGGGAAAACTACAGCTCAGGATTGCTTATCGTGTGTCATTAATTTGGTGTTATCTAGATGTAGCTGGAGACAAACGGAGCCTGGTGGATTAGATCGCTTCAGATAAACTGATGGTGTATGGTGCACATCTTGCTTTATTTGACAATGCATCTATCTCCTGGAGTACCGCTGCATGTCGGTGAATGACTCCCACTTCTGGTGTAATCCTTCTTACATGTCTTCCCGTTGGATGCTGTCTGGGAGCTTTACCTTGATGTCCGTCTCCTACGAAACCCCCACGCTGGCAAGGACTGTCGGATGGCGAAGGCGCTGCAGTGAAGATTTGATTTAGATAATGCGTGTGCATTTGCAGAGTAAGCTGCTCGATGCCAATGATGAGTAGTGGTTAAATTGAGCCGGTGCCATTGCAGCCTCTGTAGGAGGGCAGTGCTGGGGTTGCAGTTGGCTTGGCAGGACGTCTGACCACTGGCTCTCTGTGGCGTCCACTCAATACACACACACAGCTGGTGGCAGTGGCTGAGTGGTCAGTAGCAAGGTGGACCTTGCTTCAGTTAAACTGTAGCACACTGCATCTTGCATGAGACATAGAGTACCTTGATTACTGGACAGTGGCCCGGTGTAGGGACACCAGCAATGGTGGCACGGTGTACATCGCATTGGGAACAGTGAACAGAGTGCACATCGCAACAGACACGGGATGACAAATAGGAAATGTTGGCTGCTGTCCTACTTAAATAGTGCAGGTAAAAGAACTCCCGTCAAAGGTAGGTGTAATGTTTGTACTAGCTGTCTTGTCCTTGTCATTGTGCAGACAGTTAGTTCGTCTGTACTTCTGGCGTAATTATTATTGTATTGTGTATTGTATTGTAATTGAGGTGGCTCTTGGATAACGAAAATAACTTGAGTTCCTACGTTATTGATGGATATACTTACCTGGGTGGGTTGATTTTTTATCTGCAACCACTGCATTGAAAAAATTATTTCTACATAGACCGAAACCCCTGGATGAAAAGACATACTGGTACTAGCGAACTAGAAATGTGAGCATTCCGACTTGTTTATGGCTAACTGCAGCTCTCCAGTTTCATCAGAAGTATGCAGTTCAATTTTTTTATAATGAGCTCCCGATCATGCATTTAACAGACATTTCAATTTGTCGTTGTCAATCATCTATTTGCGAGACACCTGACACTAAAAATCAATGCATGGCTATTAAAGTGGATCCGCTTTAAGGAATCATTACTCTGAGACACTTTTTGTAAATTGGTTTATCACTCACGCAGATAGTGAGAAGGCTGTTGGGCATTGATGCTAACTTCTTTTAAATTGGTAAAATTAAGAAGTAATGGTTTGAACGTGTGACTGTAGATGTTATATCATAAACATGTATCGTGTAAAACTCATATTTTCTTAATTAATTCACAATGATGTTGTTCCTCTTGCTGTCCCTGTCATCAGGTCATGGGTACTGTCATCTTGTCTTTGTCCTTTCTTTTCTCCTCATTTTCTCTCACAGAGTTCTCTATCAACAGTCTCCAACTCCTTCTGTCTTTTGCCGTTGTTCTCCATTCTCCTCCCACTCTCTTTCCTGATCTCTCTTAACACGGTCCTTCCATTGCAATAACTATAAAAAATGACATCAAGACACTGAGAGAGCTAACAGAAATTAGTTTGTAAGACATTTTGGTTGATGCAGTAGTTCTCTTTCGACAACAGCAAATATGAATGGATGAAACCTCCTCATTTGGTTTTGTAATTTACATAACATTTCACATGTGAACAATTTGAATGTCAAAATATATTCTCCATTATAAAATTGGACCAGTAATATTAATTAAGTTAAAACATCGTCAAAACATATCTCGTTTGTGTAAATTTCAGATCTTTTGACTAACATGACGAAAACAACATTTTTTACACAAATCACCCCTTTTTACCCCTACTGCAGGCAACTGGGTGTAGTAACAGGAAACTGATCTGTTCTGTGGCTGCAGCCTTTGCCCAGAGAATAATTAATGTGAACATGTGTTTCTTGATGCTTGAGTGAGTTTCTGCTAACTAGATGTTGACATCTAGCATTTGGTGTGAATGGTGGCAGGCTCCAGAAGATGTTAATGCAGCGTGAATGTTTGTCTGAAGACAGAAGTCTATCGCTGCCATGACAGGGCAGTTGACCCAGCACCAAGTGTCTCACTGTGTCCTTACAGCGCAAGTTGCCATGGTTTATGCCGTGCCACACTTGTTAAGTGATATCATAATGGGAGAAATCTAATCATATCTAAGTGCTACATTTAGCAAGATTACCATCTGAAGCAAAACACCCATTTTGGCTTGCTGAAAGGGACTGACTGAAAAGTTTTTAGACAATGAGATATATACATTTTATATATTTGTAAAAACTCACTTTAAATGTAATGATTTGGCCATAGCAACTGATAATAAACATACGGTCCAAACTGCAAAGTCCTATTTGCACAATTTGTTATTTAGTTATGCTGTCCTCTGAACTGGTTGCATATTGTCCTGACTTCTCAAGTTCTTTCTTGTGTGTCCTTTTGAGATAATTGCTAATTTTATTAGCTATTTATTTCATGCTGCTTATGTTTAAACTACCAGTAATGATAATTATTCTTAAAGCATTTGTCATTTGCTACTAGACTAGTATCTCCAGTCAATAAATCACTATCAACGATTATTTTTTAACAAGATTTAACAAGATTGCCACCTAGAGATTCAACTCTAGATGGCAGGTGGACTAGGAAGCCATTTGGCTTATCGAGAGTCCAACCTATCTATCTAAGTATACCCCGCCCTTCTTAGGTATATGTCGATTTTATTTTTAAATATATTAACACTACTAGCACCTACACAATCAGCTGATAATCTGTTCCATTCGTTTACTGTTCTTTGTGAAAAAGAAAATTTTCTAATATCTAGTCTACACTGCTTCTTTGCTAATGTAACTCCATGTCCTCTAGTCCTTCTCTCTTCCTTGACTGTGAAAAAAAAATATTTCTGTCAATATTTTCATATCCATTCAATATTTTAAACACCTCAATCTGATCTCCTCTCAATCTTCTGGTTTCTAGTGTTAAACATTATGCAATGGCTTTTTGCCTAAGTATCTTAATGTTGCACTTCACGTTGAATGCTATCTAAACTATTTTTGGTAAATCTATAATATGAAATGTTGATCTCTCATCTGTATATTTTTTAATGATTTCTTGACAGGCCACCCACCCATCTGCTAACCCACCCACCCATCCGCCCACTGGCCTGAATGATGCCGTGGTGGCATCAAATTATTTCTGAATAGATATACCTTCTAGTTCTGTAAAGCACAGAACAAGCAGGTTTACTCCTACACAGACAGTCACGTTGTCTCACAGTGAGACCAGATGGAATCTTATAAGGCTGTCCGTCCATCTGTCCGTCCGTTTGTCCGTCCATCTGTCCATCCGATCATGACTGTCAGTTGTATGTGTCATGGGTACATGCATATATGAATGTCAGTGTCTATATATGTACAATCACATATAAATATTATATGTGCTTAAAATATGATGAAGTTAGTGAAATAACTGAAAGTGTACATTATTTATATCTATATGACAATATTTAATATGTTACAATACATGTAATCTGCCGTTTTGGTGCCACTAAGACACCACAATGTGACCAGTGACCACTGACCATATACACCAAAAAAAAAATTGCCCATTAATCGCACGTTAGATCAAACCATTTAGCGGGCACATTCTTGCAGGGGGGAAATTGATGCACTAAAAATAACAAATGCATTCCGGCGTACCCCCGGTATTACTGCTGTTATGAGACTTAGTATGCCCAGCAGTAAATCCTGATGGACCAAACCGGACTGTTGGTCTGTGCCGTGTACATCCACACAAAGTGCCTATTGATCATCTCTCAACTAGCTCATTCTGACATCCGGCCAACAACACTTGTCACTGATCCAGTTACTCCTTCCCGCACACTTTACTCTTGTTTGCCGTGTTACCGTGCCATTTTGAAGATTGCATTACAATGCAAGCTTTCATTGAAGCAAGGTAACAGTATCAGTGTGAGTACCGTTCAGTGTGAACCAGGCTCGTCTTTTCTCCTCACTGACAGCACTGGCGTCCTGACTTGTGTACTTTTGCTGTGGAGTGCAAAAACGTATGTCACTTTTATAAATTTATAAATAGTGAATTGACTTTTATTTGGTCTACACGTACAATTGTCCAAAAGTTAAAAAATGTCATAAATGACAAATGTATTAATATTTTTATTTTTTATTGATTATTTTAGCAAACATAGTCTCTGTTAGTCTCACATACAAGCTGACTGACATTTTTAAAACATGCTAGCGATAAATGCCAATGTGGCATATATAAAACACCATATGTATTGATGGGCATTGTATACATTTTTTGACTCTGCAACTTTAATTAGAGAATATTAATAAGCATGTTTTCTCAATGTGCAGTGTGTAATTTGACAATATAAATCTCCAGTACAATATATTGGAGAAGGAAGGAGGTTATGTTACTGGCAAAACATAGGCATATGCAGTATCAACTAGTTTTTGACATCATCGCTAAATGACGAAAACATAGGCATATGTAGCATCGACCAGTTTTTGACGTCATCGCTAAATGGCTTGGTTAATATCTGATTGCATCCGTTTGACACATGACAGCAACTATCCACTGCGTAACTTGTACTTTAATCAGCTGTCCCATGACACCAGCACTAAGTGGCTTGGTTAATATCTGATTGTGCCAGTGTGAATCCGCAATGGCAGCTATCTATAGGGTGGCTTTAATCAACTGGTTCATGAAGCTATCGCTAAGTGGCTTGGTTAGCGGCCACCCGTCCATTCTATCCATGAAATAGTTCTATCCATGATCAAAGTTTTGAATGACAAATGCATGGATGACCGTGCCTAGGATGTATTGCCCATGAATAAATACTTAGAACATATCATCGACGAGTAAGCACTCGTACAACATGCTGCGAGGACTTCCAACTTCAGCCAAACGACCACCTATTATAGGTTGTTGTTTAGCTGCATTTTGGGCCAATTAAATGGCGGTACCTCTTTATCTATGTATGTTGCTTCAGCTGATTGCTTCAGTGTCCAACCAGTTGGCAGTAATTCTGCAACTGAGTGCCGTTTCTGACAGACATTATCTGAATATCAAAGTGCTGTCAGTGTGGAGGCTGGCTCAGGACCTAGGTGGCAGTGGGCCAGACAGTCAGTCCTCAAGGGGACGCTACTGGTCCTATCAGAGGAATGTTACATAAACTGAATGTAGTAGGACTGTAACACTAACAGATGTCGACATAAAGATTCCCTCGGACAGAGTGGATTGTGCGTGTGTAGCATTGAACGAGTGAGTAAAGTTGGTTTCTGTTACTACCATTGCATTGTACTTTATTGGTGTACTCCGCTGATGGCAAAGTACACCAGTATCACATTTTCACTGTCACTCCACGGTTGAGTTGAAATTCAGTGTATAAAGATTGCCCATATATTTCTGAGAAACAAAATGTATCATTTCCAAAGTTTACAGCAGAGGTCACACACACACACACGCACGCACGCACGCACGCATGCACGCACGCACGCAGGCACGCACGCATACACACACACAAACACACACACACACACACACACACAAACACACACACACCACCACCACCACCACCACCACCACCACCACACCACACACACACACACACACACACCACACCACACACACACACACACACACACACACACACACACACACACACACATTTAATTGATGTTTAATGTCCACAGAAGGTTGAAAAATACAAAGGACCCAGGAAATTCTTAAATGATCGCCAATGGTAAAGTCATTGTGGTCTCATCCATCATGTTATTGTAGTGAGCGACACATGTGTTTTCCAACCTCATTATAGTTATGGCTAATGTGTTGTTATTGCAACATATCTGCAATATCTAGCAATGTTGCTTATAGTTATTTCCACTAAGACAGGCATACAGTGTAAATGTCATTGCTCAGTATTTGTTAAAACAATGCCTATACTTCAAAATGTTCCATTTTGACGTCTTAAAATTTGTTCAATAACTAATAACTCATTATATCAGCAGTGCAAACATCTTTATAAATAGCTTTTTTACCGTCCAGTTTACGCTACAATGCATAATAGTATGTCACCAAAATATTGTCATGTGATTTGGGGGTATTTTCTTATAGGTTTATTTACATCACCAATCGTAGTTTGCATTTACATGTCACTTTTGATAATGTGAAACTTTAAAGAAAGGTCAGTCTTCAGCACTCTGAATGGTGTGATATGCATGTCATTCTTGATGTGTAAAAAAAGTAAAGGTAAGTTCTTATATAGCGCAGTATCCAATCCTCAGGATTGCTCAAAGCGCTTTACACATTACTTCCCTGGCAGACCTGTTCAATCAAACACCATCTCAACTTCTCTGGGAAGCATCCAGCCATATGCTATAATTAATGCACGAAGGCCTCTCACACACATATCCACCACTGTCTACAGCCAGGTACTCATTTATACAGCTGAGTGAACTGGAGCAATGTAGAGTGAAAAAACTTGCCCAAGGTTTTAACACCGCAGCACAGGATTCGAACCCGGGTCCTCTTAGTCGAGAGTCCGATGCCCTACCCCTGAGCCATGGCGCTCAAGTAGTAATTTGTGTGTGTTGTACAGTAAACAAAACTTGTCAAGGAGCCTATTTCATAAATTACATAGAATGGTTCATTAAATAAGACATATGCATTTTTTTAAATAATTTAGCAGATTGGTCATTCTCCATTGCACAAACAATTGAAATTAGTTTCACACTTAGCGCACAGTCACAAAACTGATTAGTGAAAAAATTTTAGTTTATTGTCTTAATGGCATCTGTTATGATTGTGTATAGCATTTATGATGAGATATCTCCATTGAAAGACCAGTAGAATTAAAAGATGTTAACACAATCTGCAGTTACACCGCCAATTTGAATGAGTCAGCAGAAGACGTCTGATGCACAAACATTCAGAGAGGCTGTCAAGACATCAGCCAATAAGAATGATTTATAATGATCATAAGCATACATGCATGCAGATTGCACAATGATTTATTCCACCAGAGGCACCTTCATAGTACTACAGGCTCAGGCAATTTGTGGTTCCGTAGTGTGGAGG
This sequence comes from Ridgeia piscesae, assembly GCA_025642075.2. Classification (NCBI taxonomy): domain Eukaryota; kingdom Metazoa; phylum Annelida; class Polychaeta; order Sabellida; family Siboglinidae; genus Ridgeia; species Ridgeia piscesae. Next base: position 142,208 of record JAODUO010000407.1, on the reverse strand, counting down.
GCTCAGGTCTGTGCTGCAACAAACCACGTGGTTACTTTGGCACCTTCTTGAGAAATGACCACTGGGAAACTGTGTAGGTCGGTGAAAGGTCCTCCAGGAAAGCGATGCATATCATAAACGTGGACGTAAATAACTCGAAATACTTTTTGTTTCTCTGTATACATCTCGAGTTGATAGCACAGTCGATGGAGTTAAAATTCAATTAATTAAATTAGAAAAATGTCAAGCAGGCCTCAGCAGACATGTAATATTGGCATATTAATTTTTGTAATTATACATTCACATCAAACGTGTCCTTGCACCGTGAGAGACAACCCTCCCTAACACCTTTCCACCTTTCTCTGTGTTGGCTTCTCTTGTCCAGAGATGACATGTCCAGGGGACTCTTGTCCAGAAGTGACGTGTCCAGGGGACTCTTGTCCAGAAGTGACGTGTCCAGGGGACTCTTGTCCAGAAGTGACGTGTCCAGGGGACTCTTGTCCAGAAGTGACGTGTCCAGGGGACTCTTGTCCAGAAGTGACGTGTCCAGGGGACTCTTGTCCAGAAGTGACGTGTCCAGGGGACTCTTGTCCAGAAGTGACGTGTCCAGGGGACTCTTGTCCAGAAGTGACGTGTCCAGGGGACTCTTGTCCAGAAGTGACGTGTCCAGGGGACTCTTGTCCAGAAGTGACGTGTCCAGGGGACTCTTGTCCAGAAGTGACGTGTCCAGGGGACTCTTGTCCAGAAGTGACGTGTCCAGGGGACTCTTGTCCAGAAGTGACGTGTCCAGGGGACTCTTGTCCAGAAGTGACGTGTCCAGGGGACTCTTGTCCAGAAGTGACGTGTCCAGGGGACTCTTGTCCAGAAGTGACGTGTCCAGGGGACTCTTGTCCAGAAGTGACGTGTCCAGGGGACTCTTGTCCAGAAGTGACGTGTCCAGGGGACTCTTGTCCAGAAGTGACGTGTCCAGGGGACTCTTGTCCAGAAGTGACGTGTCCAGGGGACTCTTGTCCAGAAGTGACGTGTCCAGGGGACTCTTGTTCAGAAGTGACGTGTCCAGGGGACTCTAGTCCAGAAGTGACGTTTCCAGGGGACTCTTGTTCAGAAGTGACGTTTCCAGGGGACTCTAGTCCAGAAGTGACGTGCCCAGGGGACTTGTTCAGAAGTGACGTGTCCAGGGGACTCTAGTCCAGAAGTGACGTTTCCAGGGGACTCTTGTTCAGAAGTGATGTTTCCAGGGGACTCTAGTCCAGAAGTGACGTTTCCAGGGGACTCTTGTTCAGAAGTGACGTTTCCAGGGGACTCTAGTCCAGAAGTGACGTTTCCAGGGGACTCTAGTCCAGAAGTGACGTGTCCAGGGGACTCTAGTCCAGAAGTGACGTGTCCAGGGGACTCTTGTCCAGAAGTGACGTGTCCAGGGGACTCTTGTCCAGACGTGACTGTCCAGGGGACTCTTGTCCAGACGTGACTGTCCAGGCTCTTGTCAGAGTCGTGTCCAGGGACTCTTGTCCAGAAGTGACGTGTCCAGGGGACTCTTGTCCAGACGTGACTGTCAGGGACTCTTGTCCAGACGTGACATGTCCAGGGGACTCTTGTCCAGACGTGACTGTCCAGGGGACTCTTGTCCAGACGTGACTGTCCAGGGGACTCTTGTCCAGACGTGTACTGTCCAGGGGACTCTTGTCCAGACGTGACTGTCCAGGGGACTCTTGTCCAGATGTGACTGTCCAGGGGACTCTTGTCCAGACGTGACTGTCCAGGGGACTCTTGTCCAGACGTGACATGTCCATGGGACTCTTGTCCAGACGTGACGTGTCCAGGGGACTCTTGTCCAGATGTGACTGTCCAGGGGACTCTTGTCCAGACGTGACTGTCCAGGGGACTCTTGTCCAGACGTGACATGTCCAGGGGACTCTTGTCCAGACGTGACTGTCCAGGGGACTCTTGTCCAGATGTGACTGTCCAGGGGACTCTTGTCCAAACGTGACATGTCCATGGGACTCTTGTCCAGACGTGACTTTCCAGGGGACTCTTGTCCAGAAGTGACGTGTCCAGGGGACTCTTGTCCAGACGTGACTGTCCAGGGGACTCTTGTCCAGACGTGACTGTCCAGGGGACTCTTGTCCAGACGTGACTGTCCAGGGGACTCTTGTCCAGACGTGACTGTCCAGGGGACTCTTGTCCAGACGTGACTTTCCAGGGGACTCTTGTCCAGAAGTGACGTGTCCAGGGGACTCTTGTCCAGACGTGACTGTCCAGGGGACTCTTGTCCAGATGTGACTGTCCAGGGGACTCTTGTCCAGAGTGACTGTCCAGGGGACTCTTGTCCAGAGTGACTGTCCAGGGGACTCTTGTCCAGACGTGACTGTCCAGGGGACTCTTGTCCAGACGTGACTTTCCAGGGGACTCTTGTCCAGAGTGACTGTCCAGGGGACTCTTGTCCAGAAGTGACTGTCCAGGGGACTCTTGTCCAGAGTGACTGTCCAGGGGACTCTTGTCCAGACGTGACTGTCCAGGGGACTCTTGTCCAGACGTGACTGTCCAGGGGACTCTTGTCCAGACGTGACTGTCCAGGGGACTCTTGTCCAGACGTGACTGTCCAGGGGACTCTTGTCCAGACGTGACTGTCCAGGGGACTCTTGTCCAGACGTGACTGTCCAGGGACTCTTGTCCAGACGTGACTGTCCAGGGGACTCTTGTCCAGACGTGACTGTCCAGGGGACTCTTGTCCAGACGTGACTGTCCAGGGGACTCTTGTCCAGACGTGACTGTCCAGGGGACTCTTGTCCAGACGTGACTGTCCAGGGGACTCTTGTCCAGACGTGACTGTCCAGGGGACTCTTGTCCAGAGTGACTGTCCAGGGGACTCTTGTCCAGACGTGACTGTCCAGGGGACTCTTGTCCAGACGTGACTGTCCAGGGGACTCTTGTCCAGACGTGACTGTCCAGGGGACTCTTGTCCAGAAGTGACTGTCCAGGGGACTCTTGTCCAGACATGACTGTCCAGGGGACTCTTGTCCAGACGTGACTGTCCAGGGGACTCTTGTCCAGACGTGACTGTCCAGGGGACTCTTGTCCAGACGTGACTGTCCAGGGGACTCTTGTCCAGACGTGACTGTCCAGGGGACTCTTGTCCAGACGTGACGTGTCCAGGGGACTCTTGTCCAGACGTGACTGTCCAGGGGACTCTTGTCCAGATGTAACTGTCCAGGGGACTCTTGTCCAGACGTGACTGTCCAGGGGACTCTTGTCCAGACGTGACTGTCCAGGGGACTCTTGTCCAGATGTAACTGTCCAGGGGACTCTTGTCCAGACAGGACGTGTCCAGGGGACTCTTGTCCAGACGTGACGTGTCCAGGGGACTCTTGTCCAGAGTGACTGTCCAGGGGACTCTTGTCCAGAAGTGACGTGTCCAGGGGACTCTTGTCCAGAAGTGACGTGTCCAGGGGACTCTTGTCCAGAAGTGACTGTCCAGGGGACTCTTGTCCAGAAGTGACGTGTCCAGGGGACTCTTGTCCAGAAGTGACGTGTCCAGGGGACTCTTGTCCAGAAGTGACGTGTCCAGGGGACTCTTGTCCAGAAGTGGCGTGTCCAGGGGACTCTTGTCCAGAAGTGACGTGTCCAGGGGACTCTTGTCCAAAACGTGACGTGTCCAGGGGACTCTTGTCCAGAAGTGACGTGTCCAGGGGACTCTTGTCCAGAAGTGACGTGTCCAGGGGACTCTGTCCAGGGACTCCGGACTCTGTCCAGAAGTGACGTGTCCAGGGGACTCTTGTTCAGAAGTGACGTTTCCAGGGGACTCTAGTCCAGAAGTGACGTTTCCAGGGGACTCTTGTTCAGAAGTGACGTTCCAGGGGACTCTAGTCCAGAAGTGACGTGCCAGGGGACTTGTTCAGAAGTGACTGTCCAGGGGACTCTGTCCAGAAGTGACGTTTCCAGGGGACTCTTGTCCAGAAGTGATGTCCAGGGGACTCTAGTCCAGAAGTGACGTTTCCAGGGGACTCTTGTTCAGAAGTGACGTTTCCAGGGGACTCTAGTCCAGAAGTGACGTTTCCAGGGGACTCTAGTCCAGAAGTGACGTGTCCAGGGGACTCTAGTCCAGAAGTGACGTGTCCAGGGGACTCTTGTCCAGAAGTGACGTGTCCAGGGGACTCTTGTCCAGACGTTACTGTCCAGGGGACTCTTGTCCAGACGTGACATGTCCATGGGACTCTTGTCCAGACGTGACGTGTCCAGGGGACTCTTGTCCAGAAGTGACGTGTCCAGGGGACTCTTGTCCAGACGTGACTGTCCAGGGGACTCTTGTCCAGACGTGACATGTCCAGGGGACTCTTGTCCAGACGTGACTGTCCAGGGGACTCTTGTCCAGACGTGACTGTCCAGGGGACTCTTGTCCAGACGTGACTGTCCAGGGGACTCTTGTCCAGACGTGACTGTCCAGGGGACTCTTGTCCAGAGTGACTGTCCAGGGGACTCTTGTCCAGACGTGACTGTCCAGGGGACTCTTGTCCAGACGTGACTGTCCATGGGACTCTTGTCCAGACGTGACTGTCCAGGGACTCTTGTCCAGACGTGACTGTCCAGGGGACTCTTGTCCAGACGTGACTGTCCAGGGGACTCTTGTCCAGACGTGACATGTCCAGGGGACTCTTGTCCAGACGTGACTGTCCAGGGGACTCTTGTCCAGACGTGACTGTCCAGGGGACTCTTGTCCAGACGTGACTGTCCAGGGGACTCTTGTCCAGATGTGACTGTCCAGGGGACTCTTGTCCAGACGTGACTGTCCAGGGGACTCTTGTCCAGACGTGACTGTCCAGGGGACTCTTGTCCAGACGTGACTGTCCAGGGGACTCTTGTCCAGACGTGACTGTCCAGGGGACTCTTGTCCAGATGTGACTGTCCAGGGGACTCTTGTCCAGACGTGACTGTCCAGGGGACTCTTGTCCAGACGTGACTGTCCAGGGGACTCTTGTCCAGACGTGACTGTCCAGGGGACTCTTGTCCAGACGTGACTTCCAGGGGACTCTTGTCCAGATGTGACTGTCCAGGGGACTCTTGTCCAGACGTGACTGTCCAGGGGACTCTTGTCCAGACGTGACTGTCCAGGGGACTCTTGTCCAGACGTGACTGTCCAGGGGACTCTTGTCCAGATGTGACTGTCCAGGGGACTCTTGTCCAGACGTGACTGTCCAGGGGACTCTTGCCCAGACATGACTGTCCAGGGGACTCTTGTCCAGACGTGACTGTCCAGGGGACTCTTGTCCAGACGTGACTGTCCAGGGAACTCTTGTCCAGACGTGACTGTCCAGGGGACTCTTGTCCAGACCTGACTGTCCAGAGGACTCTTGTCCAGACGTGACTGTCCAGGGGACTCTTGTCCAGACGTGACTGTCCAGGGGACTCTTGTCCAGAGTGACTGTCCAGGGGACTCTTGTCCAGACGTGACTGTCCAGGGACTCTTGTCCAGACGTGACTGTCCAGGGGACTCTTGTCCAGACGTGACTGTCCAGGGGACTCTTGTCCAGACGTGACTGTCCAGGGGACTCTTGTCCAGACGTGACTGTCCAGGGGACTCTTGTCCAGAAGTGACTGTCCAGGGGACTCTTGTCCAGACGTGACTGTCCAGGGGACTCTTGTCCAGACGTGACTGTCCAGGGGACTCTTGTCCAGAGTACTGTCCAGGGGACTCTTGTCCAGATGTGACTGTCCAGGGGACTCTTGTCCAGACGTGACTGTCCAGGGGACTCTTGTCCAGACATGACGTGTCCAGGGGACTCTTGTCCAGACGTGACTGTCCAGGGGACTCTTGTCCAGATGTAACTGTCCAGGGGACTCTTGTCCAGACGTGACTGTCCAGGGGACTCTTGTCCAGACGTGACTGTCCAGGGGACTCTTGTCCAGATGTAACTGTCCAGGGGACTCTTGTCCAGACGTGACTGTCCAGGGGACTCTTGTCCAGACGTGACTGTCCAGGGGACTCTTGTCCAGACATGACGTGTCCAGGGGACTCTTGTCCAGACGTGACTGTCCAGGGGACTCTTGTCCAGACGTGACGTGTCCAGGGGACTCTTGTCCAGACAGGACGTGTCCAGGGGACTCTTGTCCAGACGTGACGTGTCCAGGGGACTCTTGTCCAGACGTGACTGTCCAGGGGACTCTTGTCCAGACATGACGTGTCCAGGGGACTCTTGTCCAGATGTGACTGTCCAGGGGACTCTTGTCCAGATGTGACTGTCCAGGGGACTCTTGTCCAGACGTGACTGTCCAGGGGACTCTTGTCCAGATGTGACGTGTCCAGGGGACTCTTGTCCAGACATGACGTGTCCAGGGGACTCTTGTCCAGACATGACTGTCCAGGGGACTCTTGTCCAGATGTGACGTGTCCAGGGGACTCTTGTCCAGATGTGACGTGTCCAGGGGACTCTTGTCCAGATGTGACGTGTCCAGGGGACTCTTGTCCAGACGTGACTGTCCAGGGGACTCTTGTCCAGATGTGACGTGTCCAGGGGACTCTTGTCCAGACGTGACTGTCCAGGGGACTCTTGTCCAGACGTGACTGTCCAGGGACTCTTGTCCAGATGTGACTGTCCAGGGGACTCTTGTCCAGATGTGACTGTCCAGGGGACTCTTGTCCAGACGTGACTGTCCAGGGGACTCTTGTCCAGATGTGACGTGTCCAGGGGACTCTTGTCCAGATGTGACTGTCCAGGGGACTCTTGTCCAGACGTGACTGTCCAGGGGACTCTTGTCCAGACGTGACTGTCCAGGGGACTCTTGTCCAGATGTGACTGTCCAGGGGACTCTTGTCCAGAAGTGGCGTGTCCAGGGGACTCTTGTCCAGACGTGACTGTCCAGGGGACTCTTGTCCAGACATGACTGTCCAGGGGACTCTTGTCCAGACGTGACTGTCCAGGGGACTCTTGTCCAGATGTGACGTGTCCAGGGGACTCTTGTCCAGATGTGACGTGTCCAGGGGACTCTTGTCCAGACGTGACGTGTCCGGGGACTCTTGTCCAGACGTGACGTGTCCAGGGGACTCTTGTCCAGATGTGACTGTCCAGGGGACTCTTGTCCAGATGTGACGTATCCAGGGGACTCTTGTCCAGATGTGACGTATCCAGGGGACTCTTGTCCAGACGTGACGTGTCCGGGGGACTCTTGTCCAGAAGATGGCATTATTCATTGCAATCTCCCTTGCCTTTTCACAGTTCCTGGTTGTCCTGCTAGTCTGCCTGTTCTGTGTTCTGGCGGTGTCATCAACCCTGCTCATCTTAGGTGTTGTTATATATTTTACTGTATCTCATATGCTTTTGATCTTCTAATCACAATATATTCTATTTAACACATTTTATCTTGTAACTTGATGTTCAGCTTTTTCTTTTTGCTTTGCCATTGACTGTGTGTTCAGGTTGACTGAGTCTGGCAGCCATCTTTTATCACTGCTGTTTATTAATAGCAATTTATATCAGCTTTTCTAATGTAAATTCCTTTTACACACCTAATAAGTAACGTTAATAACCCTCGGACAGCTGAATGCTGGAGATTACATAATTTTATGCTGAGCTTGATAAATGATTGGAATACATTAAAGACTACTAGCAACGCAAATATGTTCAAAAACAGTAACGAAACATCGCTGTAATGCAGACCACATCTATGACAATAACGCATTTATTTTACCTTCTGAATTTAAAATCAGAATTATTTGTGTGCACGTACAATAAAATAGATGAATACCTCTTTTTTAGCCACTTCATTCATATGCTATGTCCCTCCTTATGTAACAAGCAAGTGTGATTTCTTTTAGCACCAATCAGACTTGTGGGGTTTATAATCCATCAATTAAACGCTTTCATATTGCCCAGTCCGGCATGTGAACAGGTAGTCAGTCTCTCACAAGTGTCTCCGAAGTCTCAGCTGGCTGGCACTTCTGCTCTGGACTGCTTGTGGATGCTGAGGAGCATTGACTGCAGGTTTGATGCACTTTGGCGAATGGCAGAAAATCTCTAACTGCTTTTGTTATTGCTGGTTGTACTGATTGATAGGGAGGGAGTCTCTAGGAACCTTCCTCTGCTGTCCAGGCAGCCTAGTCCTTGATGATGTTAGTGAAGGGATAATGCACTAGAGGGAATGTGCACCCTAGGGGTGGGCTAGACTTGGGCTGGCACCCCTGGGGTCTGGCTGCTTTGCACAAATTTGGTGTGTAAGTTGCCACTACTGGGACACAGAGCAGCTCTTCCAGAGGACAAGAGTTGCTCAACTGCATAATGCATTACTGTGTATCATTAAAAAGCTCATACCCTCCCTCCCCAACCAAATATTACTAATTCAGTATAATCCGAGATTTCTCTCCCATTGGATTCTGTGCTACATAATTGGTGCACGCGGGATTTAGATAAAACAAAACTTATCATTGTTCTTGAAAGAATTAATTTTGATTGTTAGCTTGAGTAACTTGTGGAAGTGCCAACAGCGTTATAGTCATGATGCACACACCGTTACCTCAGTTGGTATCCCAGAACTTACGGCAGACATCGTTGTAAGGAGACTGTTTGGACTTTGTCAGTTTCATACATGCAAAGTTCCCTCTGTCTGTGGGTGAATGATAATAATAATAATAAAACTTCTGTTGTGCATTTATCTTCAAGAATCCAACTACAGAGGCACAATATATTATTAAGCATAATCATAAACGGGGACTAGTTAACAAGAATGGAGCACGGGACCATCAAACATTTCGGATGGGAATGCGTTTTCAAACATATATTACTGAGGGTTTTTAGCAAAATAAATGACTAATGTTTCAGAAGATTTTTTAGAATAAAACATATTTTCTAGTATAAAACTTGTAAAATAAAAATGTCTGAACCAGGATTGTTCCTTGCAGATGTTTCTTAGCCACTGTTGAGACTGTTGTCTTACCTCAGCCTGCTCCACCAGCTTGTCCCAGTGTGAAAACAAACCATGTAACAGCATGCAACAACTGTCAGCCCCTGAGCCGATTGACACCTTGTGGCTGTGTTGTCTTTGCTAATGGGAAGTGTGGTACTTCATTTCATTGACTCTGTTAATTAAGAGAGATGAGCCTATCATCAGAGGTTGTGATGGATGGCACATTGGGAAGATGAGAGTCGTGATAGCGATACAGGGGAACACCTGGGCTGGGGAGACAGACAGGAAGTCCCATGGGAGAAGGACTGGGGAGGGGAACACAGCTGCTGCTTTCCCTCCACAATACCCAATTAAACAGAACATTGGCAGCAAGGATGGGGATACCCTCCCATCTATAGATAGCCAGTCCAAATATAACACCTGAGGATTTTTATCAGGGATGTGTGGTACAGCAGCTGGTTATGTTACAATCAAGGCAACTTGAAAAGGAAATGTGGCTGATTTAAAGCAGCCTTGTCGAAGCATGGACAGTTTATATATGTCCACTGGACAAATGCTCCCTGGAGCGTTACGAAACCTGTGAAGTGAAAAAGCAGAAAGTGGCTCACCCGTTCGAAAATTCAGATTTCAATTTGGTAATCAGCGTCATGCTACTGCAGCCATGATATAATTTTGTGTAAACGTGATGTTGAATTATTGTGTCTACATTAAATTTGTTTTAGCTTTAATTTATATTTAATGGGATGGTTATATGTGTATTTGCAGAGTGATGACTTGCATGTAAAGTTTTGTTCGGTAAGATACAGATGTCCACAGTACACAGTTATGTCACAAGTTCCATAAAAATTGATAAATTGACTGACAACTAAGTAAAACAAATGTACCAACGTTAGATGATATCCCAGGCTTCCAGCATAGGTGGAACTGGCGTTCACTGTGAAAGGTTTGCAATAGCAAAGAACCAGAGCAAAACACCTCCACAAAGGTCAAGGTGACCACACGAGAAGGCCAAAGGTGAACAACACCAGTTTTGGACAGTGTTTCACCTGTGACCTCACGGAGAAGGAGCCCTAATGTCATGTGTCATTTCTGTTATAGCGAGCACCAGTTTCCTGTCAGTCCTGTCCATCACCCAGTTAGTTATTAATACTTTTTGAAGTTGGATCTGCCTGTTCATAGCGCCAGTACTTTGCCGCTGTCAGTAGAAGCGTCTCCATTTCCTGCGCTGCACCAGCTGGGCCCGCTGTCAATGAATCCCTGCATCCTTGCAGAAAACACCACTAGGACGTTGCCTTGATGTGATGTCATGATAATCCTAGCGTGTGTAATTGCTTGGAGATATCCATCCACCCCTGGGATTAAGACAGAGTCAGGGAACTCACACATGGACTTGTTATAGATTGGAGATGTCTGGATAGGGGTTCCTAGGGAGATAAGCCAACTAAGGATCCCAGTTGGATCAATACTGTCTTTTAAGTGGTTGTTTTCTTCTCTTGTGGCAGCAATTGGCAGTGAGATACCGTAATGGGCTTGCTGTGATTGACTGAGCGGACAGGGGCAGTCGACAAGGGTCAGTTCGGAATAATTGCCTGAAATTAGGTTATTGTCTTTTGGGTTGGTTTCACAATGACCAGTGAGGTAGGACTAATGGTATTACTGTTGGACAACGAGGCTGTTGTCATGGCGACAATGAGACGTCCATTGAATATCGTGGATTTGTCAAGTCTCCCTTTGACCGAGGCGTTGAGACTGATGATGGATTCAGTCGACTCAATCTCTTCGCGCAGGGCAACATTTCATAGCTATGCTGAGTGAGTAATCACTTGTATCAAACTAGGGAGGTTTGTCACCTGTGATTGAAGAATTAGCAGAGAGCTAGTGTTTGTTGTGAGTTCTACCTAATGTGTGTGCTGGGCATGTAATCGATGCAACACATACACAGGGTAAATGTGTAACCCATCGTGGACTCATTTCATTTGCGATGGCACATTGAAGATCATATGATATACGTGATATGGTTACCAACTGACAATCCCAAGATAAAGGATTTATGTTCTTCCTTCAGTGTATACAAGTTAGGGTGTTGTCTACTTGCTGCGTTTCTATTCATAATAGTAGCAGACACAAACCAGGAATGTTATAGATGAAAAAAAGTAAAAAATTCATAATTCGTACTTACATGTTTATATATATTTTATATATTTCTATGCACACATAATATGTATATATGTATACATATATATGTTTATATGTATATATATATATATACATATATATATATCTGTATATACATATATATGTATATATATATACATATATATGTATGTGTATATATATATACATATTCATACGTATATGTTTATAGGTCCCTATGTACTTGTATACAGGATATATATATATATATATATATATATATATATATATATATATATATATATATATATATATATATATATATAATATGGCACCATTTTATCAACAGCAAACAAGTTAATAACTGGCATGTGAACATTGTCATGGACAAATGTCAATGTTAAGAATGTATCTTTTTCTACTTCTGTTCAAGGCCCATTCATAAAGTGTGTCACCGACTGTTTTGGATATTTGGAGTTTTCTTTCTTTCAACCATTCTCATGCTTAATAATGACCCCTATAATTATGTTTGTTACAGATGCATAATAATATTACAATTTTGGCATGGATATATATATATATATATATATATATATAAAGTTATAAAAAGTACAGTGTTTTTCAGTGGAATACTGGACACTGAAATCCACAGAAAAATGTGGTTGATAAATTAATGCTGTGACAGTCTTTAATATCACTGTGAGCCACCATTTTAGATAGAGTGAGATATACCCATTGGTAGTCAAATAACACATGTGTGTGTAGAGTGAGATATACCCATTGGTAGTCATATAACACTTGTGTGTAGAGTGAGATATACCCATTGGTAGTCATATAACACCTGTGTGTAGAGTGAAATATACCCATTGGTAGTCATATAACACTTGTGTGTTTAGAGTGAAATATACCCATTGGTAGTCATATAACACTTGTGTGTAGAGTGAGATATACCCATTGGTAGTCATATAACACTTGTGTGTTTAGAGTGAGATATACCCATTGGTAGTCATATAACACTTGTGTGTAGAGTGAGAATACCCATTGGTAGTCATATAACACTTGGGTGTAGAGTGAGATATACCCATTGGTAGTCATATAACACTTGGGTGTAGAGTGAGATATACCCATTGGTAGTCATATAACACCTGTGTGTACAGTGTAGTCTGTGGACCACTCCAAAGAATGATACATTTTTTTAAATTATCGGAATGCTGCAATGTTTATTTTTTTAAATATGTGACATTTTCAACTATGTCAACTGTATCAGTTGTTAGTGGGTTTTTCATAATTAATGTTTAAATGCACTTCTCCCGATACTTCCTGTTTGATCAATAGTCATAAACAAATTTGTCTTGTAAGAAAGCACGCCAGGACTGATTACAGAGTTAGTGCCAAGTAGAAAAGAAATGTGTGTAGCCGTTTTTATTATATATGGGCTACGAAAAATGGAAGAAGAAAACCAACTGAGAAAGAGGGGCTCAATCAGAACCTTTATGAAGCCTAAAATCCACTAAAACAACATGTGGATGAGAGAGAAATATATGTCCCACTGTTGCAGGATTTATTAGTGTGTAGGGGTGTTACAACCAGATATCAATTCCACTTGAATTATTTCTAAATCATCTGAAGGCATGGTTTAATCTTCCTAGTATTGTGACAGTTTTGATGTCTAGGTATAGCTAAAAATACCCAAGTGATGACTTCCTGTATTGTTTCCATGGGCAAGTATTACAAATCTCTGTTAGTCCTAGCTAGAATTGATTGTAATCAGCAATCGCTATTTACTAAAAATAAACTTTATTTCATCCTAGATTTACCACATCAGAGGTGCTCCATGTATTGTAATCTTCCAGCTAATACGTTGTGATTCCCCGGTGAGCCAGAGAAAACACTACAAAGTCCCCATCTCATTGACGAAGCATGTAAAAAGCTGCTGTCTCCGCCATGAGAGCCCAACCGTCTGACTACTCCAACAGGCTGTCTCTGTTTGATCTCTGTCTCAATAGCTTGTTATCATTGCTCAATACTAGTGCATCGTTACAACAAACTGGCAGCACTGATGACCTTAACCACAGGCGCTGGGTAAGCGTATTTCCTACATTTATAATATAAATTCAATTTTTTTTGTAATTATGAAAAATATCTAAATTTTCTCAGCATCTCAGTGGTACGACAGCCATGTTTTGTTATCTTTTTCCATGCGTGTTTCATAATTATAGATTTTATGGGAGAAATGCCATGCTCAGTATGTTATATAAACCAGTAAGATTATTTTTCAGAAAATTTCTTCTGATAGTGTTGTTTAAAACGTGTTATGTATTTTATTATGTTAGTATTTTATCATGAAGTAATGCTTAATGTAAAGTAATGCAGTATTAATGTTATTAGTTGGATTGTAATTACACACGTTAATCATGTAAATTACTTGAAGCCAAACTGTAGATGTTGTTTTACAATTGCATCTTTGTTTTTGTAATAAACACAGGTATACTGTAGCATCTAGTCCTAACATCACTACTCTAGGAAGCATTAAGCCATGCTGCCATTACTACAACAATACTGCTGTACACACATTCACCAGTGTCTATGGCCAGATACATAGCGCTACAGCTGAGTCAACTAAGGCAACGTGGTGTGAACAAAATTGTGGAAGCTTTGAAATGGTTGCAATAGAATGTGCGTCCCTGTCCACCTGATTGAGTGTCCAGTGTTAAGTCCACTGCGCTGCCACTGTTTCTCATCCTTTGGGAGACTGTGTGTGTCACAGAAAGGCCATTTGACTTATTATTGCCAGTTTTATGCCACCCGCTGGACCGGAGTGGCTCAGACATAATGATGCAGTGCTGGATATTAGTGAAATATGGTCAATTCCATCTTGGGCTTGGTCATCTAATGGCCACTTTGTTCGGTCACTGACAAACTGGTAATTAGTGGAGTCACATAGATCGGGTACTAATGAACTCCCATGGTCCACTCCTAATCTACAATCTCCTGTATTGATCTTCGACTTGGATAACTACAACTTGAGTATCTTTATTTGACAGAAGTCAATACATAGTATAGTTTTTCCCAAGCATAGAAATACTGTTAGGAGACGTTGAGAAAGAATATGAGATCCATCTACGTCAACTATTTTCCCATTGGGCCTACATTTCTTACTATGTTTTTTGTCAAAGTTTATTGTCATAGCTAAGAGGAGCATCTATCATGTCTGTGGGACAGACTGGGAATGCGAAATGATGTGGTATCGCCAGTGTTTGTAACTGTGTGGGATTGAAGCATCAGTGGCACTGAGAATGTTATACCTAGGGGTAATTTGCAACCTGTCTTCCACTTGTATGGTTGGTGTGGAAGACTTACTTAAACATTGGTCCAGATGCTGTGTGCCATCTGTGGATGTCGTCGAATAATGTGCAGGATCATTGTACTTTAGTCTGCTTTTCACCGTTGCCCTAGTCAGGTGTGGGAGTGTATAGTTTACTATTCTCTGTACTGTGTAGCCTCATCATGCTGAGTGTTATGATGTAGGCACAGAACAAGTGATAACATTATATCTGAAATATGTATTGGAGATATTAAGATAAAACACAAATTAATTATTAGGTTTTATTAATTGTTCACTCTGTACCTGGAAGCCCACGAGGAGGGTCTTGAATTAACCCAATTTAGGGATTTTAGGGGCCTGCACCACTTGTCTCATGACCGCATTTATCCAGGGCACACTTAGTTCCGTCAAAGATCCCATGCCACATTTATCTACTTCCTTCAGTTAACACGAAGATAACTGCACTGCCTTAGAGCTACTCTGTCTCAATCACGGACCTTTTAAAGGAATTGCTCTGATATGTTAATTTACGTAGAGCAGCCGTGGTTATGCAAAGCGCATGACTTGAGCAATTGTGAGCTTTGATTGCGCTGTTATAGACAACCACTGCCCCCACTTACCACTGCCCTTTGTCAGTGTCGTTGGCTCTGATTGTTTCATTCCCAAGGCTACAGTTGCTCTTTCTCCAGTTTCCTGTCTTCAGTTTCACTTGGGATGGCATTAGCTGCATAACTGGCAACTGAGAACTCAAACCTTGTGGTGGTGATGGTGGTGGCGTGTCTGTGCTGTTACAGTGCTAATAATAGCAGGCTATTGAAAGTGTATAAAACATTTCTTTAAATATCACACTTCTTTGAATGTTTAGGGGTGGTATGGACACGGTCTTGTTAGATCAACATTGCAGGTGTCCTGTGAATCACTAGATGCTATTTATTATGAAAGACTGTCGGAGGATTAGAACGGCACACCTGGGAAGGAGGTGGCATGTTATTCAATTAAACATAAACCACTTTATCCTGTGGGCAACTGGCACACCCGTTGAAACAGCTGCACTGAATTATGGCAGATACCGTGGGTGTGAGCCAAGGACTGGTTGGACTGTTGGCACAGGCGCCGTTGGTACCATACCGTTCACCCACAGAGGTGGCAGTCTTTGATGTTTAATCTTTTCAGGATTCCTTCTCTAGAGTGGACCCAACACTGCTGCGTCGCCGGGTTTATTTCATCAGTAGTTTTCTATGGTTTCGTTCCCCACCAGGGGCGATTGTGGGATTGAGGTTTCTACTGTGTTACGCACAAAAGAGGTGAGTGTGATTCCATCTTAACAGTTTACTTACGATCTACACCGAACATCACATCACTATTTCTATGACACGATGAGATGTTTCTGTGTGACACTGTGTTGGTATTACAAGTGTCACTCAGATCAGTCGTCCTCTCAGGAGTGTCTCCAAGAGTCGTGGTGGGGTGATGTCTTCTCCACGGGCCCAACGTTTTTTATAAGAGAACTTATTTTACGACTTCATCGACTTCGTTGTGTCATGGTGGTATAAGTTTGTCATTATGACCTGTCAGATATAGATGACATTACCTATGGTGGTGTAGGTCTGTGATTATGACCTGTCAGACATAGGTGACATTACCTATGGTGGTGTAGGTCTGCGATTATGACTTGTCAGACATAGATGATATTACCTAATGGTGGTGTAGGTCTGTGATTATGACTTATCAGACATGGATGATATTACCTAATGGTGGTGTAGGTCTGTGATTATGACCTGTCAGACATAGGTGACATTACCTATGGTGGTGTAGGTCTGTGATTATGACTTGTCAGACATAGATGATATTACATAATGGTGGTGTAGGTCTGTGAGTATGACCTGTCAGACATAGATGATATTACATAATGGTGGTGTAGGTCTGTGATTATGACCTGTCAGACATAGATGATATTACCTAATGGTGGTGTAGGTCTGTGATTATGACCTGTCAGACATAGATGATATTACATAATGGTGGTGTAGGTCTGTGATTATGACCTGTCAGACATAGATGATATTACCTAATGGTGGTGTAGGTCTGTGATTATGACCTGTCAGACATAGATGATATTACCTAATGGTGGTGTAGGTCTGTGATTATGACCTGTCAGGCATAGGTGATATTACCTAATGGTGGTGTAGATCTGTGATTATGACTTGTCAGACATAGGTGATATTACATAATGGTGGTGTAGGTCTGTGAGTATGACCTGTCAGACATAGGTGATATTACCTAATGGTGGTGTAGATCTGTGATTATGACTTGTCAGACATAGATGATATTACATAATGGTGGTGTAGGTCTGTGATTATGACCTGTCAGACATAGGTGATATTACCTAATGGTGGTGTAGGTCTGTGATTATGACCTGTCAGACATAGGTGATATTACCTAATGGTGGTGTAGGTCTGTGATTATGACCTGTCAGACATAGGTGATATTACATAATGGTGGTGTAGGTCTGTGAGTATGACCTGTCAGACATAGGTGATATTACCTAATGGTGGTGTAGGTCTGTGATTATGACCTATCAGACATAGGTGATATTACCTAATGGTGGTGTAGGTCTGTGATTATGACCTGTCAGACATATATGATATTACATAATGGTGGTGTAGGTCTGTGATTATGACCTGTCAGACATAGGTGATAATACCTAATGGTGGTGTAGGTCTGTGAGTATGACCTATCAGACATAGGTGATATTACCTAATGGTGGTGTAGGTCTGTGATTATGACCTGTCAGACATATATGATATTACCTAATGGTGGTGTAGGTCTGTGATTATGACCTGTCAGACATAGGTGATATTACCTAATGGTGGTGTAGGTCTGTGAGTATGACCTGTCAGACATAGATGATATTACCTAATGGTGGTGTAGGTCTGTGATTATGACCTGTCAGACATAGATGATATTACCTAATGGTGGTGTAGGTCTGTGATTATGACCTGTCAGACATAGATGATATTACCTAATGGTGGTGTAGGTCTGTGAGTATGACCTGTCAGGCATATATGATATTACCTAATGGTGGTGTAGGTCTGTGATTATGACCTGTCAGACATAGATGATATTACCTAATGGTGGTGTAGGTCTGTGAGTATGACCTGTCAGACATAGATGATATTACCTAATGGTGGTGTAGGTCTGTGATTATGACCTGTCAGACATAGATGATATTACCTAATGGTGGTGTAGGTCTGTGATTATGACCTGTCAGGCATATATGATATTACCTAATGGTGGTGTAGGTCTGTGATTATGACTTGTCAGACATAGATGATATTACCTAATGGTGGTGTAGGTCTGTGATTATGACTTGTCAGACATAGATGATATTACCTAATGGTGGTGTACGTCTGTGATTATGACCTGTCAGACATAGGTGATATTACCTAATTACCTAATGGTGGTGTAGGTCTGTGATTATGACCTGTCAGACATAGATGATATTACCTAATGGTGGTGTAGGTCTGTGATTATGACCTGTCAGACATAGATGATATTACCTAATGGTGGTGTAGGTCTGTGATTATGACCTGTCAGGCATATATGATATTACCTAATGGTGGTGTAGGTCTGTGATTATGACTTGTCAGACATAGATGATATTACCTAATGGTGGTGTAGGTCTGTGATTATGACCTGTCAGACATAGGTGATATTACCTAATTACCTAATGGTGGTGTAGGTCTGTGATTATGACTTGTCAGACATAGATGATATTACCTAATGGTGGTGTAGGTCTGTGAGTATGACCTGTCAGACATAGATGATATTACCTAATGGTGGTGTAGGTCTGTGATTATGACCTGTCAGACATAGATGATATTACCTAATGGTGGTGTAGGTCTGTGATTATGACCTGTCAGACATAGGTGATATTACCTAATTACCTAATGGTGGTGTAGGTCTGTGAGTATGACCTGTCAGACATATGTGATATTACCTAATGATGGTGTAGGTCTGTGATTATGACCTTTCAGACATAGATAACATTACCTCACTGTGGGAAAGGTGTGTGGGTAGTCTGATACATTTCCCAAATATCACTAGGATCCTTAGATCATCTATTTTTAAACATCTTTTTGAATGTGTAAAATTTAACTCAATATTGGCAAAGAAGCCTTTTATAATTAAATATACGGAAACTATAGCCAGTTTTGTAAGAAAAAAAAACTTCAAACAAATTGTTTGAAAGTGCTTTTCCACTTTCCATGTTCCAATGACTACTCTTGCCTGTCCTCATTTATGATTACACCAACTGATTTTGTCTCTGAGCTTGAATTTTCAATGAAATAGGTGCTACAGAAGTGTCACTGCTACTGTAAGTGTCCTGATTCCCTGACATCGCGGTGAGGCTGACACTGATTCTCTTCCACTATTTCTGTCTTCTTTTTCTTCCTCTTCTTTTTCCTCACTTTTCTCGCACTGCTTTCTCGCATCTCAACTATCTCAAGTTTCTTATATCTTTTGCTCTCATTCTCCACTCCACTCCCACTCATTCCAAGTCTCTCTCCTTGCAGTCTCCTCCCCCTGCAGTCTCCTCCCCCTGCAGTCTCCTCCCCCTGCAGTCTACTCCCCCTGCAGTCTCCTCCCCCTGCAGTCTACTCCCCCTGCAGTCTCCTCCCCCTGCAGTCTCCTCCCCCTGCAGTCTCCTCCCCCTGCAGTCTCCTCCCCCTGCAGTCTCCTCCCCCTGCAGTCTCCTCCCCCTGCAGTCTCCTCCCCCTGCAGTCTCCTCCCCCTGCAGTCTCCTCCCCCTGCAGTCTCAGTCTTCCTCATCTCCCTTTCCCCCACTCCCCAAACATCTGCTTTCTTGGCTAGCCGTGACCTCCCAGCCACTCCCTCCACAAGTCACCTTTACTAAATGATCAGCTCCACAAGTTCATCTTTACTAAATGATCAGCTCCACAAGTTCAGCTTTACTAAATGATCAGCTCCACAAGTTCACCTTTACTAAATGATCAGCTCCAGAAGTTCACCTTTACTAAATGATCAGCTCCACAAGTTCATCTTTCCTAAATGATCAGCTCCACAAGTTCATCTTTACTAAATGATCAGCTCCACAAGTTCACCTTTACTAAATGATCAGCTCCACAAGTTCACCTTTACTAAATGATCAGCTCCACAAGTTCATCTTTACTAAATGATCAGCTCCACAAGTTCATCTTTACTAAATGATCAGCTCCAGAAGTTCACCTTTACTAAATGATCAGCTCCACAAGTTCACCTTTACTAAATGATCAGCTCCACAAGTTCACTTTACTAAATGATCAGCCCCACAAGTTCACCTTTACTAAATGATCAGCTCCACAAGTTCACCTTTACTAAATGTTCAGCTCCACAAGTTCACCTTTACTAAATGATCAGCCCCACAAGTTCACCTTTACTAAATGATCAGCTCCACAAGTTCACCTTTACTAAATGATCAGCTCCACAAGTTCACCTTTACTAAATGATCAGCTCCACAAGTTCACCTTTACTAAATGATCAGCTCCACAAGTTCACCTTTACTAAATGATCAGCTCCACAAGTTCACCTTTACTAAATGATCAGCTCCACAAGTTCACCTTTACTAAATGATCAGCCCCACAAATTCACCTTTACTAAATGATCAGCTCCACAAGTTCACCTTTACTAAATGTTCAGCTCCACAAGTTCACCTTTACAAAATTATCAGCTCCACAAGTTCACCTTTACTAAATGATCAGCTCCACAAGTTCACCTTTAATAAATGATCAGCCCCACAAGTTCACCTTTACTAAATGATCAGCCCCACAAGTTCACCTTTACTAAATGATCAGTCCCACAAGTTCACCTTTACTAAATGATCAGCCCCACAAGTTCACCTTTACTAAATGATCAGCTCCACAAGTTCACCTTTACTAAATGATCAGTCCCACAAGTTCACCTTTACTAAATGATCAGCCCCACAAGTTCACCTTTACTAAATGATCAGCTTCACAAGTTCACCTTTACTAAATGATCAGCTCCACAAGTTCACCTTTACTAAATGATCAGCTCCACAAGTTCACCTTTACTAAATGTTCAGCTCCACAAGTTCACCTTTACTAAATGATCAGCCCCACAAGTTCACCTTTACTAAATGATCAGCTCCACAAGTTCACCTTTACTAAATGATCAGCCCCACAAGTTCACCTTTACTAAATGATCAGCTCCACAAGTTCACCTTTACTAAATGATCAGCTCCACAAGTTCACCTTTACTAAATGATCAGCTCCACAAGTTCACATTTACTAAATTATCAGCTCCACAAGTTCACCTTTACTAAATGATCAGCCCCACAAGTTCACCTTTACTAAATGATCAGCCCCACAAGTTCACCTTTACTAAATGATCAGTCCCACAAGTTCACCTTTACTAAATGATCAGCCCCACAAGTTCACCTTTACTAAATGATCAGCTTCACAAGTTCACCTTTACTAAATGATCAGCTCCACAAGTTAACCTTTACCAAATGATCAGCCCCACAAGTTCACCTTTACTAAATGATCAGCTTCACAAGTTCACCTTTACTAAATGATCAGCTCCACAAGTTCACCTTTACTAAATGATCAGCTCCACAAGTTCACCTTTACTAAATGATCAGCTCCACAAGTTCACCTTTACTAAATGATCAGCTCCACAAGTTCACCTTTACTAAATGATCAGCTCCACAAGTTCACCTTTACTAAATGATCAGCCCCACAAGTTCACCTTTACTAAATGATCAGCCCCACAAGTTCACCTTTACTAAATGATCAGCCCCACAAGTTCACCTTTACTAAATGATCAGCTCCACAAGTTCACCTTTACTAAATGATCAGCTCCACAAGTTCACCTTTACTAAATGATCAGCCCCACAAGTTCACCTTTACTAAATGATCAGCTCCACAAGTTCACCTTTACTAAATGATCAGCTCCACAAGTTCACCTTTACTAAATGATCAGCTCCACAAGTTCACCTTTACTAAATGATCAGCTCCACAAGTTCACCTTTACTAAATGGTCAGCTCCACAAGTTCACCTTTACTAAATGATCAGCTCCACAAGTTCACCTTTACTAAATGTTCAGCTCCACAAGTTCACCTTTACTAAATGATCAGCTCCACAAGTTCACCTTTACTAAATGATCAGCTCCACAAGTTCACCTTTACTAAATGATCAGCTCCACAAGTTCATCTTTACTAAATGATCAGCTCCACAAGTTCACCTTTACTAAATGATCAGCCCCACAAGTTCACCTTTACTAAATGATCAGCCCCACAAGTTCACCTTTACTAAATGATCAGCTCCACAAGTTCACCTTTACTAAATGATCAGCTCCACAAGTTCACCTTTACTAAATGATCAGCTCCACAAGTTCACCTTTACTAAATGATCAGCCCCACAAGTTCACCTTTACTAAATGATCAGCTCCACAAGTTCACCTTTACTAAATAATCAGCTCCACAAGTTCACCTTTACTAAATGATCAGCTCCACAAGTTCACCTTTACTAAATGATCAGCTCCACAAGTTCACCTTTACTAAATGATCAGCTCCACAAGTTCACCTTTACTAAATGATCAGCTCCACAAGTTCACCTTTACTAAATGGTCAGCTGTGGATGAGTGGGAAGCCAAGCCTTGCTGTGGAGTCTCACCTGACCCACTGACCACTGTCATTGGAGATGCAATACACAATTACACATCAAATAAACATGGCATCAATTTGGCCATGGGGCAGGATTTCACACTACTCCAGAGGCTCCTGCTGTGCACTGTCATGAGACTATAAATACACATGAAGACAACCAGTCAGCTAGCAGTAAATGCCTCTTATGTCTTCTTATGCCTCCTTATCATCACTGGTAGAATAGAGCCCCCTTCACAGTGACTATTCCATAATAAAAAAGGTAAAGGCAAGTTCTTATATCGCGCAGCATCCAATCCTCAGGACCGTTCAAAGCACTTTACACTTTACTTCCCTGACAGACCTGTTCACTCAGACTGTCAGACACCATCTCGGCTTCTCTGGGAAGCATCCAGCTGTATGCGAAGTTTTAACACCGCAGCACAGGATTCGAACCCGGGTTCTCGTAGTCAAGAGTCCGAAGCTCTACCTGTGAGCCATATCACTCTACTACTATGGAATAAGTCAAGTTATACCAGGAGATGACCATTGTGACAGTGATTTACTCCACAGTTTCTATTCCACTAAAATACTCAGGTCGGTGGTTCGTGAGAAAAGTTATCCCGGCATAAGTCAGCATTATGAGGAGAGAAGCATCTTTGTTCAAATATGGATAATCCTGTGGTTCATTTACCACTCAAATTGTCTGCCCTGAACTGAAGTCATTCTCAGGCAGTAGAAGAGATAGCGGTCACAATATTGGCATGGTTATTGTACACTGGGGTAGAGCGATTTTGCCCTGGGGAGTTTGTTTGTGGGTATTTGTCTTGGGATGTTGCGTGCATGGATTGAGTCAGGAAGGATTTTTTGCAACGTTTAAAGCAAACAGAGACGTGTTACCAGATATATTTACTAGGATCCTACACAGGACACTAATTGGAGGGTCAGTCTAGCTGTGACACTTGTCTCCACGGACTGGGGCAATAGGATGTGACAACTGTGACGGAGCAGGTGCTTGTTACCTCTTGTTGGAGTGAGACAGTTGACAGCCTGGCTACCAGTCAGAGGTACGGACGGTCCTTTGCCCAACTGGCTCTTGCCTGATGTAGAGCGCAATGGCTCAGGGGTAGAGCTTCGGACTCTCGACTACGAGAACCCGGGTTCGAATCCTGTGCTGTAGTGTTAAAACCTTGGGCAAGTTTTTTCACTCTACATTGCTCCAGTTCTCTTAGCTGTATAATTGAGTACCTGACTATAGACAGTGGTGGATATGTGTACGAACAGCCTTTGCACATTAATTGCAGCATATGGCTGGATGCTTCACAGAGAAGCCGAGGTGGTGTCTGATTGAACAGGTCTTTCAGGGAAGTAAAGTGTAAAGCGCTTTGAACGGTCCTGAGGACTGGATACTGCGCTATATAAGAACTTGCCTTTACTTCATGTTGTTTAGCCCAGTGGGAAAGTGACAAGAGTCTTGCTGTCAATGACTAAGACATAATCATTTATTTTCTTTATCATCATCATCATCATTTTGTAGCCATAGTGTCCTATAGTTGGGTGAAGGCTTCACCATATTTTTTTGACCATACATCACACTCATTAATTGTTTTTGTTTCTTGTTATGTCTATCAAATATGAATTATGTTTTAAACTATTTTATTTTTTAATTTTGTAATGATTATTTCCTGTTCCTGTTAATTTCATAAACAATCTAAAAAAAGCAGTGACATCACAATTTTACATTACTCAGAAATGCGTAATATTATTTATCTGCCTAATAAAATTCCACTTAATGAGTTTTGATTGGCCATATGAACTACTTGTCAGTATGACCAAACGTCATGATGTGTATTTTGTAGGAGAGCATTTTGTGGCTAAATGGCGATGAGGATCCATTATGTGTTGTATAGTGCCTTCAAAACAAAGAGCAATTACTCAAGGATGCACGGGTCTTGTGTTTCTTCCAAGAGTGATTATATTATGTCTCCATAGATGAGATGAGAGAGACATGTGACAAGAGGACTGGATCCAGGGTTTAAGACATAAGGGAGGGGTCTGTGACACAGGAGGTATGTGACACAGGAGGTGTGTGACACAGGAGGTGTGTGACATGGGAGGTATAGCTTTATGTAGAGACTGGTCCACCCGTCATTTGGACAGGTAGAAATATGGGTGGATGGGTAAAAAATGAAGGAGCAAAAAATTGGTCTTCCAAAACCATAGATATTGTTAGTTATGCCTTGAAAGTGAGTGAAAATGGTGTCACGTGTGTGTGTAGTCCATTTCAGGTCATCAGACACATTTAAAAGTTTGTAAACTGGCTTAACAGTTAACATACATGTGTCCACCAAAACATGTGTGACTGGCAATAATTTTATCCTGCATCAAGCCCTGATGGGAGGTGTGTGACACGGGAGGTGTGTGACACGGGAGGTGTGTAACATGTGAGGTGTGTGACACTGGAGGTGTGTGACATGGGAGGTGTGTGATACATCCTCTTTCAAACCATACAGGAATGTGCTACAAGGAATGTTTGCCATAGGACACTAATTGGAGGATCAGTCTAGCTGGGACACTTGTCTCCACGGACTGGGGCAATAGGATGTGACAACTGTGACGGAGTAGGTGCTTGTTACCTCTTGTTGGAGTGAGACAGTTGACAGCCTCGCCTACAGGGGTACGGTCTGTTGCCCCGGCCGTGGTCTTTTGTCCAAATACAGGTGTTATATAAATAAATGTTTAATTAGCTGATATAGCTGCACATTAATTATCTGATGACCGTATCATGTAATAGTCATTGTCATGGTGTGTGTCATCTTTGGTGGTTCCCTGTTAGTCCTCCAGTTAGTGACATGGGATGACATTAGTGTCATTATCTGAGACATAAGACACTTGGTCCCCAGTGTTGAGTGCCTTGTGTCTGCACCATATGCATCACATGCAGTACAGAGTCATAGTTACAGCATTTAATTTATCAATTGACAATCTTACAGCAATACATTATCAATTGACAATCTTGTAGCGTTACATTATCAATTGACAATCTTGTAGCGTTACATTATCAATTGACAATCTTGTAGCGTTACATTATCAATTGATAATCTTATAGCGTTACATTATCAGTTGACAATCTCCATGTTCAAATCCTCATGCTATGATTGTGAACCTTGGGCTAGTCCATTGGTCCATAACGTAATTGCTATGGGGCCCTTCACTGAATGCTATTTGAATATTGACCCGCGTAGAAAATTGACCCGGGGGTCAAAATACTATAATAGAAAATTGACCCCCTCCCATGGAAAAATTACCCACCCCTTGTTTTTTCATGGATTTGTCTTTTTTATGTATTTGAGTATTAATCACATTGAGGGTAATGTTTTGTTTATATTTATACAACATTGCACTTTGATACATTAATAATATTATTGTTATGCCATAATACTTTTTCCAGTGAAAGATCTCCTTTTCAAACTGACACTGTTCAGTGAGCATATTTTGTTGACACTTGCACGCACCAACACCTAAGTATTTTATTTTATGTCCATTTTCATAGAAAACATTCTGCTTGGTCCACGTTCTGCTAACTGCCTTAGACAAATGAAATGAGGTGGGGAGGTCATATTTCTATAGTATAGTATATTGACCCGTGGCTCATAATAGTAAATGTTATAAAAATATTTGCTAATTTATATGGTTATGTGATGGTGTATGATTCATACAAGCATCACAGTAAATATCCATTTGATAATTACCGAATACATTTTTTGCAGTGTGGGGGTCATATTTTTATGGTACAGTATATTGACCCGTGGCTCATCATAGTAAATGTTATAAAAATATTTGCCAATGTATATGGTTATGTGACCATGTAGGATTCTTACAAGCATTACAGTAAATATCATTTGATAAAACCAAATAAATGTTTTACAGGGGGGGTCATATTTCTATGGTATAGTATATTGACCCGTGGTTCATAATAGTAAATGTTATAAACATATTTGCCAATTTACATTGTTATGTGACAGTGTATGATTCATAACAAGCATCACAATAAATATCCATTTGATAATTATCGAATAAATGTTTTACTGTGGGGGGGTCACATTTCTATGGTATAGTATATTGACCCATGGCTTGTCATACATAGAAAACTGTAAAGCTTTGTCAATTTGGATGGTTATGGGCTTGTATTTTTTTCATAAAACTACAAGCCTGTAACTATCCAAATTGACAAAGTTACAGTTTTTATGTACAATGTATAACAAGCCACGGGTCAGTATACTATACCATAGAAATGTGACCCCCCCTACAGCCACCCAAAACAAACGTTTTGCTATTACCAAGTAGACATTTTGCTGTGATGTTTGTATAATTAAACTACAAGTCCTTAACCATCCAAATTGGCAAAGTTTCACAGTTTTCTATGTATATCAAGCCATGGGTCAATGTACTACACCATAGAAATATGACCCCCCACCCCATCTACCCAAAACAAACTTAGCTACAGTGTATTATCAATAGATATTTCTCTGTGATGTTTGTATAATAAATCTACAAGCCCGTAACTATCCAAATTGGTAAAGTTTTACAGTTTTCTATGTATATCAAGCCACGAGTCAATACTATACCATAGAAATATGACCTCCCACCCCTACAGCCACCCAAAACAAACTTTTTGATAGTATATAAGGCTTTGAAACCTTGAATTTTACAAAGAATTGGATATTTAAATAATATCAATGACATTTGCTAACAGGTTCGATAAAGAAATAAAAAACTTTTTCATTTGATTTGTTGACCTAAACTTAAGATTAGATATTATCTTTTTTAGTGAAATAGTTGGTTATGTGCTGTAATTTAACATTATGATCAAAACCATTATTTCAAATATATATCCATAAAATATGGAGGTGGATCATTTTTCTATAGGGCGGGTCATTTTTCTATAACTGAAAATCTATGGAAAACTGCCCGGGGGTCATTATTCTATATAGAAAAGTGACCTGCAGGTCAGTATTCTATATGAATATCACCGGTAATTTCTTTCAAGTCGAAATATTCTTAAACATAACTTCAGTGCTTCAGTATAATGATGCAAGTCGTTGTTCTTAAAAGGGCAAACGTTGTATTTAATAACTTATGTGAAGTACTCACCGTAGTAGGAGGGCCAGTGAACTAGTAGTATTAGATTATGATACATGGACCATCATAATCCTGAACCCAATCCTCCCATAAAGCGAGAAACCGCCATGTATATTACTAGAACAATGATCGGTTCTCAGTGTTTATGTCAACATCTGCTCAAAACATGTTTAATTAAACTAACAGCAACTCCTGATGTAAATGCCAAAGTCCTGACATGCCACTTGACTCTGAGAGCTGTATATAACATACCAGCTGTTTGCACTAGCCAAGGAATCAGATCAGAGCGGTCACTGAATAGGGCAGCTGGCTCCCTCCATCCCTCCCTCCCTTAGGCCACTTGAATCTCGTCCACCAGCAGCCCAAGCTCTAGTACCCGGCCCCAAGACTGCAGGGAAATATCTGCGAAAAGATTCTCAGGGCAGGATCCGGTTCAATTTAGTTCAGTTTTATTCAAACAAACATAATATATAATGTAGGTTGCAGTTTTAAAACATGATTTTTGCAATGCAATGACTGTTTATGTTCCTAACAGTGTTTAAAAGGACTAAAATATTATTTATATTTTGTGTGAAAGTTCTTCATTCATGTCTGTAAACTACATCTAGATGTCTTCATTCAGCTTTGAACTGACCAAATTAATATTTATCATCTGTAAATATAAATATTACTAGATTCGTCATGATCAAATCATGCCCTGGGTTGTGGAAAATGAAACAGTGTTCGACTCCTTCCTTTGACCAGATCGTCATAACAGCGACACACAGTTGCCACACAATTACTCTGATATTGCCTAGGGCATACCGATGTTGTAATTGTATTATGTAATTGTGAGATAATTTGCCGGGACAATTACCACACATGAATATGTCATCAAGGGTAACATGGCTGTAGAGCTGTGTCCTGTCTAAATAAATACCAGGTATTGACTGTTGCATCATTGCTATACTTTCTCTGCTGGAGGCCAAAGTTCACCAATCACTAGTCATTTAACCAGTGTTCATCAACTTAGTGGCTTGTTTCAATCTACATCATATCTGCTTCATTTGTAAATCATTAATATTTTCGAGGTCTAAGTACAGTGAACATTTACTACAGGGATTTGAAGTGTTAGGAGCTGAATAAATGAAAAGGTTTGAAATACCCTTTCTCGTCTACTCTGCTTTACATACTACGGCCTATACATATAGTTAACTGACTGAATCCAACAGTGAAGGTTGAATCCAGTGTTGGTTGTTCATATCATTGTATGATGCTTAATGTGAAGTTGTCAGCAAAGAAAACTGAGTACTGTTAAGTACTCCCTGAAAGGGGCTGGATATTTGATGCTATCAACATTTTCATGGGAAAATGACAGTGCATGGAGTGAAAGCTGTAGATCTGGGTGGAGGTGGAATAAGTTGGTAGCTGTGGATACAACGGTAGGTAATTAGTAACCTCCTGCTTTTAACTGTTTCCTCTGGTGTCTAAGCATGGAGCCACAACATTCAGTAATCTTAGTCATGAGTGGGGACAGGAAACAGTCATCATTGGCTGAGGGGCAGCCAAAAAGGGTGTGAATGTGATTTCAAAGAAACAACTTTGAGTTTTTTTATGAAAAGTGACATTAAAATGATTTTATAGTCATAGGGAATTAATTCCAGAGTTTTGGTGCAGCTACAGAGAAAGCAAGTTTGCCAATAGCGAGCTTTGTTTCATAACCAAACAGCTGTTGGGAAACAGATGATTTAATGGTTTTGGAAGAAATCAGAAAAATGCAGGAGTAACTAAATAAGATGGTTGTTGATGAGAGAGGGTGGATTATGTGAGCAGCATCACACTTGAGGAATAGTTTGACCAAAGTGATAGCCTAGAGTGATACATTAATAATAACCTATACGATATCACTACTGTGGCCATAATCTTCGTCATGGGTTAATGCCGTGCTACATGTGAAATTAACACACAATCTGTCATTGCTGACGTGTGTTTTTCAGTCAGTTCTTTACCTCCAGATGCTCCACAACACACATCAAACGTTTGCGTAGTCAGACATCAATACCATCCATCCATCACAACCTCCACGCAAAATCTCATCCTATATATATACGGCATACCGGGCAGTCACAGTTGTTATGCAATTCTCGCACCAACTATTTTCCACTGTTGCTTCTGGACAGTATATCATTTGGGATTCTGCACGATTCTGATTGATCCTATTACCTCTGCTACTCCGGGGGTAATTGGCTGGAATATTGATAAGCCAAGAGCGTTATATACCGTCTACTAAAATATACCGCCTGCTCTAAACTCCGCACGATGCGTCTGTAGGTTAGATTTGTGTTGTTATGTGAACTGTGAGCACGGACGTTAGGTGGGGTGGATGTAGGTATTGTCACAGGGAGATACTTGGTGAGTTACATCGAGGAGTTGGAAGGCACGTCACGGTTAGGCTGAAGTTAACGTCTGTGTGTGTGTGCACATGTGCATGCATGTGTGCGTGACGTGTGCATGACTGCAATGTGACCTGTAGCATCACTGAGTGACGGTTAGAATGTTGACAACACTGAGATTGTAATTCACACATTGCTGTAGGAGCAGTCTTATTCACATCATTTGTTCTCAGTTTCAAATGTATAAATGATCATGTGAAATATGTTGGCGAACTGGACAAACGAAAATAACGTTGTAAAACAAAGATTCTTTTGTTTTCGGTTCGCTAATATGGTATAGTTCTTAAGCCTGAAATATTGTGAACATCACTTCAAATGTTGTTATGACCCACTGTATAAATCATATATTTCTAATGCTACTTTGGAAAAATCATTCAACAGAATTGGGTTGTTCTAGCTGTCATGAAAAATACACAACTCCAAATAAGAGCATGTCAAAGTTCAAGGATGAGTTTTATAGTATATACAACATACTGAAACTTCCAAAACACTGGGTTGGTGTCATAGGGATTACATCTGTCAGGTATGCAATGTATCTATATCTATGCCATAGGACATGGCATTGCATTTGCATGTATGTGAGAGTTTGTTTTAAATTCGCTATTGGGTAAGATTTCTTAGTCGTTATAGATGCCTATAACGACTAAGAAACCTTACCCAATAGCAAATTTAAAACAAACACTCGCATACATGTAAATGCATGACCTGACACATACATATATATATATATATATATATATATATATATATATATACCAGATGGTAGACAGATGTAAATTTATTGTTCATAACGTTACATATTTTATAAGATTGTTTGGCGTCATCTTGTGGGGTTCCTTCAGTGGCTGTTGAACATTGTTTCAGATGTGATGCTTCCAGAGCAATGACCCCACCAAGATGACTGCAGGATTTGCTTCCTGCAGCCGAGCAGAGCATACCGTCGTCACCCATGTGTCGTCTCTCACTCGCCTCAAGGTCGTCACGCTGCTGGCCAGCTTCCTCACGGTTGTCCTCATCCTGCTCTTCCACTGTGTGCAGCCGTCCCTACTTCAGCAGACAGCGTGGTGCTGTCACGCGGACATGGTCGCCTACACCCGCTCTCTGTCCACTGCTACGGACGACACACACAACGGCAAAGCCAGCCGCATCCGCTACAAACACACGCAGCGCCATCTACCGGGTTGCCTTATCATTGGAGTACGAAAGGGCGGAACGCGTGCCCTGCTCGAGTTCCTCAACATGCACCCGATGATCCAGGCGCATCGGAAGGAGATGCATTATTTCGACAACATGGACAACTACAGCAATGGGCTGGATTGGTACAGGAAACGCATGCCGTATTCGTTCTCAGACCAGATCACGGTGGAGAAGACGCCGGCGTACTTCACATCGGAGTTGGTGCCGGAGCGGGTCTGTCGGATGAACTGCAGCATTAAACTTGTGGTGGTGCTGCGTAACCCCGTTGAACGCGCCATCTCCGACTACACGCAGATCCACAGCAACAAACTGGTGCGTGGCCGACCGCACGACCTGTTTGAGGATCTTGTCATAGACAGTAGCACGGGTGAGGTGCGGCAGACGTACAATGCCATCCGACGGTCCCTATACCACCGCCACATGGAGCACTGGCTACGCTGGTTCCCTCTCGAACGGTTCCACTTCGTCGACGGCGACAATCTCATCAGGGACCCAGTTGCGGAACTGAGGCGAGTCGAGACATTCCTGCACATCGAACACAAGTTGACGCACAGCGACTTCCGCTTCAACGAGACGAAGGGATTCTACTGCATGCTCGAGGACGGCAGGGAACGGTGTCTCGCACATAGCAAGGGGCGTGCACATCCCAAGGTTGACATGCCAGTCCTACACAAACTCTACACATTCTTCCAGCCCCATAATGATAAACTCTTTCAGATGATTAAGCAAACGTTTAATTGGTCTTTAGCTGAAAACAACTAGACAGATTTGTCAGAGGTGAGAAATCATGATGAGAATGGATGCTTTATACTGAACAGTTTCAGACAGGATTATCAGTCTTCTTCTTTGTCATTCACTTTTAGACAGGAGTACTGTCTAAAAGTCAACGATAAAGAAGTGTTGCCCTCACGAGTGATGCAGCCCTCCTCAGTGCCTCGAGATTTCCATGATGATTTTATATCCTTTATTCAGATAATTAATTGTTTTCAGAAATATTTGTGACGTTATTAGGCGTCAACATAATTTCATAGTTGTTACTGCACATTTCATTTCTTATTTGGGAATAATCCTCCCTATAATTGTTAATATGAAAGTTATCAGTAATTTTATGCCTACGATTTTGCACCATGTTTTTGAAATGTTTTTAAATGCTTGCTCTACTTAAAACCGGTCATTTCAGCAGCTGTTGTGTAGGACACTTTGCGTTATCAGGTAATGCATTGGCGATGGTAATTAAATAAATTTATGTTCTTGGATCCATTTAAATTCTTTTATAGATAACTTTACCTTGCCAAAAGTTGAAGGTTCCATGCATGTTGTACAAAGTGTACATGCACTGTTATGTAAAGTGTACATATGTTTGGTAAAAATTGCATGTGTATTGTTAAATGTAATTTTTATGATGTGATGTGTTCGATTCTAAGGTGCAATCATATGTTATGACCATGGCAGATATTTGCAGTACATAACAAGCACATGAACAAAACACAATAGTCATACAGATATAACATATTTATAATTTCCAATATATAATGCAATGATAGCTCATGGATAGTTATAATCTAAATGCGCCTGTATAACTGCTTGGAAAGGATAAAAACGTTAATGGACTAATTTTTATTTGAGCAGAACATAGCAACCAAATTCAAAATCCTTGTCCTTGTTATATTTTTATTTATTTGTACGTCTTTCAGGAATAGATTTGTGAAAGATATTCTTGAACATATATATATATATATATATATCCAAATTGGAAATCATATAACATACAAACAGAACTTAACGGATGCAAGTGAAGTATCACCAATATGAGAGGTGTAAACAGTTTGGACATCATTACACAGTTGCTCCATATTTTTTTCTCATTTTATTAATTACAATCCAACTTTGAAGATGTGGCACATATTAATGTTTACTTGACATGTGAATTTGTTACGTGCTGCATATATCTACCAGTGCCATCACATTTATGTCTAGTCATTTTATTTATAACCCAAGTCAGCATTCTTACGGGTTTGTTTTTATTTATTTTACATTATTCAAGATTGTTAAAACCAATACTCACCTGAGAAAGCTAGGTAGCATGATAATTATTTAACTCATGGTTGTTATTGAAGCCTGTTAGAAACAGTTGTTTGTGCATGTTAACTGATGTCATCCACGGTACTGTTTAGAAGTGTGAATGTGAACATTACAGCATGTGACATTTCTCTAGTTTGTCATTTGTTGTGAAGAAAATTGAAAGAAGAAAATTCATACTTAATCATTAATAGATTTCGCAATGGTCTCTTAAGTTAAAATACATACCAAGGGTAGTGCTTCTTAAACTATCTTCTGCCTACCTTTATTATATAGTGGACTTATTTTGAGTGGCCCAAAACCACATCTACACGTAATACCATTTTTTTGGGTAAACCTATATGACCATTATGACCTCTTTGGGAGGTTGGAACACCCTGTATATTTCCAACTTTTTTAACAGTTATAATATGCAGACCACAATTATTCTTACAGGTCAATGAAAGTTGTCTGTGCATTGTGCAATAACTGGCACACAAAATCCATAAGATCTGCAAACAAAGGGGTGCACAATAGTGCAGTGATTAATACCGCTGGAATGCTGATAGCCCCAGTTCAAGACACAGACAAGGCAGGCACAAATAGACTACCGGGGTAACAGATATACGGGAATTTGAGGGGATGTAGACAAACTCACAGATATGATTTGAGGTGTCTACAACTGATTGGTCATTGCTACCAGAACACACCAGAACCAGCATCATTAGTCACACGCACGCACGCACGCACGCACGCACGCACGCACGCACGCACGCACGCACGCACACATCAAGAAAACATGACACCAAGCTGGCCTCTGAAAGTGACAGACTTCCCATAAAATATCGACCCTTATGGAAGAAGCTCATCCATGCTCTGTCCCTGGCTAATAAGTGATGATGATCATAAACACTGACATTGTATAGCTGGTACTGGACAGTTTGTTGTCGATGTATTACAGAAACAGTCTCCTCAAATATTGCCAACAAAAGTTAATTGCCTAGGTATGCCTTGTAGCCTTATAGATGGCCGACAGAAAATGCATGACATAGAGTGCTTTATAAAGGAATTCAAGTAAAATATGTTTTTGCCCCCAAAA
Organism: Ridgeia piscesae; assembly: GCA_025642075.2. Lineage (NCBI taxonomy): Eukaryota > Metazoa > Annelida > Polychaeta > Sabellida > Siboglinidae > Ridgeia > Ridgeia piscesae. Next base: position 108,290 of record JAODUO010000407.1, on the reverse strand, counting down.
GTAGCATGTGTGGGGTGGGGTTGAAGATGAGTGTCAAGAAATTATTTACTTTCCTGCAGTGTCGATAATTCCAGCCAGAAAAAGCACTGGCAGTAAATTACATTCGAAAATCACAACAAACATCACTATCCAATATTTCTCACATCCTAGCGTTTATATAGAAATATGACATCAATTGGTGACACCAATATTGCTTGCACAATTAAAAACAACTTACGGAAATGGAGAGATTCGCAACAGCTCGTTGTCATGGTGATACATCAATGTCAGTTTCTGACCAACATTAATCAAACAGTGGGAGACACCAACAATGAGAAATACCAACAACATTTGTTGACTGGACATGCACCAAACCAGCTCAACATTGCCAGATGCCCTTCTTGAAAATTAATCATCCTCAGTGCTATATTCACTATACTGCAGACAAAACAGGTCTAACTCGGCATACTGTTGATGTTATAGTCTAAAATTTATATTGCTCTTATTGTTTATTCAAATAAAGATAACATAACCATGGAATGTTGTGGTATGAAACTACTTGCTACAATAACATTCACAAGCAATTAAGGGCCATTTAAAACTTACAATTGTACAGAACATATGACATGGTAAAACCAGTCATATTTTAAAACGTAGGAAATTGGAAGTAAACTGTCTGAATTCAACATGATTAACTCCTTCATTGGCTATACAATTTTCTTTACAAATGTCAATGACATTTCATAATTTCTGGAGAGCTGAACTGTTGGGAGATGAAGTATAGGCAGTTTGATGCTTTGTCAAAAAGCATGCACATTTTGTAAGTTTTAAATGGTGCATATTGCAGTCACATATACACAAACGTTTAGCTGGAATGTTATTACACTGTAATTGTTGAACAACTCAAAAAAGAAATATCGATAATGTAAATTCAAAAACTAAAGCAAGTTAAATATCTACGAAGATGCTAAACATAACAAATGTTGCACAACAAACTGACAAACATCTGAATAAATGCGGCTGATTTTAACAGCCCAACATAAATGTATGTCTCCCTTCAACAGTGCATCATCGTGATATCTAACCTGGATGTAAGTTTGCAAAATAAAAAATACAATTCTGTGTAAAGTACAAAATTTATGAACTGTAAAATAAACATCCTCTATCCAAGTGATATGTTTATGCGCATTATGCAATTTTTTGCCCGTGTCATTAATGACATTTCCTGAATTAAAACAACAACATACACTGATTTGCACTGCAAATGTAGCGTTCTTTGGTAAAAGATCAAGGTCTGTTTAGTAGTTGTATTTACATGAAATATAAAATGGTGCAATGGTATGGTAATTATTTTACGATTGTTACTTTCTGAATCAAGTCAAACTTGGTTTTACAATTTCATTAAAATTTAAACGGATATAAGCAAAGAATTTCACTGAACTCAAAAACGTTGAAAATAAAAATAAGTCTAAGCAATAAAATATAACAACCTATAAAACTCATTAAAACATGCAGTGATACAAGAACAATAATGTGGGTGCAAAGTTTCTTTTTACATGTATATATAAATTATTTATATACAGTTCCTGGGTCACTTGAGTTACAACTGCTTCCATCTAGATCACACGATAAAGTACAGGCTTATAACATCAGTACCAGACTGGTGTTAGCAATGAAGTATACCAGTCATTGCTGGGATTGTGTCAAATAAAACCTACATCAGAACATTGTCCCTTTTCCGTGCATTACAATAGCTACATATAACCTGGTATAATCACAGATGTGAAGCTGTTCATAATATTGAGCAATGAAAACGAGCGGCACATAATACTGGCCTGACCCCAACAGTCCTCCCACTATGAGAGAAGTCCAGGATATTAATACAGAATACATAAGATGGTAATCATTAGAGTCTGGTGCAATGGCACAACTTGGTGACATCAGACTGACAATGAGACATCCCTGTGGTTAACCACTGTGTGGTTGACCTCTCCTTGGTTGACACCATTCTGGTTGACCCCACTGTGGTTGACCCCATTGGGGGTGGGCCCATTGTGGTTGAGCTCACTTTGGATGATTATGTTGTGGTTGACCTCATTGTCATCGACCTCGTTGTGACGAAACGGAGGCTCTGTGTCCATAGGCAGCATCCTGAATGTGTTGCCGGACACGCTTTGAGTGTCCCCGAGTGCAAGCACGTTGTCCAGGTGACGCACATGTGGGCCTAGAACATGGCCAACACACACGGTTGTGCATAACAATGACAATAATGTCAGCAGAATTCATGTGAAATTCAGTACATTTCAACTCTGACAACATACAAAAGGGAAGGGTTTCAGGGCAAAGCACGTTATATCCATGTTATTGTTTTACAAAACAAAACATCACGCCTCACAATGTACATGTAACTGGCAGTTTGTAAGTACATTAAACTCAACAGAATGGCAGGGCCCTGACTCTATCTACATTTAATGGAATAAATTATTTGTCAACTGTGTAAATACTAGCTGAGTGTATGTGAAAAGCATTATACATTGATGTAACCAAAGTTTGATATGGTAAGGACTTCCTTGTGATTTGTTGATGATATGAAAGTTTGTTGATAACATTGTACTTAGAACATTGTAAACAAAATTAAAACACAATACAAACAGGCAAATTTAAGTACATTACTACAATGTTTGAAAGGGGTAAATTTGAAGTCAATGACTTTTGTGTCAATATATCTCCGACACATATTTAAATAACGGTTACAAATTTATATTCAAGGTATAACATCAGTAAACATCTTGACATATAATATAGTTAAGAGAGATGGTCCACAACAAGATATTTCTTAAATAAAAGATTCTTGCCTTTACGTTTAAATGCAGCAACAGTATTGACCATTTCATATTTGTTATCTATGCTGTGCTCTGTACACTGTTTGTCAGCCTCCCTCTTTCCCATAGATATCAGCACCATCAGATGTATGTTATGTCCCAACATGTTCAATCATCAAACACAAACTTTGGGCTTTAAAAACAAATATTCAAACACATAAAAATCATTATATAAATATGTTAAACATAGACATAAGTAATAAACAGTATAATCAGATATGTATTGCCCACCTGCCACATTGAGAGACTGTCTCTGGGCTGGGTTTGCCTGCTTGTTGCGAGCCACCAGTGCTCGCAGCTCATCATCCACCAAGTCTGTCTGGTTCTTTGCAAAGTTTATAAACACCTGAAACAGGCAGAAATATTCCATGTTTTGATCATCATACATTGCTGAAGCTCATCACATCTCAAAAAGGGTTGTAGTAGGATAACTCTCTAAGATGATATAACACACTGGTGTCCCAACATGTTATCATAACACACTCCCTTTGACACTGGTGTCCCAACATGATACTATAACACACTCCCTTTGAAACTGCTGTGCCAACATGATACTATAACACACTCACTTTGACACTGGTGTCCCAACATGATACTATAACACACTCCCTTTGACACTGGTGTCCCAACATGATACTATAACACACTCCCTTTGACACTGGTGTCCCAACATGATACTATAACACACTCCCTTTGAAACTGCTGTGCCAACAGTTTTCCTTAGATGTTTCAGTCCAGAGTCACCATCTTGTGGGATGTTTGGTACTAACGAGGTATTTAGTTGGCCAATAGCCCATAAGGTGGCACCACTATACTGAATTCGCTTGACATAACCACTGCATATTGAGACAACTGCTGGGTAGTTGCATATCATTGCCCTTACTTGATGTGCCCTTACTCACTTTCTTAAAACTAAACAACTGAATGCTGTCTACTGTCTAGCATGGAACTCAAATGACTTACTGCGGGATGTAAATGACACCTTTAAAGGGTGACTGTGATATACAACTGTACAAATTGTTTAGGTGACTGGCCAAAGATGTACAGCAGAACAAATAGTAGACTATTTCACTTGTGTGATTGCAACAGACATTGATGTACTTTCTTGTAGCTGTTGTGTGGAGTCCACTAACGGCTGTTGCTGTGATATGACACCGGATGTCATGTAATCACCAATTGTCCCAATATCACATCACATTAGGTAAGGTCAGGAATCGTCACTGTCCCCCCCCCCATTGCTCTGTCTCAGTGTCCAGTGTGTGCAAGATGAGGATAACATAGGACAAATTTGCCAAGGATAAAAAGTATTGAAACCATCACAAAAAATCTGCATAAGTCTACATGTTTGCAGATGTCTATAATAATTTAAATATACAAAGCACAGGCAAATATGCTATATAAAACCACAAATTATGACTATTACCATAAAAATACACCTTTTCTGCAAAAAAGGGCATTATCTTTTATTAATACCGATATAATCACTATATCTGACTTCCTAAGAACAAAGCTGGAGAATCGGAGCTGTAAAAGATGCACCAAGTTGAGCGGGAATCCTTGGATCACAAACAGTAATCATATATGTTGTGATGTTTTATGATCATGTTACTTGCAATTCCTACAGCGTATATACTTTGACCTGTTTCTTCTCCTGAGCTGACAAGTTTACAGATTACACATTTACCCCTATGTGAGACCTTTTACATCCCGTCATCGACACCAGATAAAAGGAACCAACACTTTTTACTGCCTCTTAAAAAAAAAAACATTGGCAAAATGGGGCAAATTAAACTGCCGACATTTTGCACTGCCAGAAGTTGGGTGCACAGTTCAACCCTTTCAACTGCCTGTCCATCAACTACCCCACAACTTGGGAAGAAGCAACTTAGGACAAGTGTAAAATTCTCCAAACTAACCTGGTCGAGCGTGGTTTGACAGACGGAGTAGTCTTCAATGTGTAGCCAGTCGCGTGCCTTCTCAAGCTCACCGAATATGTATGCCAGCGACAAGAGGGTCGAGCCGAGTTGATACTGCAGCATGTTCTGGTGGTGTTCCTTCAGCTGGGCGCTGGGGAATGTCTTTGATATAAAGTCCATTACGTGAATCTTGTGTTCGTCTGTCGGGTGGCCAGCAATGTGCAGTATCACTGTGTAGCCGTTGCCAAATCTGAAGACAGGAATCAACCAAATTTGTTGCATTTTAACAAGATTTAACAAGATTGCCACCTAGATATTCAACTCTAGATGGCAGGTGGACTAGGAAGCCATTTGGCTTATCGAGAGTCCAACCAATCTACCTAAGTATACCCCGCCCGTCTTAGGTATATGTCGATTTTATTTTAAAATATATTAACACTACTAGCACCTACACAATCAGCTGATAATCTGTTCCATTCGTTTACTGTTCTTTGTGAAAATGAAAATGTTCTAATATCTAGTCTACACTGCTTCTTTGCTAATGTAACTCCATGTCCTCTAGTCCTTCTCTCTTCCTTGACTGTGAAAAAAATATTTCTGTCAATATTTTCAAACCCATTCAATATTTTGCACAAATCTTTGTAATAACTGATTTTGTAATAAGACTCATCGATGTCTCATATTCATAAATAAAGAAAAAATCCACATTTCATGTCATGATAATTAAATATGGAACAAATTAACTGCAACATTTTGGTAGATAGAACTTCATTTTAGTCACATGGACACATGCTGGGTAATACAGTTGTGCATATGGTAAAATACACCATTCAATGTTACAGTAGAGATTCTCTGGAAACGAGGGTTTATAAGCGAACAAACTTAAGCACCTATGATTTACACAATCTTCACTGCTTGTCCATAGCTTTTCAACATTGTATCATGTGTAACGTTGGGGGTCAATAAACACATCCAATACCGATTCATGATTTTAACAAAAATGCAAATATATTCAAAGACAATAAAAATTGCACAAAAATAACATCAGCAATCAAAATCTCACTTGCACAACTAATTTCACAACAGAAGCAGTTATTCAACTAACCTGTTCTTGAGGTGCTGTATACTTCCGAGACACTGGAATGTGCCGTTGACCATGATGGCGATACGGTTGCACAGGGCCTCACATTCCTCCATGCTGAAACAACACAACGCATCTAATACACGAAACATAACTTTATGCAAGCACCACTACAAGTCAAAAGTAGTGATCAAAAATGGCCAAATGAAATACGTTTATTTATTACAACAAAATTTAAAGAAAGAGAAATGTGGGCTATGCACCTCAAGGCCAGGTCTGTGATTGACCCACATGCTGGTCTCCTGTACCTTAGGGTGACAGAGCCCACATTTCGACATATGTAGAACATTAGCAGTATTGCTATAGTGATGTAAAACCATGTCATTAATACTGTAATAATGGCAGTATACCTTATGCCCTGCATTGTAACCTACTAACCAATCACACCCTTTATTCACACTAACTCTAATCTACACTAACCGGATAGTTATTTGACTTATAAACACTTAGCCTAAACCTAGCAGTGAGGCCATTACGTCACTGAGACAACAGTCTGTTACGACTGCAATCAGTGTGTTTTGTTCCACAGGTATTAATTGGTAGCAGGATGTTCTTTGCTTAACGGCAAATTGGTAACTCAACTTAATTATCAGTTATTAGTGTCCGGATTTGTCGTATATAATTTGAATAAATGACATTTACCTTTTTCTAGCTGACATTAAATTATTTATTTAAACAACCTTATAAAAAGGAAAAATCAAAGAGCTCACCTGAATGTCCTGGACAAAGAGGACAGTAACACTATCAAGACAACTATGTTTAAACAATTGCAGTGAATAAGAAAACACAAACCTGTGTGACGTCAGAACAACAGATCGGCCAGACTTGGTGATGTCTGAAACACATTTCCACAGGAAGCGTCTCGCCTTTGGATCCATGCCCGTCGAAGGTTCATCCTGCATATCAATCGGCGGCATGAAAGCACCCATCATAATACAAAGGTTTCATCAGCTAAACGTTTGCATAAATCTTAGAAGCAGATAATAAATGCTATTCTGTGACTAACACGATTGGTAATGACTAACAAATGTGAAAAATATATAAACACACAACTTTCATGGGACTCATCCTCTAGCAGTCTCCCATCTAGTAGGAGTCTTCCATTCCACACCAATTGTTTTCTCTCCTTTTGCAGCAAAATATATATTTTGTTCACTATATATTTTCATGTGTATTGCATATTTTACATATTAATGTTGCGTGTATGCATTGAATTTAATTCGGATTGTTTTTAATCTTGTGGAGAAATAAACATATCCTCGTCATTAATTAGACCAACTAAACAAATAATAAAGTAAGAAAGTATTATTGGAAACATTGCATGAGACTCACAAGGAAGATGACAGAAGGATTGCCAACAAGGGCAATAGCTGTGGACAGCTTGCGTCTGTTTCCCCCGGAGTAATCAGCCACAATTTTGTCGGCGTGCTGCACCAGGTTGAGACGCTTCAAGGCCCACATCGCTGCCTGTGAACAGTACCCAAAACACACAGGTTGTAGTAACATGAGCCCACATAATAACTATAAGTGGTACTTTGTATTCAAGCAAACTATCATCACTTGTTTACTTTGTCAGTGATATTAATTACATTTTCGTTTCATTTCATTAGAGTTAATAAAAACAATTGACTTTTTAAAGTTCCAAATAAAAATGGGTTAATTTGCATTGCTTTCTCCCTGTCCACTTCTATAGCAAAAAATGGACATGCTGCACAATACCATCAATGTCCATTGTGGACAGGCCAAACTGTAATAGCTTTCTTGAAGATGATAGCCATGTCAGATTTATCACATTTTAGCTGTTGTACCACGCACAACTGTAACTTGCAAGCAACATATTACTGTTAGCTGCATTTGATATCTAGGTACTTTTTAAATGTTGAAAGCAACACTGAACCTGACTGTCATATATACATTACACCGATCCTTAAATCTCTTTCAACCTGCTCTGTTCACCCACCTGGGGTACTTGTTCGGCAGGAACCCCCCTCAGTCGCGCGTACAGGTACAGGTGTTCCATGCCAGTGAGTAGGGGGCAGAGGGCGTCAAACTGGGGGCAGTAGCCGAGATGTTGATGAACTGACACAATGTCAGTTAGGATGCTGCAGGCAAAATAAGCTCAAGTTACATGTACTGCATCTTTAACTGAGAAAAGATTAAAAACCTAATTCACGACGTACATTCTCAGATTTATCAGACAACATTAATGTACAAAACATATAACAACACAGTATGTATGTAAACTCAGTCTTATTTATTCCGTCTTCAATAATCTGGCTGTTTCGTAATCTACATGTTTTGTGAGGGAACCGTTTTGAATACCACGTATAATAAGGTGTCTTGCTAATCCACACTTTTCATTTATTCAACCTAACACCGTGGGAACCAAAATATGCAGATAAACAAGATGTGAATGTATAACAATCAATAACCTTCCCCGGCAACTTGTTTCACTAGACATTCATATCTCTTAGTTTTATACAACCTTGTTTCAGGATTGAATCATACAGAATGTTATGTTTTCCTACGATAATAGTAAACTGGAATAATCTACCCACTGACACAATTAGCCTTCAGAATAAAACTGCATCCTTTGTTTGAAATTCCAAATAAATACTCAAATTTGTATCACAACAAACGTCAGGTATGGATTCGTTGGGTAACAGCATTTTGTGTCTGTGTTGCTCCATCCAGAGTACAGACATTACTGTGTCAGCAATGACATGACACCGACACTAGACACATCTACAGACACCAGGTGTGACAGCACCATTGCCAACACTTTCAGTGTCACATGACACCTCACCTGTGACCACACAGGTGTGCGTCTCCTGACGTCACTCCGACGTCTCCAGTCAGCATCTTGAAGGTGGTTGTCTTGCCTGCCCCGTTCACCCCTAGCAGTCCAAAGCACTCCCCCTTGTGAACCCCCAGGCAGATGTTATCCACAGCGGGGTGCTGCTTCCCGTGGACGCCACGGTACGTCTACACCACAATACAGTATGTCAGGAACATATCTGGTGGTGACATATTAACAGTAAACACCAATTAGTATTTCATCTGTGTCTACTTTATACAAGGCTACTAACCAGCAAAACATTAGTCAGAATGCCATCTGTGTACATACCGGCGGTATGTAAAATAATTATTTATCTGGTGTTATTAACCAGCAAATGTTACTGAGAATAGCAAACTTTGTTCTTTAGACCAAAACCTACCCTGGTGAGCCTCTCTTTGGTGAGTAAAAATCTACCTAAGTGAGGCTCTCTATGGTGAACCGAAACCTACCTTAGCGAGGCTCTCTATGGTGAGCCAAAACCTACCTTAGTGAAGCTCTCTATGTTAGCCAAAACCTACCTTAGTGAAGCTCTCTATGCTAGGCAAAACCTACCTTAGTGAAGCTCTCTATGGTGATCAAAACCTACCTTAGTGAGGCTCTCTATGCTAGGCAAAACCTACCTAAATGAGGCTCTCTATGGTGATTCAAAACTACCTTAGTAAGCTCTTATGTGAAAACCTACCCTAGTGAGGCCTCTATGGTGATTCAAAACCTACCCTAGTGAGGCTCTCTATGCTAGGCAAAACCTACCTAAATGAGGCTCTCTATGGTGATTCAAAACATACCTTAGTGAGGCTCTCTATGGCGAGTCAAAACTTACCATAGGGAGGCTCTCTATGGTGAGCCAAAACCTCCCTTAGTGAGGCTCTCTATGGTGAGCCAAAACTTACCATAGGGAGGCTCTCTATGGTGAGCCAAAGCCTACTTTACGGAGGCTCTCTACGGTGAGCCAAAACCTACTTTAGGGAGACTCTCTATGGTGAGCCAAAACCTACTTTAGCTGGGCTCTCTATGGTAAGCCAAAAACTACCTAAGTGAGGTTCTCTATGGTGAACAAAAACCTGCCTTAGTAAAACTCTCTATGGTGAGCAAAAACCTACCTTAGTGAGGCTCTCTATGGTGAGCAAAAACCTACCTTAGTGAGGCTCTCTATGGTGAGCAAAAACCTACCTTAGTGAGGCTCTCTATGGTGAGCAAAAACCTACCTTAGTGAGGCTCTCTATAGTGAGCAAAAACCTACCTTAGTGAGGCTCTCTATGGTGAGCGTGTCATTGTGTGTATTGCCGCAGAAGACTCTCTGTCTTTCCCGCGCCACGTCAATGTCCTCATGATGAGGTATTGCAGCAGGCTGCCTGGGAACATCACACAACCACGTGAGAGAGGCAACGTTTCATCAACACCCAACACAAAACACTGGGTGAAACACAAATGCGAAGTTCTTAAATGACACAGTATCCTGGCCGACTCTTCATTAGAAAACCATCACCAAATCTCAGAGAAGTATTCAGCCATGCTGCATTAACTGTGCAATGGTTATTTCTATAAACTTAATAATGACTACTATCTACAAGCCAAGTACTCATTTATACAGCTTAGAAACATAGACTGAACAAACTTGTCTTTGGTACTAAATGGCAGCATAGGATTTGAATATTAAATCTCTCAATTGTGCACTGATGGTGATGCAAATGTAAACAACATGTAATAACATTCACGAAGGCAATGTAGATTATCTGCATGTCTCTCTTCAATAATGATTAATCCAAACTGAGACCATCTTCCATAACTTTTTGTTAACACAATGCTTAAAGTCATACATACTGTGGTTTGAAGAAGATTTTGTTGATCCAGAAACCATACTCGATAAATATGACGACAGAAAAGTATGCTGCTCCTAGGATAAACAAACTGAAGAGGTTTCTTCCGACAATCTCCCAGCCAAATGGGTTGATGGTGACATGTTCACCTAAAAGAACCACACAAATAAAATATCACAAATATCAGTTATTGTGTTCACATGTACAGCTCATATACAAAGTTAACAATGTCAATGTTTACAATTGAAATGTCTTGGACAACCAAATTGTTACACCAATTTCCCCTAACTCAGCAATACATCAGTATGCACAAAGCAATCACAACATTTGCATGTGTACCTAAGATTATCACACAGTGATGCACTGCCACTCTCACTAAGACATCATGTAAGTTTACAACAACAACAAGAGGACGTATACACGACACTAAAATAAACAAAACAAGAATATTCACAAATCCTATGTCTGAATGACTCATTTTCAACCCTTCCAATGGTGGATTTGATAAACTATGTCAAATGTGATTTTTTTTATCAGTTCTGACACCAAGGAACACAGACTAACTTCAATTCATAAGATCAGCATTGTACACGTGAAGCTATTTGTATACGAAATAAGAATTCTGTATTTTTCTTTTCTGTTTTTCAGTCAGTTTTATCAATATCCTTTTGTGACAGATGTTCAATAAAACAACTGAAAGATGTTAAAACATCACAAAAGAAAACTGACGAAAAGATAAACCATTTAAACTATCCTGTCTGGTGACACATGTCGACAAATATGCGAATTAGTGCAACTAACCGTAGTTTGCTAAGAAGTCGGACAAGAGCTGGTTCTTGGTCATGTCAATGAGGCCGCGGCCGAGACAGAACTGAGGCAAGACGAGGAACACTTGTCGCAGGATGTTGTTTATCTCATCCAACTCCTGCAACGTTCAACGTGGAAATCTCAGTATTACTGAGGCTTCGTTGTTTTACCCATTTTTACCCATCTCTCAAATGAATGAATTTGTATTCAAATAATTATTTCTACTTCCGCAAGTCACATGTAATATCAGCCCAGATTCACCAACGCCCAAATGGACAGATCTTGAATGAGAGAAAGATTAACTTTAACATTTCGTCAAAATTATATGTTGTATTATTTTTAATTACACAAGCAATTATTCTACTTGTCCATCAGATATACAACCAAACATTATTCACAACACAATAAGAAGTCTTCAATACTTTGATTTGACATACTTAAAATGTTTACGAAACTTACTGGATCTGAGAAGAGTTCGAGAATAAATGTCGAGATTGTGGTTATGATTCCGATGAAGACATTGATGCAGGAGAGTGCGACAAAAGATGAACTCGGGACTTTGAAGCCGTACGACAAAATGTACATGAGAGGCGTGATGGCCCAACTGAAGAACAAACACAACGGCACATAAATTAAGGTCAGCTCTTAGCAGTGTCATACTTATTAAATAGAATGTTGTTTAAGGTATTCATTCAAACAACAGAGTCAACATATGCAAGACATTTTGTGCAAAAGCTGATTTGTAACTACAACAGTGCTTCTTTTCTTACTGAGAAAGACAAACACCATATTTCTTATGGACAGCATCATAAAGCAGCATTTAACTCGTCGACCTGACAGCTCTAACTGCAACACCTGGACTGGACCCGGTACATTTGTTACAAAATCCTGGCTTTAACATCTGGGACCATGTATCCCTCTTGACTAAGAAGTCATGTTACTGTCGGTCTTATCTCAATTTTAGATGTAGAACAACCACTAATGACAACATGTGCTCTGCACAGAACATTGTTGAGAGCTGGAATTGTACCACGTCTGTAAATAATTCAATGTTAACAAAAAGCTAATTTCTAAACAAAAAGAAACTGATGACATATGCAGATGCCACACACACGTAAACTCACCCATAGAGCAGAATCAGAGCGACAAGACAGGGCGCATTTATCCCCGACACATATGCCCTCTGTTGGAAGATCACAAAGATGAGGATGCAGATTATCCCAGACACAAAGTAGCTCACCTGACGACAGAAAAAGCACAAATCTTATAGCAATTCTTGGTTCTTAAATGTGTGCTGATTGGACATTTATGTACATAAATACCATAAAGAAATGTACCTAGGCATCATCATTGTGCAGCCATAGTATCCATTGGTTGGGTGAAGGCCTCAGCATGTTGCTTCCACATCTGCCTATCTTGTGCTATCCTCTGCCAGATGGTACCCTTCCAGTAGTCGTCTAGTTCGTCTCTCCGGTCTTCCTCTAGGACTTTTCCTTTTGTAGTGTTTCCAGGTGGTGATATGCAGTGTCCATAGATTATCTCGTATTCTACTGACGTGCCCAGCCCAGGTCCACTTCCGTCTTCTGACTTGTTCAATCACGTCTGTGACCTTTGTTTTTTCTCTTACCCAGATGTTTGTTTTTCTGTCCCGGCATGTGATGTTTCCATCTTTGTTTGTGCAGCTGCTAGCTTGTTCTTTGCTTGCCTGGTGAGTGCCCATGTTTCTGTGCCGTATGTCATTGCTGGAAGTACGCATGAGTTGTAGACTTGTTTTTTCAAGCATGTTCCAATGTTATCCTTGAATATGTCGCGGTGCTTGGTGAATGCTGTCCATCCGGCCTTGATTCTTCTTTGAATCTCGTTGTCTTGGTTTTTGTCTCTGGTGTTGTATCTCTGTCCCAGGTAGACGTAGCTTTCAACATTCTTGATCTGAGTGCTGTTGGGTGTCGTTTCCCATCATCACCTTTGTATTCAATTTGTTCATTTTCAGGCCCTGTTTATCGCTTGTATCAGCTAATTGTTCTATCCTCAACCAGATGGTTTCCCAGATCAGTCATCAGATTATGCTTTCGAGTGCTGCCATAAACAGCTTGGTCGACATGGTATCTTCCTGTCGTACTCCTCTTCTGATGTACCTGAGCATGCTTCAATTTCAACATCAGACCAACATCAAACTTTTCAAACCGTGACATATTGAATCCCTATTTGAGCATTAATAAACTAAAGTGCTAACATAATGTAACTGTTAGACGTTAAGTCAAATGCAATGTTTACATTTGATGGGAATATAATTATACAGATGTTAAATACAATAACGAATATGCCATCCATCATATACAGATGCCTATTTGTATCCTTCAGTACTGTATTCATACATGATGCAAATTAAAAAAATCCAGGTGATACATGGATCCTTTTCATGTTTGTCATTTCAACATCTGGCTGTGTCACTCACCATGTCCCAAAAGAAGGTTGCGACCCAGTAGATGACCGGTTTGACCCCACTCACAAGCTGGAGGTGCTTTGAGTTGGATGACCGCTCCTCCGTGAGAAACAGACAGAAGCCGGCCGGAATGAAGGACATCGCAAATATGACAGCAATCGAAATAAGCACTTCAACAGCACTGGCTTTCCTGAAACCATGGCAAACCACGACGTTAGTTACATATAAGATCACATACTTAAGAGCTATTAGTGTATATTCCTACTCTGTAAAAGATTCTACAGTAAGAACACACACACACAATATAATATGTGTTGCTTTTCATGGACTCATGAATTCTAGATAAAAGACATTTTGAAAATAACTAAATTCATGTGATTTACCTTATTACATGTTCACTATTCAAATTGGTAGACTATTATTATCCTCTCCTTGGCACTGTTCCGTCCGTCCGTCCGTCCGTCCGTCCGTCCGTCCGTCCGTCCGTCCGTCCGTCCGTCCGTCCGTCCGTCCGTCCGTCCGTCCGTCCGTCCGTCCAAATTATTTAGCAAAAACAGTTCCTTCACACATACTGTCTATAGCCTAGTACTCCTTCATAGAGCTGAGTTAACTGATGAAATACAAACTAAATGAAACAGCAGCAAATAAACAAACAAGTCTTGTTTCCATTTTCCCACTGGCAAAGGACATACATCGGTATACATGGTGCCTGACAACGGATAACAAAGGCAACTTACAACGTCACCATGGTCCTCTGAGTGCGGGTGCGATTGATGGGATGGTTTGTGATGCTGATCCCATACTTGCTGGGATCAGCCCCCGTGGGAAGGCTGATGCGCAGCAGTGCGTTGTTCAGGACGTTCATGTAGGCCACACTCGACTGGTATCCTTTGTTGTTGAACCAAACCTATATAATTACACAAAAACACACACGCCAACATGCTGGCTTTCACAAACATTCCTTCAAGCACCTTCCACAGCTTACCTAGCCTGTCATCAAACACATACTTTGATGTTAATACTTTTCATAACTCCACTGGGTGACTAGTATATGTTATATGCGGAGGAATTTACTTTGATCTTGATTTGTGATAGCGCAGAGTAACAATAAAATAAAGTAACTTCCATTTTGCCTAAATCTTTGGAAACCAAGGTCAGTGGTACATTTCTAAATGTATTGATGGTAAGATATTTTAAATGAGAAGAATAACTGGTGGCTTGTTAATAACGACACAATTTTAGACACAGGCTTGTCTGTAACGAATCCATAAAGGTACAAGACATAAAAGAACGAGCACAAACACAATCAAAACTAATGGACACAGAAAGCACTTTAAAATAAAGCAGACACATATATTACCTTGCCATTCTCTTTTGTCACCAGACGAGCCAATAATTCATCAACATTGTTTATGATTGCTGGCCATAAAGAATTTCCACGTGATGTCGAGCTAGACTGTACTGTCTCTAGCAGCCCATCAGTGAACTTCTTGAACTCAGTTCCATTCAGTTGTGCCATTCCATTCACTTCCCCATAGGCCAACCCTCCAAACCTGCACAGAGAAAGCTACACCAGATAAAACGTTGCCAAAGGTACACTCGAATAACTTTAAAGCATCTATAAAACATACTACATATGAGGAACCACTTCCAGTAGTGGTAGCATATAACTCTTCGAATCATTAAAAGATCCATAGATTCAATCAAATTGCAATTTTTACAAACATAGATATGTCACATTGGACAATATCCCAAAAATATTAACTGACACTGGAAATTAATTTACTTATGGTTTAAGATATTGTAAACCTGTACTAAATACAACAGCGATGACAGGTCTCGAAGAGGCGGCAGTCAAACAGAAACAGAGATAAAACAAAAAGGAACACAGAAATTGAGGATCAATATGAACATTAGCTGCATCCTATATTTGGGCCACCTATCACTGTGCAGTGCTATGTGAATCTGGCGCAAACGACACAGAAGTAATACATATGTAAGTATTGTACCGTGTCTGGGTGTATTCGCTCGTGGTCTTGATGATCCAGTCTGAGATGTTGCGTCCAGTCATGTCGAGGAGGTAGTCAGTGGTGGGCAGTAACTTCCTTCGTGGTCTCGGCCCCGCTGCACCTTCAGTCACCAAACATGCATGCATAAGCATCCCGGGAGTGTTTGGTCATGGATTACAATCAGATTCCAGATTTTCATACCCAAACAATGTTTCAGTGTATTTTAAAATCTCAGTTTTAACTCCTTCCAGATGGCAGTAATACGCCAGCTTGATACACATTTGAAGAGCACCACTGTAAAAGTAATAAATGTCTGAACACATTGCATACATTGGAATTATGGTAAAAGTAACGAATGTCAGCACATACTGCATACATTGGGATTATGGTAAAAGTAACGAATGTCAGCACATACTGCATACATTGGGATTATGGTAAAAGTAATAAATGTCAGCACATACTGCATACATTGGAATTATGGTAAAAGTAA
This sequence comes from Ridgeia piscesae, assembly GCA_025642075.2. Lineage (NCBI taxonomy): Eukaryota > Metazoa > Annelida > Polychaeta > Sabellida > Siboglinidae > Ridgeia > Ridgeia piscesae. The sequence goes on along the minus strand of JAODUO010000407.1, from coordinate 91,967 downwards.
CGAATGTCAGCACATACTGCATACATTGGGATTATGGTAAAAGTAACGAATGTCAGCACATACTGCATACATTGGGATTATGGTAAAAGTAATAAATGTCAGCACATACTGCATACATTGGAATTATGGTAAAAGTAACGAATGTCAGCACATACTGCATACATTGGAATTAACTTGTCACAGGAGAATATACCATCTTAGTCACAGTTACATGTTTAACTAGATACTTCATTCTGGAAAGGAACTGAATAATTCCAATTCTTTTTTGAACTGACTACAACCTTGTCTCATAAAGACACAAACACACATGCATTTATGCACACACGCGCACGCACACGCACCTACCTTTTGGGCAGACTTGCACACCAGTGCTGCAGTTGCATGGTACTGTTTCGTTGAACTCATCGTGGAAGTATTCCCATTTCTCATCCTTCTTCTCAACAGGAATGCAGGGGTAGTCTCTGTAAGCATTTCAAACCCCTATAGTACTCATTTCACCAGTTGCCAGATGGAAAAAATCAGGCGAAGACATATAAAATCGACATAAAAGAGGTCTGAAATACCTTTATTATCACCCACCTAGACTACTGTATTTTGTGTTGTATAAACAAGATGTACACTTTCGTTATGAAATTTACCTGATAATAATTGTAACAGAAAATAACTTGTGTTTGTTTATGGTGAGAAAACAAATAATAGTTTACCATATTTGTAGCCACACAACGAGAAAACAAATAATAGTTTACCATATTTGTAGCCACACAACGAGAAAACAAATAATGGTTTACCATATTTGTAGCCACACAACGAGAAAACAAGTAATAGTTTACCATATTTGTAGCCACACAATGAGAAAACAAATAATAGTTTACCATATTTGTAGCCACACAATGAGAAAACAAATAATAGTTTACCATATTTGTAGCCACACAACGAGAAAACAAATAATAGTTTACCATATTTGTAGCCACACAACGAGAAAACAAAAAATTGTTTACCATATTTGTAGCCACACAACGAGAAAACAAATAATGGTTTACCATATTTGTAGCCACACAACGAGAAAACAAATAATAGTTTACCATATTTGTAGCCACACGAGAAAACAAAAAATTGTTTACCATATTTGTAGCCACATGAGAAAACAATTTTTTTTTAACCATATTTGTAGCCACACAACGAGAAAACAAATAATAGTTTACCATATTTGTAGCCCCACAACGAGAAAACAAATAATAGTTTACCATATTTGTAGCCACACAACGAGAAAACAAATAATAGTTTACCATATTTGTAGCCACACAATGAGAAAACAAATAATAGTTTACCATATTTGTAGCCACACAATGGAGAGATCATGTGACCTGTCCATGACAAACAGAATTGCACAATTTGCTTCATAGGTAAATAAAATATGCCTTAAGCGACTATTCCAACCGATTATTGCAACAAATCACAAACAGTCAGATGTGTCGAGAAACATAACACTAAACCAGAGTGACGTGTAGAAATGGAGGACACATACTCGATCATATTGACGGTAGGGTCCATACATCTGCAGCCAACTGCACAATCTTCTGTGGTCAGTAGCTTGGTCAGTTTCTCTGTCCAGTTCGACTGTAGCTGGTCATTGCTAGAAGAACAAGGGAGCTGACATTACAAGGCTGTCTTAAGCCAGGTTTATATCAAGTGATGTTGTCACCAACACAATGTGACGCTTAGAAACTGTCATGGATGTTTAATACTGCACCGGATATCACTGTTTAATATTACATGAATACTTAACATTTTGTTCTCATTGCCACATTGTTTTACCATATTTATTTATCTATCTTATAATATTGTCCTATTTTTTAGCATATTTGTTTCAATATTTTATAATTTTATTTCTGCTGTTGGTATGGCCATGCACAGTTCAATTTTATTGATGTACCTCACTAAATACTACAAACAGCCATTGTCTATACACTTGATTTTATTTTGTACATATGTGATTTAAATATAATTTTGTATGCACCCTCCTCAGTGCAATGTGTATTTCCATTCTAAGCACAATGAAGTTATTATTATTAAAAAGAGAGTCAGTTTCACCCAACAATCTGATTGCATGTGGTGGCTATAACTCTAGATATAACACCTTTAACTTCCACTGTGAATACAAATACAGTAGACGTTTGTTGCCAAATTAATTCCTGGTGTATGTAAACATTTCACAGAGTAGAAATGTGTCTTCCATTGTTTACAAACTACCAGCCAGGAAACTATTCCCAAAGGATATTATAGTCATGGGGTAATTATATCAAACTATTGTCATGTTTAAATGTTTAAGAACAAATAGTGAATACATTTTAAATAATGAATCAGAAACAAGAAAAGTTTATTACTTTATACAAATACTGAAAATTAAGAAAACAATAACAATCAATAAATAATCAGAAAACAACACAATTCAACATTACTTAAATCACTGTGTTGTTATGGGGGACTCCGTCTAAGACCAAACAATGGTCACTATCAGTAGCCACCCATATTAACTTTGGGAAATGGCATCATGTTTAGTGGGATTTCAACAATGAATGTTTGTACTAAAAAAACATTTTATTTAATTAATATTATTATTATTTTATTAAATAAACAATGTATTTATATATTTATTTAGCTAATTAATTTTACTATTTTATATTATATCAATATATGTGTATTATGTTGAACCATAGAATATCACTGTATAAATATGGTGCGATATAAATTAATAAACATTTACATCCCACAGCCTTGTATTCATTAATTGGTGATGCAATAGACAGAGCAATATACATAGAAGTATAGAAAAGTTACCATGAAAATACATATATATATATATATATATATATATATATATTATATATACATATTATACACTCACCTGATGAACATGTTTAGACGTCGTTCTTCGACAGAGAGCCTCGAGCTGACCAGAAGCCAGGGGTGCAGTTCCAGGGGTGGTTCATTGGTCACCTCTGGGGTAACCCTGGAGAACACCATGGCCAGGCACACGAAGATGACCGGCAGAATAATCTACAACCACAATTTGAACTCTTCATATTTTTGTATTATATTGTTGTATTGTATTATCAAAATAAGTTGTGAGATCACAATTGTAAAAAAATTCAATTACTTGTAATTTCTTTTTATTAACCTGCATAAGGAAAACCAAAGACATGGAGGCCTGATACCAGCTCTCATATGTCTGTAATGACCACCCACCCACCTGGCCAGCCACCCGGCTAGCCACCCACCCAGCTACCCGGCCACCCGGCCAGCAAGTGAACACAGAGACAGCACTGTACCACCAAGTATATTCTTTCTCTTGAAGACAGCGGACAGCCGTTGAAATATTATGAACGAAAAAAGATAATCGCATAACACTAGCGACAACAGCACTTTGAAGCAATAATGTTCATCAAAGCAAGGCCAGACCCAATGCTGGACACTGATAAGAAGGGTGCGTCACCTGAGCGATGAAACTCTTCTTGCTCCTGCGCATGTAGTGGAAGCGTTTGACGAGTAGAGCAAAGAACTGTATCTTCACCAGTGCAAAGCCACTCAGCTTGCGGGAGTTGGTCCCATCGTAGTCATCAGTGGGCATCACACACTCTGTCGATCCAAACCCTGCGGTTAGATCAACATGGGTAAGAAACATGGACATGTATGCAGGATGGGTGCTAAAGCTAGGTGATGGTACATTCTGGTACAAAAAGGCTGCCATAGGATTACTCAGGCCACCACAACTACTCGATGAAGACCATTCATATATATATATATATATATATATATATATATATATATATATATATATATATATATATATATATATATATGCACCACTGACTATAGCCAGTTACTCATTTCTATGGCTCAATGAACTGGAACTACATTGACAAATCTAAATATATATAATTATATACATATATAGATAAATGTATATATACATACATAAATAGATATTTGTTCTAGATATATTAGAAACTTTGCATAGTACTGCTAATGTTTAAATCAACCCATTACATTCAAGGATAATTTAAGTCTTTCGTCTACCTTCACTTACCTCCGTTATTGGCAGTCACATTTCCGTCATCTTGTTGCAGACCGTCATTTTCCAGGAGAGGTGTCAGTATCTGTTTTCTACGGAAACTCGATCGATTAACTGGAGTTGCCAGCATGCCTCCTGCAGGAAAGTAACAAACGTGATTTCCTCAGTGTTGTTACTACAGTTGCACGCAGTGAAGTATGTCAGATACTTAAAATTTCGTTAATACTTCACCAAAGTCTAGAACTGATAGAAAACACAGAGCACTGTTAGTTATGGCAAAGTGTGACAAGGAGTAGTTACTGTAAAAATGAAACCACCTTCCGTCAGATGACAAAATTCAAGAACACAAGATCATAAGCGGGAAAAAACAATGCAAACATTTATACCAAGTTGTCTTCGGAGAAACAATGTTGGGTTGCTAACAACATGACAGTATGTATAATGACTGATGGATAAAATAGGTAGTAAACAGTTACATTATATGCTACGTTAAAAGCTACAGATAGACTAGAACAATGACATACTGTCTGTGAGTCTGTCCAGTGCCTCTGCCTTGTCCAACACATTCGTGTCTGTCACTTTAAGGAACACCTGCAACAAATATAAAACCAATGGTGTGTGTGTGTGTGTGTGTGTGTGTGTGTGTGTGCGTGTGTGTGTGTGTGCTTGCGTGCGTGCGTGCTTGCATGCGTGCTTGCGTGCGTGCGTGTGTGAACTGCATTTGTGGAAACCATATATAATTACATTCAGAAATATATCATAAGGTTTGAAATGTTCATATGTTGTAACTATAACTGGGCTTAGACAGTGTGTGTGTGCTTGCGAGTACATATGAATGTATACATATGTATGTATGTCTGCCTCCAGAACCAAACTTTCAAGGATTAATCTATGACCCATTGAAATAAACGAAACACTTTTCTATATACTCTCGTTGGCCAAGATTCTTAATAGCATTAGGGTTTTATCTGAACATCACAAAGACTATATATATATATATATATATATATATATATATATATATATATATATATATATATATATATATATATATATATATATATATATTACATTTATATTGATAACACCATCAAACATCACAACATATATAGAAACCACATTTAGCTGTGAAAACGGTGCTAAATTTAATGTCACAGCAAATGCGTGGTATGAAGCCCCGGGAAGACGTTCTTCTGCTTCTGTGTGTCCACAACTCCATCTGTAGGAACGACATTTTTGCCGATAAAAATAACTGATGTAATAATAATATCAATATCTTGTAAGTTGTGTGACACAAATGAACTGCACCCACCTCCTCGAGCGTTGTGTCCGAGATACCGTAACTGGAGAAGCCAAGATTCTTGATGTTGTCGTCCAGTGCGAGGAAGAGATCCTTGAAGAGCTGGGTGTGGTGGCGGTCATCGGGCAGTTGGTAGGTGATTTCCGAGTTCATGTCCTCGACCAGCACTGCCCCGGGTAAGAACTTGTGGATGAGGGTGGTCAAGGCTGCCTCTCTCTGGCCAAACGCCCTGTTTGCTGCTGTTGTGTAGATACAGATGTTCACCCGTTAACATCGAGTACAGTTTTTCCTCTTCGTTATTAACCCTTTCAGCCCCAGCTATCTACAATCGGCCAGTCTGTTGCAGTGCCAACCACTCGAAACCTCAAGCAGATAAGTTGAACTTTTAACACGTTATGCATGTGGTGCTACCTAGTGGACATTGTGTGCTATACTTTATCATTTTTATGTTTAATGTATTTGCAATATTTACGGGTACTTGTATGATTTTATAGTTGAAGTCTGAGTTAGTTGAAAACAGATCTTGCTGAATGTGTACGAGTGTTGCAGGAAAACAGAATCATTAAAACATCACAAGGATTAATCATCCATGTTCAATTCTATTTTTACATAGTCTCATTTCACATCCATTTCACTACAATTTGGACCTGTTTTGTATCAACTAGTACATGTTAGCTTGTATGCACAACTTTCATGATTAGTTTTAGTAAATCATTGGACAATCAATTTTTTGGCATCAATGGTCCGTTTCTGTATACTGTCACATAAGGTTGCAAGTTTCCCCATCTAACAAAGTAATTTTTCATAGATTTTTTTCAAATATGCACTTTTCTACTAGCCCGATGATGGATATTAATGTTTATAAAACAAAATGTTAACAAAAACAAAGCCATGTAAAGTGAATGAAGTCTACAAACCAGCAGCTTCTTCGCCGTGACCTGTCATCGCTGATGGGACCTCTGCCAGCTGAAAGATGGCAAATGCTGCATAAGTAAATATGTGGTATTTTGTCAGGGGTGTGAATCTACATATGTAGTGATACATAACACATGCACTATGATCTGCAGTATGACGATCCTTATTAAGTGATCCCATCAAATGTAGCTACATAAAAAAGGTAAATTTCATAGGAAATCTGCCAAGCAATAAAAGAATTTTGATTGCTGCAAGAAAATCCACACTTCATACAAGACATGGACACAACGTGACAAGTGGTCTACTTTGACGCCCAATTCACACACCTTCCCGGACTTGTCCTGGTCATCTTTCTTGCCACCGTCGTCCTCAGTGGCCAGGTCTCGGGCCACGGTCAAGTAGTAACCACTGCCGAAATGGGTCTTGAGGAAGAGACTTGAGCCACAACAACACAATTTGCCCTGAGACAGGATGGCAATCCGGTCTCCCAGGACGTCTGCCTCCTCCATGAAGTGGGTTGACATGATGATTGTACGACCTGCCAAACACAGGGCAGTGGTTGTCTAAAAGAATCACTGTCCTTCGATTCATGGGCATCATTTCACTATGCTAAAGAGCTCTTAAAAATGCATATATATGATGCCGTATTACAGTATTTCCATGACAACCAGTGACAATGTCCCGCTGGCACATCACAGTGTTGACAGTTTTCAGGTATTCAACATCACTGTTAAAGATCAAAATTCATTTTAAAGTGCAAAATCGGGTTTAATAGCTCTTAACAACATTAGTGAAATAATCCCCTAGTCCCATTAAATCCAAACCAGACCAAGAAATTGTCCAACGATTTTAGTCCTGACATCAGCACAGTGTCCACTGGATTGTACTTATTAAAAAAAGGGAAATCTAAGGACATACACAGAGTGGGACAATGATAATGTAGACATTTTAGTCGCTAGTATATATGTGTGAATTTATATTTATGAATTTCTCAGATAGATTAAACATACATAATGGGGTATATTAGACTGTGGTTGCTGTGAAATGTTGTCGAGATGTCAAGGCATGCAGACTACCACTGACTGGATTAGTGAGGTTCCATTTTGTTGCCCCTAATTCTAACATAATTACTGAAAAGTGTATTACAGTTGCCCTTGATGTCTGCCAGTACCAAGTTATTATTATCAACCCTGTATAATTTCCCAAGTAAGGTGCTAACTCCAAAGTAATTAAACTCATCAAAGTCTGTCAATGATGTACGGCACAGGTACCTACATTATATCAGCTTCATGTGCTATATATAACTTGCACTGACTCAAAAAACAAAGCCACCTAGCTGACCTTTTTTGTACTTGAGCAGCAGGTCCCAGATGGACTTGCGGGAGTACGGGTCGACGCCAGCTGTTGGCTCGTCCAAGATGACCACTCGGGATCCAGCCGCAAACGCCAACGCAACGGACATCTTGCGCTTCATTCCACCTGTAATCACCAAAGTACAGATGTGTTAGCTGTCTGTAGCAGTAGGCTAGTGCATTGTCAGTTAGTTGTGACAGTAAGTTGACGTAATAGTTGGCAGTACCAGTGGGTTAGTGCATTGTTAGTTAGTTGTAACAATAAACTGGTGTGATAGTTCCCTATAGCAGTAGGGTAGGAGATTGTGTGCTAGTTTGCTGTAACATTAGCTAAGTGAATCGCGTTTTGTAGAATGGAGGTATAAATGTACACTGTTAATAGTGTATGCCTTTCCATGAAAAACCAAATTGGACAGGCAAATCAACCTGCTGCTGCTTGGATATGTCAACTGAATTAATATCGAGATACAGACAGACAAGGTGATTTTAGCTGGACATTGCTACAGACACAGGTTGACGTTTTGTCAGCGATTGTATGGAAGTGCATGCCAGTATTGGCCAACTTTTATCTTATAGACTATCTAACCAAGATCTTGCCTGCAACCAGGAGTATTGCATGTTACAAGTGGAAGCACACACAGGCACCTGGTGAGAGACGGATGAAGTCTGTACAGCTCAACATCTGTATCACAAAAGCAGCCTTAGATGTTTAGAAAAGAAACACGGAGCCAACCTGAGAGGTTCTTCGCCATTTCATGACGTTTGTGAGGCAGCCCTATGTCTTGAATCATACCGGACATCTCACGCTTGATCGACTCGTTGTCCATACCCTTGAGTCGTGAGTAGAACCATAGATGTTCCTCCACGGAGAGCCTACAAACATGTTTATGTGTCACCCTGATAGTCACAAAAGGAACAGTTCAATGACTTAATGAACACACACTGCCAGGCAAAATTCATGCACAACATTGACTATTCTTGAAAAAAACGATTCAACAGTTTGCATTTGTTGTAATATAATTATATTGTATGTATTATATCAATCTGCTGGACACGTACAGATTATATTCTGAAAAATAAACTTCTGACAGTTTTGTGTACTAATTATGTGTACAATTAAAATGACAATGTGTAAAATAAAAATGGCAATGTGTACAATTGAAATGGCAATGAGTACAATTAAAATGTGTGTGTGTAGGAATATCACTGGACATTTGGACAATTTAGCAGTCCGTTGATGCTGTAAGGTTTAGTGGAAACAAACTGTACACACATGTTGAAGAGCACGTTGTACTGAGGACACATTCCCATCTTCTTCCTAATGTCATTCAGTTCTGTGCGTATGTCCATGTCGTAGATGTACGCAGTGCCAGCTGTCTGCGGAAAAAGGCCGGTGAGGATAGACCTGATGAAACAGACAACACTAGTTAACTGACATCACGATTACATCTGGCCAACCCATTCAACATCTCTACGCAACTATTGATATAATCTGCCCATTTACTAAGGCCTGATGCCAACTGAGCTTACAAAACCTTTACAAATTAAGAGTAATATTTTCATTCGAGACTGATTTTGCAGAAAAGATGACACAACATAGGCAAGAAATTCTGTCTGTAGTGGCAATATAATCCTGCAATGACTTACTGTAAACTCCATGTGAACATATTTATATGGCATTTGCTTATGTATGGTCAAGCAAAACACTATAAACCGTCAAACAAATTAATAGTTTAATCCGCATGGCCAATAGAGAACACAACAAACAAAGCAGAGCACTAAGTCTAGGTAAATGTTTACGATATTTATTTGAATTCCCAGAGATCAGTTCAGGGACAAAACAGTCTATGATGGTCTTCAATCTCATCGGTGGTCGCGTGGTAGAGCGCCGGACTGTCCGTCGAGGGGACGGTGGTTCAATTCCATCTACTGCCATTTCGAAACTTGTAACCTGTAGTGGACTTACAAATTCTCGTTGGACTTTAAAAGCCCTGCAAAAGGCCCCATCCAGTGTCTGAGAGAAGGAGAAATCTTTAAATTCATCTGCTGTACTTACATGGTTGTGGTCTTTCCAGCTCCATTGTGGCCAAGGAATGAAGTAAGCTGTCCTTCATAAAAATTGATGGTCAGTCGGTCGACAGCGACTTTGTTTCCACGCTTATACACCTTCCGCAGTCCACGGATAGATACGCCAAGGGTCAGGTCATTTGGCTCAGCCTCAAAGTTCTCACGATCTGACATATACAAAATAACGTTATCATAACTAACTAATTTGTAACATTTGTGACAAAGATGCTGGCCTACAAACTGTTGTCTCCACAGAGTACATTCATTCTGTCTAAGAGTTTATCAGGGAAACATCTCCATCATAAGATAACAGTTTATTTTTTTAAGTTGCCTGACGTAATATGCATAGGGAGATCTGATGTTAGAAACGAAATGACAGTGCGAGTAATACGTTTTACATAATAGATTAATTCTTATTGAGTAGTAGGCAATGGCTATATGCACCAATAAAACAGTCATAAGGTTTTGTATCAACAACTGTATACAGCACATGGTTCGGCTGGGTAAATACATTGTGACACTGTCACGTAACACCTACTTTCTTGCATGCGACTTGGATCACACACGCTGTCTGCATCTTCCAGGTTCTTATCTGCAGAATAGTCGTAGCTGCACCAGTACGCCTTGGTGACCATGAAGTTCCAGGGTTGTGGCAATCCATACTCTCCTGTGAGAAATGTTATTCCATCAATCAGTTTACACAGGTAAAGTATTATACATGATAGCATCCTACCCTGACAACTGCTCACAAAGACTTCTACACTTGATTCTTTGGGCAGAGAAGTTCAATCAAAAGGCATCTCATCTTCTACGGGAAGCATCCAACCACACTGCAATTGCAATTACTCTGTGAAGACACAAAAATTCACCACTGTCTACAGCTATTTAAGCAGCTGCATGAATTAGCGCAGTATGGATTGAACAAAATGTTTGAGATCATTTAAACCCACTAACATGATTTAAATCCAGAATCTCTGGACTGACGGTCCAGTGCTCAAGCCACTGTAGCATACTCTTCCCTAATTGTTTTCTGCAGAAGGTATATAATCGGTATGATACGTTTTCAAAGGTTCACTTCTAGAATCATATTACCCCTCTTTAAAACTGAGTTAAGAAAGATTCCAGAAAAACTGAAGTTGAAAATGAGTGCTGTGAACATACCTGGAAAGACAGCTTCGATGTACCACGTGATGAGGCCATAAATAAGGGCGTCTAGCAGCATCAGCACCATACACATGAGCAAGTTGAAGTTGTCACCTGGCATTGGACTCGAGGCTACGTACTGCCACTGCATGCCGATGCCTTGCTGTTCATAAACAGCAACGTACGGTCCAGCCAAATCCAAATGCCACAGTCGACGACAGACTCTGTAAACCCCACATGCAATGATTTATCTCAAGTGCCACGTGAAGTTTCCAGTCATGCTGTTTTGCAGTGTGAAAGCCTGTTCTTCTAATTCTAAAAAGGTGGCCATTTTGTTTCATAAAAATCACAATACACTTCATACATAAGCGACCAAAGTTTGAATAAAACATTTCTGATATAATAACATTTACATTACAGTGTTGAACAAACACAATGGCAGACCATCTTCAATTTATATTTTTTCTCATTTCAATCATTTCACAAAATGCTGACTTCCCATCTCATACTGACTGTGTAGTCCATATGATAATTTGTTTACTGCGTTTAGCTTTAATTTAGACATCAACAAATATGAGGTTAATGCCACATTAAGTTAGTCATAATATAAATTGTTATTACAAAAATGAATGGTTTTACACAATTAGATAATAAAACTGAGACAAATCACATGAGCAGTACTTACAGCAACCCCTTTCTCTGCGGCCGTCATGTACTGCTCCCAGTGAAGACACAGGGAGAAGGGAAGATAGCCGATGAAGTAGAAGATGCCTGCACATGCCGCTGCAACATTTGCCTTTGAGAAGAATACGGTGAACATGAAGCACTCACTGATGGTGGCCACCGTGTAGATAACCATGAAGACAAAGATGACAGAGATGTCCGAATTTTCCAGCAGCTTCCCGAACTACAAGAAGACATTTAGCAACATTTAACAAGATTCAACTACAAAGTGTCAGATTTAGAGAGGACAAGGAAGCAATTGGTTTATTGAGGTTTAGTAATGCCGTCTGTACACAACTCTACCTTCTCTGTTCTTTCTTTCTACCTCCCCCCAGTCCCCCCCTTTCTCTGTCTCTCTCTGTCTCTCTCACCTCTCTCTCACCTCTCTCTCTCTCTCACCTCTCTCTCTCTCTCACCTCTCTCATCTCTCTCACCTCTCTCACCTCTGTCACCTCTCTCTCTCGCCCTCCCCCCCGTCTCTCTCTGTCTCTCTCTTCCTTTAGTCTCAGCTCGTTATCTATCTCCTCCCTCTCTCTTCTTCCCACCCTCTCTCGCCTCTCTGCACCCTCTCTGTCTTCCCCCTCTCTTTCTCTGCCCTCCTCTTGTAGTCAAAAGAACAGGCAACAATGTAGGCCCACAACTTTTACAACCATTAAAACATTCAGAAACTCAGCAGCTTCAATCTTACAAGATGCAACTCTAAATGACTGTGTTTAAACATAAAATACACAAACAAACAAATACGTAGCCTTACATTAAGACATACATAACCTGCAGATGTACATACTAAATAAATTAACACAATAATATTAAAACAAGTGTCACAAACAACTTAAACGAGAACGAAACTGCACTTTGCACACTGCTTCCACCATGTCACAGGTGACGACTACAACTGATGGTGTGTCAACGTGACACGTCACAAGTACTCACCTTGAGGACACAGAGGAGTAGGAGGACACTGAGGAACATCATGATGAAGCAGGTGATGAACCAGGCCAGCCAGTGACTCGCATTGCTCAGTCCCATCACCTTCATCACTTCCTTCAGACGCTGCTCCTTCTCGTACACAATGCCCTTCACTATCATCGACGCCGTGAAGATCCATGCAATCGTCATGAACAGTGGGAAGCTGCCAGCGATACGCCACATGAAGCTGTAACCACACACAACAAGGTGACCGTCAACACAGTGTCACATTAGTGAAGCCTTCACTTCGCTTGTATCCGTTGTAACATGGATATATATAGTCTGCGATATAATGAACAGTGTTTCAATGATCACCAAGATATTTAAATGTGACATTGTATTAATTTTGGGTGACTGAACAAAAACTTTATTTTTTTTTAAATGTAAGTATGTACTTTGATGCAATTCACATATCAAATGGTTAAATGTTTTAAAATGCACCAAAATGCCCCATTTTGAAGATATATGTAAACAAATTCAGAGATTTAACTGAAAATTGTGCTCAAAACTTGTCATTCAGATGACTAGTATGGGTTTTATGTCATGCCTGATTGAGTACACATTTCTTTCTTTTAAATGTGAAAGGCTGCTGGTTGTTTAATTACTGCCAAGAGAAGCACCACTGCGTGGCTGTTTTATGTTTATTGACTCATTTTGTTATTTGCGTGACAGTTATTACTTATATCAGCATATGTCCGTCTTGACAGTCATCGTTCAGTATGATGTGAAAAATTAAACCTGTCGATGTTGCAGTAAAACTAACCAGCTTTTCCATACAAACAGATCTAGCTGTGTGAACTTACTCGTCTCGTACGTAGCAAGGATACGGGAACTGTTGAAGCACCACACCAATTTTGGGGTCCTGTTTTGTCTGTAACCGGATTATCCCATGATCTAGCATATCCTGGATATACACAAATCCATACTGGATGTACTTTCAGATCCCCGAAAATGGAGGCACGTGGTCCAGGAACCCAGAATCTGAAAACATTTTTGGTACATCTTATCAAAACAACTGTTTGCAATTGATTGTGGTCTACATTTTACATATAAAATACATCACATTTTAACGTCTACATATTGGTCCCACAATATATGGCATGACAACATAGGACTTTTCTATTGTTCCATTTAGGGAGTGATGGGCATTGAACAATCGAGGACAGTATTATCCCCAACAGACATGCAGTTGCAAGGGCTCGGCTGTGCATCAGTTGACTTCTCATGACATTGGTAGCAGAAGCTGCAACTGATGGACGAACGCACAAACTGCATACACTTCACAGGTTTGCAAATCATTGATAGACAACATGTAACAAAGACAGATTCAGCACATCTATCAAAATGTCTGACAATCAACCACAAGTACATGGTACATGACAGGAACATGTGTGACATGAAATGGACAGCTACTGGCAGCAGGGCTACCAGTCACATTTGTGTAATGCCAGACAGCTGCCATGTCGATCATTAGTCAGGAGACAACATTCAGAAAACATAATTGAATACTTGAGGTCAACTGAAGATACAGAAGAAGCAATTCTTGAATATGTGAAGTCGATGTTCATTGTTTCGACTATTCCTCATGAATACAGACATCTATGTGATTAGGAATATCACGTTGTTTCAACCCACTGTCTGCATTATTAGAAATGTTTGTGTCATTATGTCTTCACACCCAACTTAGTGAATGAAACTGATCCTAAGAGGATCCTATGATTGCAACAGATTATGGATTCATATGACATATATAAGATCAGTGAGAACATTACTAAAACGATTGTTACTTTCCCAAACATTTACCGATGTCTACAAAGATATTTGCAATAATCGAATCACATCCATTAAAATGGGCATACACATTTCTGAAAAACAATTCAACCCTATAAAGGTTAATAGGATCTTATGACAAGATTACCCTATCCTATCAAACAATTTCATTGTTTTGCACCAAAAACAACTTCACAGTACATTTACTAAAATAGATCTGTGCTGTTTGTTTAGTTAACTAAATACAATAAATCAGACATACCATTCAGGTTACTGAGAGACAAGTGGATAGTAATGATCACTAGCACACAAATTAACCCTTTAGACCTCAGCCATTTTTTGTGTAAAGCCCCTGGTTCCTCAGAAAAGTAGGTCAGATTCGAAAAATGACAGGGGTGTCCATTTTTGGGGCGTAGGTCTTTTATTATTGAATTTCCAAGTTAACATTATTTTAAAGGCATATAATTACCTTCACATTGGATGTAGATATGCTTTCTCATTAATTAAAAAAGTTGACCATAATACAACAGGTGTGCCAGTATATCAATGTTTTACTATAACATGATATATTACGTAACGTAACTTTTTAAGGCTTCATTTCTTACTGCTACAAGTTGTGTTTATTTGAAAGATAGTGTAATTACCTACACATTGGTACCAATATTATTATAATACCTTATATAGTAATGTTGCATATACTCGAATATAATGGAAGCATACTCAACAACATGAGAAGCTAGTGCCCAGTCACAGTACAGCGGCCAAGTGTTTCAGCTACCACCCCGGCCAGCCTCGGTCGAAACCTCAGCAAATAAACAACAGAACAGTCCCGCAAGTTACACCATTTATAAATACTACAATAATTATAATACAACTACCCGATCATTGAATTATATCCTAGTTGAGCATACTGTCTTTGTGCAAGAATATAGGACACCGAGTATGGGACTCGTCTCACATAGACGTAGTGTGTTTATAAAATGAGCTCGACCGACGAACTTCCCCGACAACAACAACGATCTTCGAAATGAATCATCGACTAAAGTCATATATTCGATGCGTGAAACGGCTTGAATAGCAAACACTTTGGCAGACTTCTTCTGCAGTCAAATGAATCGGCCCAGCCGACGCCATTTTGCTAACTCAAAAAATAGGGTACTTCAAAAAAATGCATGAAACTCCGTAAACTTGAATAGCACCGGTAGCCATAACTACCCACAATGCATTGCCGATAATGTTAACCCTTCAAGTTAAATGTGTTTCAAAAGTATCCTCCAGACAGCGCCTCTGGAATAGATCAAACTCGGATGCTAATATGTACGGCCGGGTACAGCCGACTTGAGGAGTAAACAGCCGGCCGGCTACGGCCGACTTGAGGTCTAAAGGGTTAAACATTGTTATCTTAATTCATTCATGATCAATAGGGTCAAGATAACCTGGGCGTCGTCGTATTTACTGACCAAACACTCACCGGTCCATGACCTTACTCCCCGAGGTAGTGTCCACGTGGTCTGTGTCGATGCGGATCTTGTAGGAGATGTAGGTGGGCAGCTCTGTGCTATTGGTGGAGTTTGGGTCAACATCAAACACCAAGCCTGCGAGAGAATAATGGGCTCTTGTCAGTTTCTCTAGTCTCTAGGAGAGTTCACTTTTTTCACAATTTTGTTACTCTGAGCACATGTTAATTTGATCTATGTACATTCTGGTAGTCTTTGGGAAGCCTAAGTCTGTCACCAATGTGTGGAAGGAGTAGAAGTAATAGCCAGAGAAGGCTTAGTGTTTAGTCAACAAATTAATGTTGAGCAATTTAAGGTGGCATTTGGGCTTCGTCTTTAGCTTTTTATCAATTATTTCAATATTCAACGAATATTCGTCTTGACCTGTCATGGAATACACAACTATTATTCATTTTTTTTAAATTTATTGTTATAATTAGTCTAATATTATTATTTTAATGGCATAGGGGTAAACTAACACAAAAGTAATTGACTTCAAATTTACCCCTTTCAAACATTGTAGATTGTAGTTAAATTTGCCTGTTTGTATTGTGTTTTATTGTTTGTCAACAATGTTCTGAGTACAATGTTCTGAATAAGCTTTCATTCATCATCTATTCCAGTGCTTATTTATTTACTTATTTCTTTTAAGACAATATAGTTACCTTCATTTACGAGTATTTTTATTTGTAGTCTTATGTGTTAGACAACAGGGTTAGTGGGACTGCCCCAACTACATATGACCTCTACAGGTGGTGGTTAACAGAATCACATATGAACAAGACAGTGCTGAATTCTGACACCTTACTTTCACATTCTAATGCAAAATGCATACAGAAATTTATGCTGCATACATGTTTAATACATACCAGCCCAAAAAGTGTTATTTTCCAAGAAGTGCAAACTCGCAGCCTCCAAGTCCGCCTCTGTGGCATAGCCTTTGAACTTGTTGACATTAAAGCACTGCAAACATTGCATTAGCGATCTCAATTATTGGTGTTTTAGTAGTCATGTACAGAAACATAAAATATATCGAGTGCTATGCTATGAATATCTACAATATTACGTACAATAGGTATAATCAAAATAAATATTGATGACAACTGTATTATAATACTATAATAACGCATTTCATATTATATTTAAAAATCGTCACAGATAACATTAACATTTCTTTTTAATTATACGATTACAACAAAATAATCATCCACTTGCTGTAAATTTTGTACACTACATGAAGAGATGGAAACATTCAGTTTGTCAAAATATTTAAAAAATAAATAAATGCAGTAATCCCATCCTTTCATACGTATCTCTGGATATTTCCGTCACACATGTCCCTCAAACAATGAGACGGAAGGTTTAGTCAACAAGCCAATTCAAACAGAGTAGCAATAGTTGTAGTGTGAGAAATCATCTGGAAAAGTCATCCACCAATAGGAGATGAATTAAAAGACCTTGTGCTCCCTATTTTTTAATATAATTTTCTTATAAGCAGAACAAATGTGTGGAATGTAACCCACCTGCCAAATTGCATTTACTAAGAGTGAAGAACACATCTTGTTTCTTGCATGCAAAATGTTTAAACTGAACATGAAACGTTCAAATAATAAACACTAAAATAGTAAATGCATGTTGGCAGAGGCAGATGAGACTAAAATCCTAACTGCAACTTCCTAAAGTTGCTCTGATAACTACTGGTTCCACAACCCACAAGTTCGGTGGAAACATCAAGTGGCGCTTGATTCAGTACACTTCCTTACGTCTACTGGTGATATACTAGGGTTAGTCTAAAAATGTCACCAACATTGGCTTGAGAGAATGATTCTAGGTGACAGAACAATCAAGGTCATCTTGACCTGTCATGGAATACATAACCACTGTTGAAAAGAAACATTTTTGTAGACCAGACAATACGACTTACATCAAGGTATTTCTTCACGGATTCCATTGATGTGTTCATGTTATGAATGAAGGTCCGCCAGTCTAATGATCCATCAGTGTTTGTTTCATTTGACAGAAACTTGTGGAACTGGTCGAATGCGGTAATATTTGGGTAGATCAAGGATAATGCACCCAGACTGTCCTGTAAATAAATGAGAATAGTCGTAACAATTAGTTACGCAACAATAATACTTTAGATCAGTATTATCGTCATCTAAAGGTGGTGTTTCCAGGTTCTGCTGGGTTCACCTTTGCCCTCCTCCAGCCAGCATGGTTCTCAGTATCCCGTGAGTCTATAACCAAATTTCCCATCACACTCGAGTCTGCAGACACAAAGTTGACACAGAGGTCTGTTAGCTCCCTCCCCAGCTGAAGGACAGAGCTGTCCCCTCCACCAATAACTTTGTGCAGCCCTTTACTCAATCCGCATCATCGTTTCCCTCTACACGTCCACGCCACCTCCGCCTGCCTCCCCTGATCACATCCCTAGACACCTCCGCTCCCACTCCCACTCCCACTCCTCCTCAAAGTTCTGCACTGGACTGTCTGTCACTGAGCAACACGCCATACACATCCACACTGAGTGACACGCCATACACATCCACACTGAGTGACACGCCATACACATCCACACTGAGTGACACGCCATACACATCCACACTGAGTGACACGCCATACACATCCACACTGAGTGACACGCCATACACATCCACACTGAGTGACACGCCATACACATCCACACTGAGTGACACGCCATACACATCCACACTGAGTGACACGCCATACACATCCACACTGAGTGACACACCATACACATTCAAACTGAGTGACACGCCATACACATCCACACTGAGTGACACGCCATACACATCCACACTGAGTGACACGCCATACACATCCACACTGAGTGACACGCCATACACATCCACACTGAGTGACATGCCATACACATCCACACTGAGTGACACGCCATACACATCCACACTGAGTGACATGCCATACACATCCACTAAGTGACACGCCATACACATCCACACTGAGTGACACACCATACACATCCACACTGAGTGACACGCCATACACATCCACACTGAGTGACACGCCATACACATCCACACTGAGTGACACGTCATACACATCCACACTGAGTGACACGCCATACACATCCACACTGAGTGACACGCCATACACATCTACACTGAGTGACACGCCATACACATCCACACTGAGTGACACGCCATACACATCCACACTGAGTGACACGCCATACACATCCACACTGAGTGACATGCCATACACATCCACACTGAGTGACACGCCATACACATCCACACTGAGTGACACGCCATACACATCCACACTGAGCGACACACCATACACATCCACACTGAGCAACACACCATACACATCCACACTGAGTGTCACACCATACACATCCACACTGAGTGACACGCCATACACATCCACACTGAGTGACACGCCATACACATCCACACTGAGCGACACCCCATACACATCCACAGTGAGTGACACGCCATACATATCCACACTGAGCGACACACCATACACATCCACACTGAGTGACACGCCATACACATCCACACTGAGCGACACGCCATACACATCCACACTGAGTGACACGCCATACACATCCACACTGAGTGACACACCATACACATCCACACTGTGCGACACACCATACACATCCACACTGAGTGACACACCATACACATCCACACTGTGCGACACACCATACACATCCACATTGAGCGACACACCATACACATCCACACTGAGCAACACGCCATACACATCCACACTGAGTGACACATCATACACATCCATACTGAGCGACACACCATACACATCCACACCAT
The DNA here is from genome assembly GCA_025642075.2 of Ridgeia piscesae. Lineage (NCBI taxonomy): Eukaryota > Metazoa > Annelida > Polychaeta > Sabellida > Siboglinidae > Ridgeia > Ridgeia piscesae. The sequence continues at coordinate 72,339 of JAODUO010000407.1, read as the reverse complement.
ACACATCCACACTGAATGACACACCATACACATCCACACTGAGCGACACGCCATACACATCCACACTGAGCGACACACCATACACATCCACACTGAGCGACACGCCATACACATCCACACTGAGCGACACGCCATACACATCCACACTGAGTGATGCACACTCACTATCCCCACCCAAACCCCTCATCCCCACTTGTACCTTGCCTCAACCCTCCCCTTCCCCTTCCCCTCCCCTTCCCCCTTTTTTTCTTATGTCTACTACCCTCCTCTACTATGTCACACACACTTTCGCTACATCTCAGAAGTGTCTACTGCAACCTCCACAATTCAGCATAATCATCACAACATTGGTGTTGGCTGGTCAATAGAAGAAAAAGAACCCCCATCCCCCCATCAATACCACACAGCCTGCACTGGCTCCATCCACCCCTCACTCACCCTACATACAAATCGTATTTACATACCGTTAACCATATTGTAATGTTCAAGTGCCACTATGCTGTTGACATAGTTATTACAATGATGGTACATTATTTGTATCATCAAATGTCTACATAATTCCACTGCAACTTGTATACTATCATATTTACATAACATAAGCATTATAGATTTTACCTTTAGCTGTTCAACCTGTGGATTGGTGGACAAGTATGTAGTTATGTTTGGAGAAACCTTCAACCAATCTTCAGCAGCAGTCTTTATCCGGTCCAAATACTCAAATGTGGAGTTGGCCTGACAGAACACAACAACAATAGAAGTTGGCGTGTGTATACATCTGTTTGTGTGTGTGTGCATACATATACGTCCGTCCGTCCGTCCGTCCGTCCGTCCGTCCGTCCGTCCGTCCGTCCGTCCGTCCGTCCGTCCGTCCGTCCGTCCGTCCGTCCGTCCGTCCGTCCGTCCGTCCGTCCGTCCGTCCGTCCGTCCTTGCATGTAAGCAAGCATCTGTATGTGTGTGTGTTGTGGTGGGTCTTTTTTAAGTCTCTGGCAATTTCGCAGTGTATGGTATGCTGAATGCAACATCCAACATGCTATTTGTCATGCATAATCACTCCCAGAGATATTCTTTTCCAAAATGAAGAAATTAGTGAAACTATTTTGGAGAAAATGGCCACCAATGAGAGCACACTGGATATGAGTACTTAATATCAACAAGCTTGGACCATGAATTAGTCCCAATTTTTTCTCAAAAAACAGTTTCACATGCTCAACAGGAAACAACCAGTCTTACTTCTTTTATGATTTTACGAACTGCAGGAGTGTCTGGCGTATATGTAATCCATCCACGGATCATTGGCTTGAATTGTTTCCATGCTATTCGACCAGTGGCTGTCTCTTCAAATCCACGAAACAAGTCATTGCAAAACGCGGCTGAAAAATAAAATTTACATCACAGGATTAAGTCAGTGGCTACTCCTAAAAGAAAAAGTGGTCCTAAGATGAAACCAATGCATGAGCACATTGAGCAGCCTCAAAACAATTTTGATCACAAATATTGGATAAACATGTCAAGATAAAACAACAATGTTTTGTATGACGTACTGGTTCCGTAGTCGTAATTGTATTTCAAATCCTCTTCATCTTGTTGTATTTGTGGCATTAGAGAGCGGGCCCCTTCCATCTTCCCAAATATGGTCGACTCTTGCCCACAGAACATGCGACTGAAGAACGACAGAGCGGCCGAGTCATTCGTCACCTTCATCGTATTGCTGTCTCCAAACACCTGGTTGGATGTCTTCAGGACAGTCTGTAGACTACTCAGTCCGCGCAGCTGAACAACACATTTGGCATAGACATTTAGTAATGCAAAATTCATATCACGTAACTAACTCAAACGTATTCTCTTCATGTCCACAGGGCAGTTCCATGAGGCATTCATATATAAGAATCTTTGTACAAAGGACTTTAACATAGTTACATGCAACTGTTTGCCACGCTTTACATGTATTGGTTGCTCATGTTAAATAATTTATGTCAAATCTTCCCGTTAAATGTTCTCTGTATGGTACGAATGGTATATATTTCATGACACTGAGTTATGGCCTTGTTCAAATATAACTAACTCTATCACACAGATATACCTGGTTTAATTTACTTATTTTATTACCACACCAAACATTTCTGAATTGGATATTTTGGTGCATTTCTGTCAACAAGAAGGTTTTTGTGAACTGATGGATAGATTGTTTATTATAGATGTGAGTATTCAAGTGTTTAGTTACTTCATTAAGGTAATCTGCAGATGCAATTCTTACCACCAACCTACTGATTTGGTTAAAGTGTAATATATATATAATTATGTGTGGCATTACATTCATATATATATATATATATATATATATATATATATATATATATATATCCATCCACACACATGCATATACAAACATGCAACAATCCATGTACACACATACCACACAGACATACATGTGTGTGTGTGTGTGTGTGTGTGTGTGTGTGTGTGCGTGTGCGTGTGCGTGTGCGTGTGCGTGTGCGTGTGCGTGTGTGAGCACCAGACACATGATATATGTGACAGAATATTTTTATATTTGTTAACATCGTTATTGCTTATACTTCTGGTACTACATGCCAGAGTACTTTTATTTCTTTAGATGGAGAGGACAAAATGATCAAATGAAGAAGGATGCCTTACATCTTGGAAGAGAGCTCTGTTCTTCTGCAGGCTGTCTTTATTTGTCCCAATTGTTTTTCCCGTTGTGTTCTCTGTGCATGCCACCAGCTACACCAAACAACCACATGTCAACCGCTTTATTTCAAATTCCTCTTTACATAAAACGTAAAAGTGCAGTTTTGTTACCTCCTACATTTATAATATATACTTATAAAACATTTTAAAATATATATAATTTCTTACATCGTGCTTATATTTCACCCTGTAACAGATTTTACATTTGGCTTATTACTTGACAAGAGGAATTAAGGTAAAATGTATGATGTTCTAATGAAATTGAAAAGGTCATTTCATTTAGCCTTTACGATGCTTATTCCTCTCATGTCGATCGAATACAGGACATTTTGGCATATGTGATGAATCTGTTTTTTGCTATACGTTATTAAATGTACCTTAGATGTGTTCATGGGTTAGCAGGGTGATGTGTACGCAATTAATACATTTGTCCACAATGACACCATGTGCTACTTATGTCTTATGAGAAATTAACGGACGTGCACCCAAGACCCCTGCGCTGTGCTTCTATTAGAAACAATACGATATATACAAATATTTATATGGGGCAGCAGCACAGTATTTATTTAATGTTTACAACGAATTGATAATATTACTGAACATTTCTCAGGATAATTCTTTTCCAAATCAAGTTTTTATTTTTATATCCAAAATCACGTCGACTTCTTCAGTACTAATGACGAATGACGTCAACGTACATGTGAACAGAGACGAGGGCAATTATGAGCTACCCCACGAGTAACGGACGCCTGCGCGAACATTGCACCAAGGCATAACTAAGAAGTGTATTCGCGATTCGGCATTTGGCGCAGCAGCACCACGACTGTGGAATGAATTACCTGTGAACATTCGTGCATCTGGAACATTATCTATGTTTAGAAAGAATTTAAAGACCTATCGTTTTATTAGACATTTTAATTAATTCAAATTGTTGTGAAATGACGGACACTGCTTTAGAATTTCGTTTTAGTGTTATACACCTTTTAATCAGTGTTTATGTTTTAGATTAATGTATAGATAGATACACAGATTTAGTAAATGTTTTAATTTTATATTATATTAATATATATTTACAGAGGTTTAGTACTATACATCTTTAAAACAGTGTTTAATTTATTTTAAATTTATTTATATGATTTATATAATTTACATACAAAGGTTTACGAGTGTACATCTTAAAACCAAAATTTGTTTTGATTTATACTAATTGATATAATTTACATTTATTAATACATTTATTATATCGCCTCGGAACAGCGCATCGATCCGCCATGCGGGAATTAGCGCTATAGAAAAACAGTATTATTATAGTGTACGATGATATCAGTCATCATTAGTACTGAAGAAGTCGGCGTGTAACGTCCAACGAAAGCCTCTACAGGTAAAAAGAAAGATCTTGATTTTGGATATGAAAAATGAAAACCTTTGATTTTAAATGATAATCTGTTTCAAAGCAGCACATATTCTCACCTGTTTCACCAGTTCTGCAGTGTCAACTTGACTGTTCACATCCTTCACCAGTGTGTCAAACTGGTTATCGTCAAGTTGACACAACTGGTTTGTCATGGAATCCAGTTGAGCAGAATCAGACAGCACAAAAAATCGTTCGCTGTCTTTTTTGCATAATTCTTTTCGTAGGTTTCTTGATACATCAGACGGTTTAGATGATACGAGGGTTTGCTTGGTTACCAGTTGCAGCAACTGAAATAAATTAGTTTCCATTTGTTCATTCTGTATTTCTTCAACTTTGACATCTTTATCCTTCTTTACACACTGCAAAAGTTAACAAAACCAAACAACACAGCAAATGAATATTTCAGTAATCGATGCTGGACTGACTAAACGATTTTAACAAGGGGGCAGATCATGCAAACGTCAAGACATTTTCTATGAAAAATACTTGCCCTAGCATATTTAAAGGTATCGGTGAATTGAAAAACTACTAAGGCTTATTTACCTTTGAGGGGTTGAGCGAAGCATTGGTGAAGAGAGTCTGGAACGTGTCTGGTGACAAGCTGATGTTGTCTTTCTTTGCAGTTTCTATCACTTGTGTTGTGTTGATGAGCACATCACCCAGCTTTATAGAGCCTGCAAAGAATGCAATACAATTCACAATCGATTCACCTACAGTTGACTGATTACCATTAACGAGCCAGCCAATGCTTTTCAAAATAAGTCACAAAAACCATAACAATGTTTGTGTGCATTAGTTCAGTTTCAATAACAGGAAATTTGTTAGCAGGCTGTTGACCAACGAAACAATTCAATATAAACTTGATGCACAGCAAGTTTGCCATATTTCTGGCCAATTGTCCAAATGACCCACAATTTTATGGCATAATTTACTACAAAACTGATCGCAGAAAACATAATGTTTACAATGCAGAACTTTGTAACTTCCAAATGAAACATTTCTGCTTGCTCTCGCTACATGTGTCACTGTTGATATGAAACTGTACTCACATTGTAGTTTTCCACTGGCAGCTTTCTGTTGCATGTTCTGCAATGTCGTTATATCCTGGAGCAACTGTGTGGCTGCTTCTATTTTTGACTCATTTCTCAACACTTCCTGTACTTCCACGAATAATTGCGACATGCTACAACAGCGTGGCAACATTATTAATTTATTATTCAGGTAAACTATTTAGTCTGACTCAAAGATGAAACCACACTAACAACTATAATCCTTCACATATTCTGTTACCCATGGTGCAGAGGTGACTATTTTAAGTAAATCTACTCAGTTCACTTTGGTTGAGTATCTTTGTTGATCAGAATGCTGAAAAATATTTATTAAACTAATTCTAATGGTATGGCTTTCAGAACGATCCAATCAAATAAATATTTCTTGTGCATAGCAGCAGTGTACTATCAAAATAATTCATCTCTTCATTAAAAAACCCACATATTTTGGTGTAAGTAAAAAATTTCTTTGTTTTATGACATTTTAATGTATCATTTGAGACTACATGACAAGGAATTTGGTGGACTGTGAGTTGACAAGGATAATTGAATCTGACTAGAGCCTGTGCTGTCACAATGTCGCAAATTATCTGTGTTCAGTGACATGTTCAGCAATTGCTGTTTTAATAAAAACTGCTGTGTAGGTAAGAGTTGCACACCGACCAATGTAATCACACTGATGAAAGGAGATAATTCCAACATGTGGACCCTGTAGAATTGCTCCAAGAAATTTATGTCAAACTAGCTTTTAAAATGAACATTAATTTTTCACATATATATACTTTTTTGTTGGTGCTTTTCTTGGCAACTGCTATGTATCTGTTTGTGTTTGTAGTAATAATTGGTGGCTTGTTGGATAGCTCATTAATTCAGCTTTCAGAAAATGTATACTTTTATGGGTTTGCATATTATTGTGTTTCTGCTGGATGATCGTTTGTACATGATAACATAACATTGATTCCCAGTGAAAGATTGGATTCCACAGAGCAAATTTTTTATCGTGGCAATTGAAGTCTAAAAGGGTTAACTTTAGAAGCATGTCACCGCCATCTTGACCATCTTAATTTTCAGTCTGCTGTATTTCTAGCTGGTCATCAGACGCCCACACACCGTCCTTAAACTGGACAGCATGTAAACGATATGCAGCACCTTGGTACGTAAAGCAAACTCACAGAGAACTGTTGTAGATATTCACAACTCCTGCGTCCTCACTTGGTCTGACGTTTTTGTAGCAAGTGTTACTGGCTGCACATATGAGCCCTTGAAAGAATGGCAGCGGGCCCGATGAAGGCATTGGCTTGCCGTCAAAATGACCTGTTTCAAGAACATAACAAGAGAAGTAATCAACGTGACAAGATTGTGTTTAGTCCTTTGTTTCCTGCTTCACTGAGTTATTCTTTCTAAGGCTGATTAAAATGTCATTAACTATTGTTTAAACAACATTGCAATATTTTGAAATGCAACTATTTGCAAGATTGCACAAAATCACCAGTTTTAACATATAACCAACTAATGTTACTATGTGATTCACATTCGTGGTTGAGTGACATACATGTTTAGTTGAGTAACTTATATTTGTGGTTGAATGACACACATGCTTTAGTAGAGCTACTTATATTTGTGGTTGAGTGACATACATTCATGGTTGAGTGACATATCTGCTGGGTTGAGTGACTTACATGGTTGAATGACTCACATTAGTTGAGTGACCTAGAATCCTTCTTGAGTAACTTATATGAGTAACTTATATTCCTGCTCTAAAGTGAGCCTTACTTTCGTGTTCTAAAGAGTAAGTGATATTCCTAGTTGGGTGACTTACATTCCTGGTTGAATAACTTAATTACTGGCTGAGTGACTTACATTCATGGTTGAATGACTTGAGTCCTCTGCGTTTCACCCAGGCTAGGAGAAGGAAGAGGATCAGAGGCAGAAGCAACTCGGCGATCACACGAAACTGTGGATGAAACATTTATACTGTAAACATTATACTCAAAGGCAAAGATGCATACCATAATTGAAACTGTACCCTAATATTTAACATAAGTCCTGACTCTCATAAGTACAGTTGCTGCATCAATTAGGGGTGCTGCATTGCATTTGTAGTTGCAAAACCACAAAATGGAATTTACCTTATTTATAGAAAATATCAAAAGCATAGCTGTGTTATTGGCTGTCAGAACTGGCCATCTGTCATTAATAATGCTACATGCCATCAAATGTCTCTATTTGTAGTTTGCCACAATTTTCATTTTTTTGCATGCTGTTTCATCAAATCGATGTCACGCTTTCCAGTGAGCTTGGTTTTGAGCCAATCTTCCTCAAATCATAGTGTACACAGTACAACAAATAAAACACACACCCAGCTGGATGGTGCAGCGAGGGATAAACTAGTAAATTGACGTCCATTCAAGCAGTTGTGGATCATTTCAAATTGAACTGGTGAATTCTAAAAGGACCCAACTCCATCAGACAAAAATTGTGCAGGAGAACATATTTTCTAATTATTTTCCTGAATGTGTAATTTCTAGAATATATTATATGTTTTATGTGTAGAGTCTTGTTGGCAGTATCTTGGAACAAAATATGGTTAAAATATCACTTCAATTAAAAACATGAAAAAAACTGTCAGTGGTGGAGTTGGACCCTTTTGGAATTAATGTCTTTTTTCGCAATGACACGATGAATGTCTTCATTAATGAGCATTTGTTACAAAATAATATAATACAGCGTATTATCTCATAGGGCATATATGTTATATATTAGGTAAGTAATAAGTTGTTGTCAAGCAAAATAAAGGTATTGTGAGAGCGTCTTTGTATCTTCCACCTTGTCTTCCAACTACACAACATAAAGACTCTGCACAGGACATGCCACCTCACTGTTACCGGTAGTCATTGTAATCTGATTCCCAACTGATATCTGCATAGTGCTCATTTGTAGCAGCTAGCTGTACAATAAATTGCTGTGTAACAGGAGAAATGCACTGTGAGAGCGTCTTAACATCTTCTACAATCATCGCATTGCCAGCCAACACCTTAAAGTAGCTGTGTTTTTCAATATTGTTTTCAGCATTAAATAAAATACATCCGCAATTTAGTGTTTGTTGTCAGTCTTCACGTCCTTTGGGTACAAGCCACTTTGAACATGCATGTAATGTTCAAGGATAGTGGACCTGCAAGAAAAGGATATACATCTTTGTGTTGCTTGGTGAGAAAAGATAATGCTGTTCATTACTATCCTGCATATTGTGAAACACACAGTGTGGTCATCCAGCTTGTCTCTCTGGTCGAGAATACATCACTTGTTATTATGTATGTTTCCTTTGTCTCCTGCCATACATGCAGCAACACAGTGTAGATTCTTAGTGCTTATTCCATGGAGACTTGCAAACAACTTCACGACACACCATCTTCTCCTCACAACCAAATTAAGTATTTATTTTACATGAAATAGTAATTAAAATAACTTGAAATAAATTAAATGTTTTAATAAAAGGTCAGTTGCATATGTTAGAAAAAGTAATCAATAAAATTAAAAAAAGAAAAAACCCTACCCAGAACACTCTTATTAATGGTAATATGGCATGAAAATTGCAGTTTGGTGTTTCTAGTATCTATATGTCTTAAGTTATATTATTATATAATAATATTAATAATTGTAAAACTTCTACAGCACCTATATCCTTAAAAAGTTCAAGCTCAGAGGTGCAACAAACAAAATAATTTGGCTAGTCATACACAAGGACAGGCAAAGTGAATTTGCCTGCATTTACCTGTCCTAGCATAGGCTAGGTTCACTTAAATTGAAGGCATAAATGGCCTTGAGGTTAGCGATTTGCCTGCATTTTCAGCCATTTTCTATGGCCTTTGTTCTGCTACCAATCTTATATCTTATACATAGTCGACTGGTGGTGTCCTCTAGGGAATATTCATAGGTTAATTCTAAAAGGGCCCAATTGCTGGAGTTTGACCCTTCTATAAATCAACACATAATGTAGGAAATGTACTCCATGTTTTTAAACACTGAAATTGGGCCTGTTTAAAATGTAACCAGATTCCTTGCTATATGCAATTCGTGCAATAGGTGAAGATCGATAAATTGTGGACTTGGGCCCTTTTAGAACTCACATATTCAATGTGTTCACCACACACAATGGTGCAATGCATATTCCTAAGAATCACTGGTAAAACTGTTGCAACATTTCCACATAGAGCCTATTGGAAAGTGAAATGAGGCTGTGAAGGAAATAATTCAATACAGAATGATAAACGTTGTATCGACTGAAAGCTGTTTTCAGGTTCATTGCTATTCATAGCTTTATGTAGAGACCCATCCACCCGTCATTTGGACGGGTAAAAACGAACCATAGATATTGTTAGTTATGCCTTAAAAGTGAGTGACAATGGTGTCAGGTGTGTGTTTATAGTCCATTTCAGGTCATCAGACACATTTAAAAGTTTGTAAACTGGCTTAACAGTTAACATCCATGTGTCCATCAAAACATGTGTGACTGGCAATAATTTTATCCTGCATAAAGCCCTGTTGCTATTTGAATAAATGCATTCAAAAGTGTCAAATCCAGCTAATGGTCTGTTCTGAAAAATAACCATTAATAACGCATGTGTTACGTTGCTGAACACAAAACTGAAAGCACAAAATCTACACCATTAACGAAATGGTGTTGTTTACAGTTACTGTTGCTATTTAAGGCATTATACACAACAATATGTCAAAACTTCAATAATACGTCTATGTTTTATGGGGCAAGAGAAAAGAATTTTGTCTACAAATTTATGAGTGGACTGGATGTACACAGCAATTTGGTATGCAAGGGCATGATAAATAGCCTGGTCTCATTGAGTTAAGTATACCCAATTCGCCAGCCTTAGGCTTAAGTTCCAAAAAAATGTATATATATAATTTCTGTCATATGTTAATGTATTGGCTTTATGCTTACTGAATAGTGAATAAATATCAAGATATTCAATCATGTTTTATGCCTGGTGCCAATCAGTTTCTTACAGCAGATCGGAATATGGCTATTTAACTAAATGTCTACTCAGCTGGGCGCTGGCAATGAATCATCACCCCTTATATCTTTATTCACCCCACATATAGTGCAATGCAAGCACTAACAGCACCACAGAACAAGTCGCACACAGGCAGTTTGTTAGTGTCCCTGCATGAGGTCAGACCATTGTGAGGTCCTGTGTGAGGTCAGATCATTGTGCGGCTCTGTGTGAGGTCAGACCATTGTGAGGCTCTCTGTGAGGTCAGACCATTGTGAGGCCCAATGTGAGGTCAGACCATTGTGAGGCCCTGTGTGAGGTCAGACCATTGTGAGGCCCTGTGTGAAGTCAGGTCATCATGAGGTTTATAAATTTGCATGTAGTGCTGTGCAAAGAAAATAATGTGTATATGCAGGATTTGCAGACATTAATTTTATTTGACCAACAATACAAATAAAGCATTGTAAGACCAGACACAAAGCAGGGTGAATCATGAGAGCCTGGCACGTGTGTGTGTGTGGGCATGTGAAGTTGTGTACACGTGATCTGTGCTGTTTTAATTGAGTGACCACTCCTGTGAATACTAACATAGCTAACCCAGTTCACGCACATTAAATACAATGTCCCCAAGACATTGACAATTCAAATATACCAAATACAACAAGTTGATGTATTTTACCTGCCAGAATGTGTACAGTTCAGAATCTTAAATAAAAGTAAATACATTACCTTGGGTAATGAAAGAATTAAGAGCACGGTTTTCAAATGACAAATTCCCCTTCTTTAATATTTTATTCAGCTTCTCTGTATTCTTGATCAAGTCAATTTTGTTGCAGATTTGTTGTATTTAGTGTAACAAAATTTACATGATATACATACATACATATAGTATATATATATATATATGCATACATATATATGTATCCATATAAGGCATATATAGCATCATATATATAATATATATATATATATATATATATATATATATATGTATATATATATATATATATATATATATATATATATAAAATATATATATATATATATATATATATTTGACTTATTTAAATACAATGTATTTGTCCAGAAAATGTTTTGCTTCCAATTCTGGCTGCATGCAAATTTACATAGGTTTTCGCCAGTGTCACTCACCGGCTGCCTCTTCCGCAACATGAAATTCTTCCACAGCAAGAGTTTTATCTGCCGCCCCAGCACCATTGTTGTGGTCCACGTTATCCAGATTCAAGTTGTTATCCACCTGTAAAACAAAGTCACTCATAGAATTACTCCATTAACAAGCTGTCACGTTTATACTGATCAGCCGAATGCATTTGTTTGCTTTAGGCTCTGATGAGATTAACTCCATTCAACTGGGCCAGGTAACTAGCTGTATGAAAGCTGTGCTGCGTTAGAAGAGAAAATCACCTGTTGACATAAAACATTTATGAATACCGAATTGCTTATGGCTGGCTCGTGTTCAAAGGTGTCGTGATGATAACTATATAATGCCTATGTAGTATGTATTCACGAGGCACATATTCACCAATCACAACTGAGGTCTTTTCATAGCAATATTTGTGCTTTTGTTAAGGACATGGAAAGCTGGACAATTGCCAAGGCTATGTTGACCTACATGGACAATACACAAGAGGTGGTCTTATCTACTGATAATTGTGATTTTTGCTTACCCCTATGTTTTTACTTACAATGTTTAATAGCAAATAATTCATCAGCCATTGAATGCTACCAGGTGACGCAACAGCACATGACAGTGATGCTAGATCAACCAGACCTGATTTCTGTTCAATGCACACGGTCGATGATAACAAATCAATTGGCAGCAACGAGTCACTAACAACATTTATGTGTACCCCGGTACATATGATTTCAACAAAGCTTCCATTCTTATTTATGTGCACGGTTTCCAAATGACAAATTTCTCTTCTGTTTACCTGTTGTTGTGATTGTCACATGCCAATGTTTATACAATTTCTGCGAAGGTGGGAAAACTAAAGCACAACAGTAAACATTACAGTCACGTCTCACGTCAGTTTGGATTATGCACATGTATGTAAATATTATAGGCCTGGGTGTAGGTGTGTGTATGAATCATTGATGAATATGAGCTTTATAAATGATAAGTAAATTTAGCAGCATATTCAGGGCTTATGGACACAGCTGACAATTATGAATAGCAGCATAGTTTTATGCAGCGACTCGTCAGAGTGCCATCCATCCATCCATTATTTGGACGGGTAAAACCCATTGCGGACAGGTAGAAATATCACTGGATGGGAAAAAAACAAAGGAGCAAAAAAGGTCTTAAAATCATAGTTACTGTCAATTATGCCTTGGAAATGGGTATTTGTATTTGTACCTTATTTCAGGTCATAAAACACATCTCAACTGGCATGTATGTAATAAGTACATCAGTTAACATTCACATGTCCAAAACCTTGTGTGACTGGCCAACTTTATCCTGCAAAAATCCCTGAATAGTAGGGTCTACTCCCCTGGTTTGAAAAGGGAGTCTGGTCCAGAGACTGCTTGAGGACATCAAAAGAAGTCTTATAGCTGTCTTCACTATTAATTTAGTATGTCACTGGCTGGGTCAGATGATGCTCAAATCTACATGTATCACTGGAAAAATACACATAAAACGAAGTGAATGATATCACATCCACATGTCTGAATAGCTGCATGATTTATGTAGCCGAGCTTGTAAAGTAAGCAAGAGATTATTTTAACTTTGTTTCAGCAAGTCGATTTCCCACCTCAAATGTTCACTGAACTTATGTTACTACTTATCAGAAGTAATCTGCAACTTCCTCCACTGTCCACTAATGGTCACACCATTAACAATCATTCCCCCAGTAACTAATCTCTATCAGACACTTAACACTCAACCCTCTATACTTGGCACTCAGTAGTGTATCTTTATTTATAGCATTTATCTAACTACAAAAGATGTGTAACTCTTCAAGAACAACCTCAATGCTCATTTCAAATGCTGTTGGAGACATCAGTGTATCTTACAAGATTACCTGTACATTAGCCCCACAATCACCAAGTGCTGAGGAAATTGGCTAAGTAGCACACAGATAGTAGACAGTGCCCCCCCCATTCTAAGTGTGCAAGCCGGTGGACCGTGCAAGCCTAGGCTGGTCTTCAAGTTCAGCCTCACCAGGATAACAGTTACAATGTGCACCACTTACAAACCATATGTAATCATGAAACAAATTCAAGTTTAAACTGGTAATTTAACATCAATAATTTATATAAAAGTTCCTACAGCACTGAAATTTATAACATGTAATAAAAATATAGTTACCCATGCGGTACACACACTGTAACTAAATTTTTAGCGACACTTTTGCTCTAAAGTATACCTAAATATTTTTACTATAACACATGGACTTGCACAAGTACAGACAGTGCAGCATCATACATGTGTACTTCAAACTGATGGTAAATGTTTGCAATCAAATCACCTTATTGAATATTCTTAGTACAAAATTGCACAGACGTACCTTAGACTGACCCTCTAGCCGATCCTCTCAGTAGTTTGTTGTAAATGACACAGAACACTGTCACTGACAGACAGTGTATGACTTATAAGGAGTGGCACATGGCACTAGCATACATATGCTGTATGTAAACACTAGCAACAGCACGACATCTACTGATCACTCAGGCATGGCTGAGTGTAGTAACTTACTCAACCAGGAAGTTTTACAGCAAACAGACACACTGCAACCAACATCTAGTTGTTACTGTCATAATAAAGGTGACTCTTTGGCTAAGTTATTGCCAGTTGTAGCCGCAGTGGTTGCACAACCAACAACCACTGAGGCATATCTAGGTCAGCAATGACATCATGCTGTGCTAAAATTGGGGTGACTCAGTGACATCGTTCAGTAGTGTCACCTTCCAGAGTAGGAGGTACACACTCTGTCAACCTTACTGAGTCCCACGTCATTTACATGTATGTGCACCAGCACTCCCTGTGTTATAAATAGACTTGGACATTTCCATACTGATCGGGTACCATATTAAATTTGTAACCATCAAGACATTTCAATAAACACAATTTTTTTAACCTGGGAGACCTAGTGTCAGGGTGACCTGTATGCATGGGTAAATATTACTAAATAAACATATTTATTAGCTTAGTAATTTAGCTAGGGGTAGTACCTGGTAGTAGTTTAATTAGTAGTCCAGATACTGTTATCATGGCTTGCCACACTCAATACATTTTCATATTATACCTACTGCATGAAATTAACAACCAGGGGTTGATGTGATGATTTGATGCTTTATTGCAAATCGTTACATAATTAAGAATAATAGAAAGAAAAAAGAATGAACTAAAATGTATGTTTTAAAAGTTCACTTCACTGAATTTATGCCAAGTTATGATAACATTCTCTGAAAATTTGTTAAACTAAATTACTATCATTTTATTAGAATCAATCAATTCAATTCTAATTCAATTTCCAAATTGGAGCAGGAATCGGAATTGAAAGATTTGAAACAAAATTAATTGGAATTGAAAGATTTTGAACTGAATGAAAAAGAATTTTTGTGATGATATTTGTCATATCTTTGGGAGTATTGCTGTGCTGCCAATGGTGTTTAGTGACCAAGAAAAGTTGGACATGAAGCTGCTGGTCAAACCTCAGTCCAGGGCTTTATGCAGGACCAAATTATTGCCAGTCACACATGTTTTGGTGGACACATGGATGTTAACTGTTAAGCCAGTTTACAAACTTTAAATGTGTCTGATGACCTAAAATGGACTACAAACACACATGTGACACCAGTTACACTAACTTTTAAGGCATAACTGACAATATCTATGGTTTTGGAAGACCTTTTTTGATCCTTCATTTTTTTACCCATCCACCCATATTTCTACCTGTACACAATTGTTTTTACCCATCCAAATGACGGGTGGACGGTTCTCTGCATAAAGCTATGAACTTCACCCAGCAATTAATCATTGGATGAAACTGATAAATTGGAAGTCAGGCATATCCTACTGCCTTGTGTGAAATGAGTGCTGACAGAGGACTGCTTAAAAGAACCTCTCATCCCTTTGCCCAGATAATAATCACACTTTCCATTATCATATGTAAAGCAAATACTAAGACTAGCATAAAAGAAGCCACGATACCTCCAAACAGTTAAAAGTGTAAGCAGTTAAGGTCCAAAGATTACCAGTGCAAACATAATGTCATTGAATAATTTGTTTTGGTTTACTCATTTCTACGTACCTGGTATAAGTGACTATGCGTGTATGTTATATAATGATTAAATCATTATAATTTTTATAAATACATCATACATGTGTCATCCCCTGTATGCACAGTAATTGTATCATTTTTATGGTTAACTTTTGTTATGTGGAATTGGAGCATGCATTGGAGATTTAATGATTATAGATGGAACTAGAATTGAAAAAATATTTAAAACAAAATTAATTAGAACTGAATCAAAGGAACTGGAGTGGGAATAGATTGAATGGAATTGACCCCAGATTACAATTATTGTTTTAAAATAAACAGTGTATGCACACAAGTATGCGTATCTTCAAACACATCAGCCACTTTAGATCCTCCTATTCTACTGAAACATCACTGACTTCCTAAAAGAGGAGCAAGATAAAGGAAATGCCATAGGTATGGTGTTACTTGACCTTCAGGAGGCCTTTGATCATAGCTTTATCACGTAGAGACCCGTCCACCCGTCATTTGGACGGGTAAAAACGAATATGGACGGGTAGAAATATAGTGGACGGGTAAACAAATTAAGGAGCAAAAAAAGGTCTTCCAAAAACATAGATATTGTTAGTTATGCCTTGAAAGTGAATGAAAATGGTGTCACATGTGTGTTTGTAGTCCATTTCAGGTCATCAGACACATTTAAAAGTTTGTAAACTGGCTTAACAGTTAACATCCATGTGTCCACCAAAACATGTGTGACTGGCAATAATTTTATCCTGCATAAAGCCCTGCCTTTGATATGGTAAACCATAAGAATATGCTTCAAAAACCTGAAGCAACAGGACTTCACAAATCTGCCATAGTCTGGTTTAAATCATATTTATATGAATGACAACAATCAGCTGAATTGGTGGAACTGTATAGAAAGTTAGAAACCGATGACTGTCATGTGGTGTACCACAAGGGTCAATTCTGGGGCCTTTATTGTTTCTAATACATATTGATGAATATTTCCATGGCCATGGCTACAAACTTATTTTGTATGCTGATGATTCAGCCCTTTTAGTTTTGGGTAAAACACCCAATTCATCCAAGAAACTCTTTCCTCAGAGCTTGAGGCAGCCAGATAATTACTAATTAATAAAAAATTGTCCCTCCATCTAGGGAGAACTGAATCAATTCTTTTTGGGTTAAAATACAAACTTCACACCTGTAGTTCCACTCAGGTGAAACGTACGTGTTGGTACCACATTGACATGTCAAAGACACATTAAATATCTAGGTGTAGATTTAGATCAGTCATTAATTGGAGAAAGAGTGACTGAAAAGATTATCTGTAAATCAAGTGCCAAATTAAAATTCTTGTATAGGCAAACAAAAAATATCAACATGAAAACAAAAAACCTTCTTACTTCAGCCTTAGTACTGTGTCATTTTGACTATGCCTGTTAATTGTGGTTCTCTGGTTTAACCAATACATATCAGTATAGACTACAGTACGTCTACCCAGAACAATTAAGGTAATCCGTTTCTGTATAAATACACCAGCCAGAACCCACATGGCCTGAGGGAGTTTAGATTGGTGAATATGAGTTATATACTGCCCATCCGTCCAAATAACACTGT
Source organism: Ridgeia piscesae (assembly GCA_025642075.2). Classification (NCBI taxonomy): domain Eukaryota; kingdom Metazoa; phylum Annelida; class Polychaeta; order Sabellida; family Siboglinidae; genus Ridgeia; species Ridgeia piscesae. The sequence continues at coordinate 55,309 of JAODUO010000407.1, read as the reverse complement.
AGTGCTATCCAACTGTATCCCGTCAAACAGCATGTACATATTAGATAATGGTCTAATTATCCATACATATTTTCAAATAGCATATAGGCTATTCATCCGTATCCATAAGTGTGGTTTAGGCTCTCTTATCATATCCAGTTGAATAGAGTTAATAGACACGGCATATTATTGTCTTAATTATATTCATATGATAATTGATTTGGAGTATTAAATATAAGAATATGGACGAGACAAATGTGTCAGTAGAAACCAGTTTCTGTCCCAAGAGAATATAATCATTATAATTCCCCACAATCACGTAGGTTGGCTATTTCTGGCGTTTCTTTCAATATAAATACGTCTACGTACGCTGCAGTTAATTAATGATAATTAGTTATTTCATACGAATTATTGCCCGCTGTAGCACTTACATTTTTCTGGACGTCAAAAACGTTCCGGTTGACGTTTCTGCGCATGCGCGATATATGTAAAATCATCAATGTGCAGCGAAAAGACAAAGCATTTATGGTATAAATATTACGGGTTGTTCGTTAGGATGTATATAACCTCTCAGCAAAGTTATTTGTCGCAAATTAACACGAGGCAAACAAGTTTTGAGGCATATTTTGATAGCAAGCGTAAATCACGTGACAGTAGTGCGCCATAATCCGTGACAGTGATTTAAAAAAACGTAATACTTTATTGCGTTGGATGACATTTTAAGAACTCTTCACAGTAATCATCACAGGTAAGTTAACGAACAGCTCGTGGCATTTATACCGAAAATGTTTTGTTGTTTCGCTGGACATTGGTGATTTTACATTTATTGCGCATGCGCAGAAACCTCAACCGGAACGTTTTTAACGCCCGGAAAAATGTAAGCGCGACATCGCTACGACGTCGTAAGGACGCTCCATGTCCATGAAACCGGCCCCAGGTCAGGGCCTTGACATGAGTACGACTACCAGGGACAGCGATTTCAGTCACCATTCCGGCAGCCTTTGTTACCCAAAAAATTATTAACAACGTATGCGTGTCGTTTTCTTAGACGTACGTAACAGAACCCCGTTGGAAGTTCACATCTTACCTGGATAGCGGCCACCCGAACCTGATGTTATCAAACGCTTCACCGCCATAGCAGCGCCCAGCCGAGTGGCGCCACCTATAGGATAATTTTGCAATACTAATATTACCTGCTGCCACCCAACGGCTACTAAACTACTTAAAGATAAAAAGATAACTGTTTTGCCACTACGATCACTTTTTATACACAATAACACAGACGCAAGTATACACACGGCCATGTGCATATATAATAAAATAATATATAAACAAGCGAAGTCACACACACAGTCACACACACAATTGTAAATACATACACATGCATAAATATATATATATATATATATATAAACATAATATATATATATATATATATATATATATATATATATATATATATATAAATAAACAAAGAAAGCCGTAACACACAGATCACAAATATATATAAATATATATATATATATATATATATATATATATATATTATATATATATATATATATATATATATATATATATATATATATATATAATATAGTTTATGTTAGTGGCATATATAATGCTTAATTACTATTGACCATACATTTCATTACATGTCTTTTAATTCTGTTATTTATACCATTAAGACGGGTGACATGTATTATACTTTGAAACTGTGGCAACATGTGATTTACATACTCTTAAAAACATGTTGTTCTTATCAGTGTATTACAAACATTATCTATATACTTTTTATCGATGTACTTTTATATGTGGACATGATGATTATCTGTAATAAATCATATTTATTTATTATTTACTATTATAATACAGTGTATGGTCAAATTCATCATTCTGATTCTAAATAAAAAATAACCAATACAAAGAAAATCTTTCAAAAAGTCAACACAAGCAATAGAAAGGCTATGCATGCTTATTCTTAAAAATATAGATTCTCTAGGGTTTATGTTGGTTCTTTTTTCGTGGTAGTCCATAAAATCATATTAAATATAAACATGACCTTCAAAAATTCAGACATTTCTCATATTCTGTTATTTTCGTCTCATTGATGTTTAAATTGATCAGCATGATCAATTTAAACATATATGTTGAGCTCACGTAAAATACAAGCTTGTGTGACAGGCATTATTCAGCATATCTGTCATGTAGTGACATTACTGTTAAATATCCTTCAGCTTATTAAAATCATCGAGACATCCCACCATAATGGCCTTATATAAGTATGTTGTTTAATGTTTAATATACTGTTGTATTTATTACATATATTGCTATAAAAATATATTATCATGTGTTGTATTATATATGTTTATTTCATATATTGTTATAATTATTTTATGGAATTTTATTTATATTTGTTATTACTGCTACCATATACCTTACACTAGGATGACTGGGATGAGCATTTTACTGTTTCATTAGGAAAACAACAAATTTTAAACTATACTGTATACTTTTTCATGTGTCATCAAATGCTCTTGCAAACATAAAATACTTCATAGCATTGTCTAGTGGCTCACGCAGTGCTATATTGATCTTAATGTTCTTGTGTTGAATGTGGTATTGCTACCTTGGGTATTGACTGTTGTCCTTTTGTGCCCGAGAATGTTGGTAGTCGTTTCGGGAGACTTTGAGGTCACATCATAACTGTAGTCAAATGTCACCTGGGTGCCATTGCCGCAATCACCTGCCACATGCTATCATACTGGATACCGCCGCACATCCAGATACAACTACAGCTGGATGGGAGGCGATTCCCAGGGAACAACTGTACATGCGCACTTCCCTTGGGATGACTACGCAAGCAGGAACTGTGGAGACACTGGCTGTGGGTATTGTTACTGCAATGACTGATTACAGCGGAAACATAATAATGGACGTCACCGATGATTATCGCTGTCTCGCTACAAATCCCGTGGTTATACACACGCCGGTCCCCACGGACGTTGACCGAGAATTGGAGGATGTAACAGACTTAACAGCCTCGACTCTAATATCCCTCCTAATCCTAGCATGTTTCTCAAAAGTAACTAAACACAACAACTGTACTTTCATAAAGAGAATTAAATTAAAACTGTAATACAATGTTCAGTTTGGTCAGTAGTGTACTGTAACCCGTATATGACATCTGTATACAGGTATGGAGGTGAGCATATGCTGTATGACCCAGCAAATAACAATCTGTTCAGACATAACGCAAGGAAGCAGCATGCTCAAGCAGGCAGAATTACAGGTTTTATTGTATGTTTTGTTCAACTCACACAGCAGCAAATGAAGCAACCAACGCTGCTTCTGTGAACACAACTGACAGCAACTGCCCGCAGGCTAACACAGGTCTCTTTATAGGCCACCTTTTAGGTAATACTGATAGCACATCTGCTGGTAGTGTTTTGTATTGGTGTCTACATTAACCCTTTGCTCCCTGCTGCTCAGTGTACCGTAGCAATTCTGTGGCATAATTCCTCAAAACTGTTTATACTTACACACATAAATTTTATGAACACAATAACTGATCAAATGTGTACACATATAAAACAATGCTAATATAAACATAACAAATATATCACTAATTAAAAAACATGCTGCGGTCAACAGTAATTTGTAAAGAACTTTGGCAAAAGTGTGATGAAAATATGACAACAGCTGATCAGTGTGACTTCAGAATTATATCAACAGTTGATACAAGTAAACGTTGTAAACCAGGATGATTACAAGACAAAGGATGAATTTCAACAGACATACATTTGGTTAGCATGGATGCCTTAATACTCTGAATAGTGAACCTTGTCGGGCATTTGTATATAACTGATCATAGACTGATTGCATTTAGCTGGTATATAATGAGGGAAGTTACACTGATCAAAGTTAGCCGCAAACACAAACTGCTCTTACTAGGCAACTAAATACACTATTAAAGTTCGGTATTAAAAAAAATGGATATTGGATATCCTTTTTGAGAAACCTTTTCAACCAAGTGCACAGGAAACCTTGTCATGCCACACAGCGTCATGTCACACTTTAATCAAGACACAAAAACACGAACATTAACAATATTATACAAGACATTTAATCAACTGAAGTCACATAGTGGCATGCATCAGATAGAACACCCCTTTATCCAGAGAAAGGAGACAAATATGTGGTCACTGTACACAGTTGCCACGACAACCAATGTGGTCTCAAGTTAGATTTGCCCACTTGATAATACTGATTAACATGCACTTCATGTAAGTCACATGCAACAACCTACATGTCTTGTGATCTCATCATTCATGTCACATACTCATCATGTATGGATATTAATGATCATACAAAATATTAAGAATACTGATGATGTGTGCACTGATCATACTTGTAGCCGATCATTCATGTGTGTTAATCGTGTGGCTGAATCATTGGACAGTTCAGAGTTGATGATGTAAACTTAGTGTTATTAGATGAAACCTCTCGCAATGATAATTATCTATGCCAAAGGTGTGTGTCATTGTGTTCTATTAGCTAGTTGAAGACATACAGAACAACATGTATAAAGATATCTTGCTGATTGTGAACCACAGCTGATCACAGAGAGGCCAGACATCTTGCTAATTGTGAACCACAGGTGATCACAGAGAGACCAGACATCTTGCTAATTGTGAACCACAGCTGATCACAGAGAAACCAGACATCTTGCTAATTGTGAACCACAGCTGATCACAGAGAGACCAGACATCTTGCTAATTGTGAACCACAGCTGATCACAGAGAGACCAGACATCTTGCTAGTTGTGAACCACAGCTGATCACAGAGAGGCCAGACATCTTGCTGATTGTGAACCACATGTGATCACAGAGAGACCAGACATCTTGCTAGTTGTGAACCACAGTGATCACAGAGAGACCAGACATCTTGCTAATTGTGAACCACAGCTGATCACAGAGAGGCCAGACATCTTGCTAATTGTGAACCACAGCTGATCACAGAGAGACCAGACATCTTGCTAATTGTGAACCACAGCTGATCACAGAGAGACCAGACATCTTGCTAATTGTGAACCACAGCTGATCACAGAGAGGCCAGACATCTTGCTAATTGTGAACCACAGGTGATCACAGAGAGGCCAGACATCTTGCTAATTGTGAACCACAGCTGATCACAGAGAGACCAGACATCTTGCTAATTGTGAACCACAGCTGATCACAGAGAGACCAGACATCTTGCTAGTTGTGAACCACAGCTGATCACAGAGAGGCCAGACATCTTGCTGATTGTGAACCACATGTGATCACAGAGAGACCAGACATCTTGCTAGTTGTGAACCACAGCTGATCACAGAGAGGCCAGACATCTTGCTGATTGTGAACCACATGTGATCACAGAGAGACCAGACATCTTGCTAGTTGTGAACCACAGTTGATCACAGAGAGACCAGACATCTTGCTAATTGTGAACCACAGCTGATCACAGAGAGGCCAGACATCTTGCTAATTGTGAACCACAGCTGATCACAGAGAGACCAGACATCTTGCTAATTGTGAACCACAGGTGATCACAGAGAGACCAGACATCTTGCTAATTGTGAACCACAGCTGATCACAGAGAGACCAGACATCTTGCTAATTGTGAACCACAGCTGATCACAGAGAGACCAGACATCTTGCTAATTGTGAACCACAGCTGATCACAGAGAGACCAGACATCTTGCTAATTGTGAACCACAGCTGATCACAGAGAGGCCAGACATCTTGCTAATTGTGAACCACAGCTGATCACAGAGAGGCCAGACATCTTGCTAATTGTGAACCACGGGTGATCACAGAGAGACCAGACATCTTGCTAGTTGTGAACCACAGCTGATCACAGAGAGGCCAGACATCTTGCTAATTGTGAACCACAGCTGATCACAGAGAGACCAGACATCTTGCTAGTTGTGAACCACAGCTGATCACAGAGAGACCAGACATCTTGCTGGTTGTGAACCACAGCTGATTACAGAGAGACCAGACATGTTGCTAGTTGTGAACCACAGCTGATCACAGAGAGACCAGACATCTTGCTAATTGTGAACCACAGCTGATCACAGAGAGGCCAGACATCTTGCTGGTTGTGAACCACAGCTGATTACAGAGAGACCAGACATCTTGCTGGTTGTGAACCACAGCTGATTACAGAGAGACCAGACATGTTGCTAGTTGTGAACCACAGCTGATCACAGAGAGACCAGACATGTTGCTAGTTGTGAACCACAGCTGATCACAGAGAGACCAGACATCTTGCTAATTGTGAACCACAGCTGATCACAGAGAGACCAGACATCTTGCTGATTGTGAACCACAGCTGATCACAGAGAAACCAGACATCTTGCTAATTGTGAACCACAGCTGATCACAGAGAGGCCAGACATCTTGCTAATTGTGAACCACAGCTGATCACAGAGAGGCCAGACATCTTGCTAATTGTGAACCACAGGTGATCACACAGAGACCAGACATCTTGCTACTTGTGAACCACAGCTGATCACAGAGAGGCCAGACATCTTGCTAATTGTGAACCACAGCTGATCACAGAGAGACCAGACATCTTGCTAGTTGTGAACCACAGCTGATCACAGAGAGCCAGACATCTTGCTAATTGTGAACCACAGCTGATCACAGAGAGACCAGACATCTTGCTAATTGTGAACCACAGCTGATCACAGAGAGGCCAGACATCTTGCTAATTGTGAACCACAGCTGATCACAGAGAGGCCAGACATCTTGCTAATTGTGAACCACAGCTGATCACAGAGAGGCCAGACATCTTGCTAATTGTGAACCACAGCTGATCACAGAGAGGCCAGACATCTTGCTAATTGTGAACCACAGCTGATCACAGAGAGGCCAGACATCTTGCTAATTGTGAACCACAGCTGATCACAGAGAGGCCAGACATCTTGCTAATTGTGAACCACAGCTGATCACAGAGAGACCAGACATCTTGCTAATTGTGAACCACAGCTGATCACAGAGAGGCCAGACATCTTGCTAATTGTGAACCACAGCTGATCACAGAGAGGCCAGACATCTTGCTAATTGTGAACCACAGCTGATCACAGAGACCAGACATCTTGCTAATTGTGAACCACAGCTGATCACAGAGAGGCCAGACACCGTGCTGGTTGCGAGCACACTACTTGTCTTCGGCAGACATGACATTTTAGTGATGTAGTTGTGAGCACTCTGCTCATCATTGAGCAGTGCAACAACTTGTTCAGACCACTGCCACATAATGCCATACAACCAAGTAACAACTTTCAGTTTCATGCAGAATGTTGTGGCACAGCATGCCATAGATAACTGTGTGACATTTCAGTCACAAACATGACTGTGATATTACTGTAGAGCTAGACTACTTTGCTCTGTTAATTGTTGTGTATCTGTAATTACTAGTCTCATTTCAGTCTGACGAAATGCTTCATCTGATACATTACATTAGACTTATGGTCTGCAAGTTGCAACAATTGATGTCTTTAAAGAACACAACCGGAGGTGTGTACTCCCAGTTTTGTTTGTTACTTAACTGAACAATGACACAGTATACGTATTATATGAAATTTGGATAATTAAAAATTCATATGCTTCTACTTGTCATAAATGCAGAGTTCACATTATTCGCTAAATGATGCAGAACATTGTGTCTGCACAGTGTGAAATTGAGGTCACACCTTAATCAACTTAATCAATGCAGCTTTGACATTTAACATAGTTGTTGATAGTGTGTGAAAATGTAGTCGCAGAATCTAATGTGTTGTGGTCAGATTCATAAATGTAATGATCTTACAGTAGTAATTATATGATCACACATATATATTACTCACCACACAGGTGCTACAGTTTAAACAGAACACACTTGTGTATTATCATAAACAGAAGCTGCATCAACAGGTGAACCCTCATTGTCTCTCTCAGCCTCTGGTATGCCGCTGATAGTTGCACCCTATAGCCACACATCATAACCTTATTTGGTATCCTGTCATCAAGGTGATCCGCCATCTTGGCTGTACCATGGAGTGTTTTGATGAATTCTGCCACACTAAAGCCCGGTAGTAACACCCAAGTTCTTCAGGTGACCATCCAAAGTAGTGCAGTTAAAATAGTCAACTGATTGCCTCATTTGATTAAACAGATGCTGGTGCATCTTCTTGTAACTGTGGTTGTGTGTAGCCCACCAAGGGTCGTTGCTATGAATTTAGGAAACAACACTTGATATCACAATTGCCAAGCAAACGAACACAATATTTTCTTGAGAAGCAGCCAAACTTATAACTGTTACAACTCCAGAACACTGGGGTTATGCTGGCAATGCAAGGAATACAGGGAGTTGCTATTTAACTAAGTCCTGTTTGAAACAAACTCGTCCATTTACCCCTATTCATAAATAAGCCACTTCTCAGCTAAAGGCAAACCTAAGTAACACATTTATATATGTACAACAACACCATTAACTTAACTAGATAAACAGCGATAAGCAATTGCAAAATGCCATGTAAATATTACAAAATATCTAAGCACTGGAATACATTTTGAATGCAAAGACAACCTGCTTAAAACATTACAAGATTCCAACCAGCAGCCTCAACAATCAAAACATACATGAAAAAAGCACCCTGTATTCCAGGGAATGTCCATTAGATCAGCAATTTGTGTAAACTGTCAATTACTATGCAATTATAGCACAACAATTGTTGATGCTAATCTGATAACACTGCTAGCTGTCTGTAGACATGTGTTCATGTGACACCAAATCACAGGTCTTGAAGGAATGTCGTGACTACTTTATATGTCATATGTACGTCTAACATTCACAGGCCTTGAAGGAATGTCGTGACTAGCTGACATGTCACCCAAGTCTAACATTCACAGGCCTTGAAGGAATGTCGTGACTAGTTGACATGTCACCCAAGTCTAACATTCACAGGCCTTGAAGGAATGTCGTGACTAGTTGACATGTCACCCAAGTCTAACATTCGCAGGCCTTGAAGGAATGTCGTGACTAGTTGACATGTCACCCAAGTCTAACATTCACAGGCCTTGAAGGAATGTCGTGACTAGTTGACATGTCACCCAAGTCTAACATTCACAGGCCTTGAAGGAATGTCGTGACTAGTTGACATGTCACCCAAGTCTAATATTCACAGACCAAGTCTAACATTTCAATTCAAACTATTTTGGTAAATGTTACAACACATTCACTAGCATGGAGATCTCAATCAAAGATCACAAAGAAGGCTATTTTCTGTTGTAGTTCAATAACAAACCTACCTGTGGAATAATCACTATAAATACTAGAAATAACCTTCTGGAACGTCTATCCCAAAACAGCCACTGCACCAACAAGGTGAAGGTCATACATACATCCAATCCGAGAACGTTGCCAATAATTAACGGCAACAATCATCCATCCTGAACAAGCAAACACTGACAACTTTCCGACTTCGAACAAAGATCATCCACCAGGAACAGCGCCACTAGAGGTGAAGGTCATCGAGTACCTTCTGGGGTCAAAGGTCAGCAGCCATCTTTGCACTTCTACAACGAAGCACAAGCGTGGGTAAATTGGCGTCACTGTGTGAGTGACGCGTCGTGTTGCGGCTGTGCCTTCTTGACACCACATAGCCATTTGATGATGCGAGCGTTCCTCTCCACAATTGACGACGTCTGACCAGCAGACTTGTGCACATTGTCGAGACAGGCGCGCGGCACCGCAGGGTCCGTGTACGAGTCGTCGCTGTAGCTACTGCGAGGGTTCGCAGAAGTCAGCGAACTGGAGCAGTCGAAGAGATTCAGTGTTGACGCCGACGGAGCCCGCGCTGCCGGTACACTTAGCATCGGCTCCAGAATGCTCTGCTCCAGTCCCATGCTGTTGAAGAACCGCTCGAGATCGGCGCTGTTTCGTGAGAACCTCGCACTTATATCCGAGCTGCTCGAGTGACGCTTGATGACATCTGAGCGTGACCGCGAAACACCTTTCCTGTGACGACGCACGATGACCGCAGGTGCGCTGGGGTCTTCAGGCTGCAGCAGCTGAGAACTGGGCCCAACGCCGCCGACATCAGAACCACTGTCTGTGCCGTGTTCCCTAGTCAGGTGTAGCCTTGGCTTGTCCATGCGCGGAGCCAGCCGCTCCATTACTGCAGCACCACTGCACCGCGCACCGTCTGTGAGCTGTGAGTCGGCCACACAATGTGTCTCCCCGTGTCCATGCTGTGCACCCTGCTCCCTGACCACGCCACCTGTCCTCCCACAGTCAGCAGGGAAGAACTCTCCCTGTCTGTGCAAGCACTGTCCTTCTGCTGACGAGCACAACTGGTCTGTCTCCGCAGTCAGGCTCGACTTACATCTGCAAACAGAGGGATGCTGGGGGATGATTAACAGCATATGAGGAGTGCTGATCAATAATTTAGCAGCCATTGATCAGTGACATGCGCAGGACGAGCGGCGAATAAATAATGCTGACTGCACAAGTGAACGTGGCCGCCAACCCACCGGAGAAGTTAATTAAACCAGCTCCACACACACGTCTGCCTACACAGCCGTCTCCTTGGCCCCTGCTGCAGTGTCACTTACATTGACACCCACTGCAACATGTAGATAGATACATGTGTGTGTGACTGCGATAAATCAAATAGTTAGATTTAAATTAACATAGCTTGGACTATCTCATTAGTCTTGGACTAGTTGACTCCTCTACTAGTTAATTAGTCTTAGACTAAATGTTCCATGCAGCCGACTGTCTGGACACGGACAACTTGTCCTTTGTAGCTGTATACTCTGACCCTACACACCTGTATATGGTCTGACCCCACACACCTGTATATGGGCTGACCGTCACTACATACCTGTATATGGTCTGACCCTACACACCTGTATATGGTCTGACCCTACACACCTGTATATGGTCTGACCCAACACAGCTATATACATGTATATGGTCTGTCCCTACACACCTGTATATGGTCTGACCCCACACAGCTATATACGTGTATATGGTCTGACCCTACACACCTGTATATGATCTGACTCTGACCCCATACACCTATACATAGTCTGACCCCATACACCTGTATACCTGTATATATTCTGTTTGTGGCAGTTTAGAGTATATAAATGTACAACTATATTTTATATAAAATGTCAGATACTATGCAACATACTTAAAAATATATATATAAACTGTACATATTTTTTCTAATGAGCATAATTATAAGTTTATATAAGTTAATTTATGAAATGTCTCAACGCATTTGGAATGTTTCTAAAATTTGTTATAAATACAAATACAACAAATAAATATAAAAAAAACATTTTAATTATCGCTCTGTATGGATGGGCATGCAGAAAAACACAATATAAATACATATCATTTAACTAATATAGAAGCAGTTATATTATAAATAAACACATAAATAAGTTAATATATAATAAGAGAACTAAATTAATGCAGAAGCTACCATTAACCTAGATAGAAGAAAGAAGAAGCCTAGAAAAATGAGTCTTTAAACGTGCTTTGAAAATAGAGAGTGTCTGACATTTTAATGTCATTAGGCAAAGTGTTCCACGACGTTGCCGTGGCGACCACATGAGAGCTGTCGCTTGCATTGACATGAGTATGCCAAACAGTTTGCATGTTTTTGCTGGTAAAACGCTGGGCTCTCATTTGTGTATGGGCATACACGATTGCATAAGTATTTTGGTGAATGCGGTGTACAGCTTTATATGTAAAGTCTAACTATTTAAAGTTGATTTTGCGAGCTGAAGGCAGTCAGTGAAGGGAACCCATCAGATGTGTGGTGCTATCACTAGATGTGTGGTGCTATCACTACGTGGGTGGCCTAGGATCAATCTAGCTGCTGCATTGTGCATTTTTTTAAGTCAAGCAGCTTAGCTAATGACAGTGCCATTATATACTACTCAAAATTTGCTAGGGATCGCTATTTAGGGCGGTATTATATTTTTCGGCATGGGTATCACACAAAAACTAAAAACGGCATGTATTCGAGGACATGCTTATTTCCTGAATTTCATAGCTGTATACCAAATGTAAACAACAGGTGACACGCGTCCTGTCGTCAGAGAAGCAGACCCCAAAAATGGAGGTTTCAGAATGTTACTCCAAGTCATGAAAATGTCCCAAACTGTTCAATTACCAACAGCAACAACTGTCAGTAGCCTTTGTGTGACACACGTGATGCAATCACAGACTGGCAACAGCGTCTCATGCTTCCAATGAGACTCTGGATGGCTGCCATCTCACGATTGTTCCATTACAAATATGGTATGAACCGTAGCAAATTTTGAGTAGTATAGAAGGGAGTTGCAGTAATCATGCTGCGATGTAATAATGGAATCCTTAGTTGTTGTTTGGAGATATCATAATGGCTCATCTGGTTAATGTTGGCATGTCTGATGTCGAATTATGGTGACACCAAAGTTACAAACAGATTGTGAAGCAGTAGCTGTAACACCACGTATATGTGTACTTTTATAATAATTAGTCAGACCCCCAACACCTGTATGTAACCTGTCTTCACACACCTGTATAATCTGACTCTCACACACCTGTACATAGTTTTACCCCATACATTTGTGTGTGTAGAGTCTGTCTTCACACACCTGTACATCTATATAAATGACCATTTACACTTGAATATGTGCAAGTGTTTTTTTGGCAACCTACAAAAGTGTCCTTGGGACCGGCTCTGGACACGGCACAAAATGACAGTACAGACATCTTGTAAGTGTTGGTCAAAAACAGTCCAATCACCTGACTGACACATAATCAGCAGGTCTACTTCGAGGTGCAATAGTGACTGAGAGAGCCAGCCCATCACAGATGAGGAACATCTGTGATGGACTGGCTAAAGACAAAAATTAAAACGAGTCCTGTGATCTTTTATTTCTTACACCACTGAATTTTAAGGATTATCCGTTAGAATCTTTTTTTGGTATATGTTTCTTAAAGTACTTGAAATTTTGACTTCTAAAAAAATTATATTCGTTCTACGAATGTGTTTAAACTAATGTTTTCAGGGACCAATTTATGTTGTCGAGAAGATAGGTCTGTTGTTAATGTGTCCTATATACATCTTGGTGTAACAGTGCTGCATTACCTAGAGTTTTAACACAACAAATTCACATCTTTGTACTCCAACATAATAAAATTTAGTTTCATGAAAGTTATTGACAAATGTCTCCTGTCCGCCCAGAATCAGACCAATTAATATACACAAAAACTGATGAGTTCTGTCACAAAATCCATAACTTACCACTACCCACTGGTAGTGATAGACTGCTTAAGACTACTAAACAAATGACCAAAAAAAGCAAGACGCCTTCTGGCAACTTTTGCAGAACATGGAAGCAAAGTTTGAAGACATCTTCCCACTGAGGGATCAATTTGCACGTCTGTCAAGTCACTCCATCCTGAGAGAAACTATAGCTGTCATTACAGCCATGCCCAGTTACCCAGCGACATTAACAGCCTGCATCACATTCATATTAACTCTTTCATCCCCGCTGCTCCACTGGGTAGACGGAAGACATTCTCCTGTGAGTTCATCATAGGGTGTTAGTCCTGCAATGTTACCCCTTTGGCAATCTAATAGAACCATGACTACCAGGTACCCCGTCATTAAAAAAATACGAGAAGAAGATATTTTGTAAAGATCTTGTGCCCAGTAGGGTTGTGGGTGTGTACAATGTGTGTAGGGTGGTCATGGGATGTTTCGTTGGTGTGGGGGTAATAGGTGTGTGGGAGTTGTGAGGGTGTGGTAGATGTGTGGGGTGGTGGGGTGTAATAGGTGTGTGAGGGTGGAGGTGTGTAGTAGGTGTGTGAGGGTGGTGTGGTGCAGTAGGTGTGTGAGGGTGGTGGTGTGTAGTAGGTGTGTGAGGGTGGTGGGGTGTAATAGGTGTGTGAGGGTGGTGGTGTGTAGTAGGTGTGTGAGGGTGGTGTGGTGCAGTAGGTGTGTCTGAGGGTGGTGGGGTGTAGTAAGTGTGGTGTAGGTGTGGTGTAGGTGTGTGGGTGGTGGGGTGTAGTAAGTGTGTGTGGGGGGGTGTAGTAGGTGTGTATGTGTGTAGTAGGTGTGTGGGTGGTGGGGTGTAATAGGTGTGTGGGGTGGTGGAGTGTAATAGGTGTGTCGAGTTTGGTTAATGCGATAGGTGTTATGGGAAGTTTTTGTAAAGTTTTGTGCCGAGGGTTGTGGGTGTGAAAATGTGTGTAGGGTGGTCATGGGATGTTTGTTGGTGTGGGGGTAATAGGTGTGTGGGGTTGTGGGGTGTTGTAGGTGTGTGGGGTGGTGGGGTGTAATAGGTGTGTGGGGTGGTGGTGTGTAGTAGGTGTGTGGGGTGGTGTGTGTAGTAGGTGTGTGGGGTGGTGGTGTGTAGTAGGTGTGTGAGGGTGGTGGGGTGTAATAGGTGTGTGGGGTGGTGGTGTGAAAGTAGGTGTGTGGGGTGGTGTGGTGCAGTAGGTGTGTCTGGGGTGGTGGGGTGTAGTAAGTGTGGTGTAGGTGTGGTGTAGGTGTGTGGGTGGTGGGTGTAGAAAGTGTGTGTGGGGGTGTGTGGTGTGTTTTTAGTAGGTGTGTGGGTGGTGGGGTGTAATAGGTGTGTGGGGTGGTGGAGTGTAATAGGTGTGTGGGAGTTGTAGGTGTGTGCGATGGTGGGGTGTAGTAGGTGTGTCTGAGGGTGGTGTGGTGTAGTATGTGTGTGGGTGGTGTGGTGTAGGTGTGTGGGGTGGTGGGGTGTAGTAGGTGTGTCTGAGGGTGGCGTGGTGTAGTATGTGTGTGGGGTGGTGTGGTGTAGGTGTGTGGGGTTGTGGGGTGTAGTAGGTGTGTGGGGTTGTGGTGTGTAGTAGGTGTGTGGGGTGTAGTAGGTGTGTGGGGTGGTGGGTGTAGTAGGTGTGTGGGGTTGTGGTGTGTAATAGGTGTGTGGGGTGGTGGAGTGTAATAGGTGTGTGGGGTTGTGGGGTGTAGTAGGTGTGTGGGGTTGTGGGGTGTAGTAGGTGTGTGGGGTGTGGGGTGTAGTAGGTGTGTGGGGTTGTGGTGTGTAATAGGTGTGTGGGGTGGTGGAGTGTAATAGGTGTGTGGGGTGGTGGGGTGTAATAGGTGTGTGGGGTGGTGGAGTGTAGTAGGTGTGTGGGGTTGTGGTGTGTAATAGGTGTGTGGGGTGGTGGAGTGTAATAGGTGTGTGGGGTTGTGGGGTGTAATAGGTGTGTGGGGTTGTGGTGTGTAATAGGTGTGTGGGGTTGTGGTGTGTAGTAGGTGTGTGGGGTTGTGGGGTATAGTAGGTGTGTGGGGTTGTGGTGTGTAATAGGTGTGTGGGGTGGTGGTGTGTAGTAGGTGTGTGGGGTGGTGGCGTGTAGTAGGTGAGTGGGGTTGTGGGGTGTAATAGGTGTGTGGGGTGGTGGGGTGTAGTAGGTGTGTGTGGTTGTGGGGTGTACTAGGTGTGTGGGGTTGTGGGGTGTAATAGGTGTGTGGGTGGTGGCGTGTAGTAGGTGTGTGGGGTTGTGGTGTGTAATAGGTGTGTGGGGTGGTGGAGTGTAGTAGGTGTGTGGGGTTGTGGGGTGTAATAGGTGTGTGGGGTTGTGGTGTGTAATAGGTGTGTGGGGTTGTGGTGTGTAGTAGGTGTGTGGGGTTGTGGTGTGTAATAGGTGTGTGGGGTGGTGGGGTGTAGTAGGTGTGTGGGGTTGTGGGGTGTAATAGGTGTGTGGGGTTGTGGTGTGTAATAGGTGTGTGGGGTTGTGGTGTGTAGTAGGTGTGTGGGGTGGGGGTGTAGTAGGTGTGTGGGTTGTGGTGTGTAATAGGTGTGTTTGGTGGTGGAGTGTAGTAGGTGTGTGGGGTTGTGGGGTGTAGTATGTGTGTGAGGGTGGTGGGGTGTAATAGGTGTGTGAGGTGGTGGAGTGTAGTAGGTGTGTGGGGTTGTGGGGTGTAGTAGGTGTGTGGGGTTGTGGTGTGTAGTAGGTGTGTGGGGTTGTGGTGTGTAATAGGTGTGTGGGGTGGTGGAGTGTAGTAGGTGTGTGGGGTTGTGGTGTGTAATAGGTGTGTGGGTGTGGTGTAATAGGTGTGTGGGTGGTGGAGTGTAATAGGTGTGTGGGGTTGTGGTGTGTAGTAGGTGTGTGGGTGGTGGAGTGTAGTAGGTGTGTGGAGTTGTGGTGTGTAATAGGTGTGTTGGGTGGTGGAGTGTAGTAGGTGTGTGGTGTAATAGGTGTGTGAGGTGGTGGAGTGTAGTAGGTGTGTGGGGTTGTGGGGTGTAGTAGGTGTGTGGGGTTGTGGGGTGTAGTAGGTGTGTGGGGTTGTGGGGTGTAGTAGTGTGTGTGAGGGTGGTGGGGTGTAATAGGTGTGTGAGGTGGTGGGGTGTAATAGGTGTGTGGGGTGGTGGAGTGTAATAGGTGTGTGGGGTTGTGGGGTGTAGTATGTGTGTGAGGGTGGAGTGTAGTAGGTGTGTGGGATGATGGGGTGTAATAGGTGTGTGGGGTGGTGGAGTGTAGTAGGTGTGTGTGGTTGTGGGGTGTAGTAGGTGTGTGTGGTTGTGGGGTGTAGTAGGTGTGTGGGGTTGTGGGGTGTAGTAGGTGTGTGTATGGTTGTGGGGTGTAGTATGTGTGTGGGGTGGTGGGGTGTAGTAGGTGTGTGTGGTGTGGGGTGTAATAGGTGTGTGGGGTGGTGGGGTGTAGTAGGTGTGTGTGGTTGTGGGGTGTAGTAGGTGTGTGGGGTGGTGGGGTGTAATAGGTGTGTGGGGTGGTGGAGTGTAGTAGGTGTGTGGGTGTGGGGTGTAGTAGTGTGTGGGGTGGTGGGGTGTAGTAGGTGTGTGTGGTTGTGGGGTGTAGTATGTGTGTGGGGTGGTGGGGTGTAGTAGGTGTGTACTAGGTGTGTGTGGTTGTGGGGTGTAATAGGTGTATGGTGTGGTGTGGTGTGGTGTAGTAGGTGTGTGGGGTGGGGTGGTGTAGTAGGTGTGTGGGGTGGGGTGGTGTAGTAGGTGTTTGGGGTGGGGTGGTGTATTAGGTGTGTGTGGTGGTGGGGTGTAGTAGGTGTGTGGGGTGGTGGGGTGTAGTAGGTGTGTGGGGTGGTGTGGTGTAGTAGGTGTGTGGGGTGGTGGAGTGTAGTAGGTGTGTTGGGTGGTGTTGTGTTGTGTTGTGTTGTGTTGTGTTGTGTTGTGTTGTGTGTGTGGTGTGGTGTGTGTGGTGTGGTGTGGTGTGGTGTGGTGTGGTGTGGTAGGTATGTGGGGTTGGGCAGTATAGTAGGGGTGTGAGTGGTGGGGTGCAATAGGTATGGGGGGGGTGAGGTGTAGTAGGTGTGGGGGTGGTGGGGAGTAGTAGGTGTGTGGGTGGTGGGGTGCAATAGGTATGTGGGGTGGTGGAGTGTAGTAGGTGTGTTGGGTGGTGGGGTGTAGTAGGTGTTTGGTGTGGTGGGGTGTAGTAGGTGTGTGGGATGTTGGGTGGTGTGGTGTGGTGTGGTGTGGTGTGGTGTGGTGTGGTGTGGTGTGGTGTGGTGTGGTGTGGTGTGGTGTGGTGTGGTGTGGTGTGGTGTGGTGTGGTGTAGTAGGTATGTGGGGTTGGGCGGTGTAGTAGGTGTGTGGGGTGGTGTGGTGTAGTAGGTGCATAGGGTGGTGGGGTGTAGTACACCACCTACACTTGGTGAGTTACCCACCTACACCACCCTACGTGAAGGGTGTCTATGTTCTTGGGCAGCTGGCGGTGGTCAAGTACTTGTTCACTCTTCACGTACTGCACCTTGCTCTCCTCCAACTGTTCTACGGCACTCCTTCTATCCGTCCGCTCAAATGCTGCAAGCATAATACGTCATGCATAATAAAGCACATCTACAAATAAGAGATCCACCTCGACTGTATCAATTCAGTTAGAAATAAGAGTACCACCTCGACTGTATCAATTCAGTTACAAATAAGAGTACCATCTCGACTGTATCAATTCAGTTACAAATAAGTGTACCACCTCGACTGTATCAATTCAGTTACAAATAAGAGATCCACCTCGACTGTACCAATTCAGTTACAAATAAGAGTACCACCTCGACTGTACCAATTCAGTTAGAAATAAGAGTACCACCTCGACTGTACCAATTCAGTTAGAAATAAGAGTACCACCTCGACTGTATCAATTCAGTTAGAAATAAGAGTACCACCTCGACTGTATCAATTCAGTTACAAATAAGAGTACCATCTCGACTGTATCAATTCAGTTACAAATAAGTGTACCACCTCGACTGTATCAATTCAGTTACAAATAAGAGATACCACCTCGACTGTACCAATTCAGTTAGAAATAAGAGTACCACCTCGACTGTACCAATTCAGTTAGAAATAAGAGTACCATCTCGACTGGATCAATTCGGTTACAAATAAGAGATCCACCTCGACTGTACCAATTCAGTTACAAATAAGAGTACCACCTCGACTGTTCCAATTCAGTTACAAATAGGAGTACCACCTCGACTGTATCAATTCAGTTAGAAATAAGAGTACCAACTCGACTGTTCCAATTCAGTTACAAATAGGAGTACCATCTCGACTGTATCAATTCAGTTAGAAATAAGAGTACCATCTCGACTGTTCCAATTCAGTTACAAATAAGAGTACCATCTCGACTGTATCAATTCAGTTACAAATAAGAGTACCACCTCGACTGTATCAATTCAGTTACAAATAAGAGTACCACCTGGACTGTATCAATTCAGTTACAAATAAGAGTACCACCTCGACTGTATCAATTCAGTTACAAATAAGAGTACCACATCGACTGTATCAATTCAGTTACAAATAAGAGTACCACCTCGACTGTATCAATTCAGTTACAAATAAGAGTACCACCTCGACTGTATCAATTCAGTTACAAATAAGAGTACCACCTCGACTGTATCAATTCAGTTACAAATAAGAGTACCACCTCGACTGTATCAATTCAGTTAGAAATAAGAGTACCACCTCGACTGATCAATTCAGTTACAAATAAGAGTACCACTTCGACTGTATCAATTCAGTTAGAAATAAGAGTACCACCTCGACTGTATCAATTCAGTTAGAAATAAGAGTACCACCTCGACTGTATCAATTCAATTAGAAATAAGAGTACCACCTCGACTGTATCAATTCAGTTAGAAATAAGAGTACCACCTCGACTGTATCAATTCAGTTAGAAATAAGAGTACCACCTCGACTGTATCAATTCAGTTACAAATAAGAGTACCACCTCGACTGTATCAATTCAGTTACAAATAAGAGTACCACCTCGACTGTATCAATTCAGTTACAAATAAGAGTACCACCTCGACTGTATCAATTCAGTTACAAATAAGAGTACCACCTCGACTGTATCAATTCAGTTACAAATAAGAGTACCATCTCGACTGTATCAATTCAGTTACAAATAAGTGTACCACCTCGACTGTATCAATTCAGTTACAAATAAGAGATCCACCTCGACTGTACCAATTCAGTTACAAATAAGAGTACCACCTCGACTGTACCAATTCAGTTAGAAATAAGAGTACCACCTCGACTGTACCTATTCAGTTAGAAATAAGAGTACCACCTCGACTGTACCAATTCGGTTAGAAATAAGAGTACCACCTCGACTGTACCAATTCAGTTAGAAATAAGAGTACCATCTCGACTGTATCAATTCGGTTACAAATAAGAGTACCACCTCGACTGTATCAATTCAGTTACAAATAAGAGTACCACCTCGACTGTATCAATTCAGTTACAAATAAGAGTACCACCTCGACTGTATCAATTCAGTTACAAATAAGAGTACCACCTCGACTGTATCAATTCAGTTACAAATAAGAGTACCACCTCGACTGTATCAATTCAGTTACACATAAAAGTACCACCTCGACTGTATCAATTCAGTTACACATAAGAGTACCACCTCGACTGTATCAATTCAGTTACAAATAAGAGTACCACCTCGACTGTATCAATTCAGTTACAAATAAGAGTACCACCTCGACTGTATCAATTCAGTTACAAATAAGAGTACCACCTCGACTGTATCAATTCAGTTACAAATAAGAGTACCACCTCGACTATATCAATTCACTTGTTCTAGTTCCTGGTTCTCTTCTCTACCATTGCATATAATTCAGTACTTTGCAAATATGAAAGGGTTGAGGAGGTTTCATAACTTCCGACTACACCCCACTTAAACAAAATTGGGAGGTTAAACACATCTCCAACCTCCAACTAAAATACCAGGGGGCTTATCACTCCCTGACGCAGGGTGTATGCAGTGGCTATTAATTGATACAACCCCCAACATAAAAATAATTTGTGACATAAAATGAATGCTAGACAAACTTATCATATGGTAAAACCGGCCAAGAATGAAAAACATATTCACTTCAATCATGTACCAGGGATAATGGTACATGTGTTACTATTGGCAGTGCATACAGATAAATGGAACATAGCTATTGGTTCTATACTGATAAACAGTTATGTAGCTGTGATAATAATATATGGTCAGTTTCACACGGGCCAGGGGACCATCCAACCATATCACTAAGATACAGAGTTCTTAAGGAAATCTCATCTTTAAATAAAATTGCTGTTAAATTCAATGTTTTTTTCAAAACACAAATATACATTGCTGTATTACCGAGGATATTATTTCCTTGACACACCGGCAACAATATCCTGCTGGTGTTTCATGGTGTTGATGACAATTTTCAGGTATTCAACATTGATTTAAAATCAGGTTTAAGAGCTCTTAACAAAGTTAGCAAAATGATCCCTAGATCTCTACAGTAATAACATGTTGTTCACGTGGATACGACGACTGATCACCAAAGGAACTGTTTTGTTGTTAGCATAACCTCTGCACTTTTGGAGACATCCCCTGTCACCACCTGCACTGGCTGCAGTATATGACACATTGACACACTACCACACCTCGAGCTGTCACAGATATTCATTCTCCTGCAGGTGTGTAACAAAATAAATGTGAAATAATATCTACATTATTGTAGTGTCTACAGCTACAATGCTGACCTTTAGTCCAACAGTTAAAAGTAGAAATTGCCCATTTCTTATAAAAGTAAATATAGGCTCATCGATTCTACATACCAAGGGAACCACTTCAAAGATTGGTGATATTCCAGACTTTGCTGCACTCAGAAATGGTGATCAGTTTATAAAATGGCTGCCAAAACTCGACATGTATCTTAAGAATGGTGTCACCTAGAGCAATCATGTTTTTCTAGGTATAGTTTATGGGTCAAAGATTCAAAATATTGTACTTTTGAATTTCTTCTAGATTTCCACAGATCTACCAAAAAGGCTTGTTTGGCTTATGGTGCTGTGCATCTAAAAGCATTAGTAAGATTATCTAATTGCTTCAAAAATAATTAAGAATATTATACCAATAGTTTACAAGAAAGGTGGTATTGAAAACACAAGAATTAATTTGTATTGCTCCATTTTCACAGAAAAGCTGACATAGGTATTAACTCCTCGGCACACTCTACACATACATTACAGCCAATGGTTTATTAGCCCTAAATATACAGTATGTTTTTGTTAATTTTTTCACTTTAAATAATAAGTTATTTATTATAACCTTGTTGTACATTAATATCTAAACTGCTAAATCCATTACTGGGCTAAACAGTTTATGGCATAAATAATCACCAAATTTGCTGTGTTGCTATAACTTGTAATCGTTTATTACCATTATACAGTAATAAAGGAGACTCCTCTCGCACTGTGACGCCATCTACTACATTGTACGTGAAGCTTTGGAAACTGTGTAACACAAAGAGATCAACCTTCCCCTGGCTGGTTATCGTATTCTAGACATCTGACTATCTGACTCCTGGCCAGACTCTCTGTGGCTGATTTAACATACTCAGCAGCTGCAGGACACCAAGTGATTGCCACACAAAACAGAACTATCCCAGCAAACATTGCTATCTTGAAGTAGCTGTCAGTCAATCCAGTCGCTTGTTGGAGATAGCGCTGCAGGAAATGAAAGCTTGGAGTGAATCACACTGACTAGCCATCTGTCAGTCCCACCACACCCACTCATCTCTGTCCACCAATCTCACTCAAGCGAACTCTGCAGACCAATGTTCATGACCCAATCTCCACAGACCAATGTTCAGGACCCAATCTCCACAGACCAATGTTCAGGACCCAATCTCCACAGACCAATGTTCATGACCCAATATCCACAGAACAATGTTCACGACCCAATCTCCACAGACCAATGTTCATGACCCAATCTCCACAGACCAATGTTCATGACCCAATCTCCACAGACCAATGTTCACGACCCAATATCCACAGAACAATGTTCATGACCCAATCTCCTCAGACCAATGTTCAGGACCCAATATCCACAGACCAATGTTCAAGACCCAATATCCTCAGACCAATGTTCAAGACCCAATATCCACAGACCAATGTTCATGACCCAATATCCACAGACCAATGTTCAAGACCCAATATCCACAGAACAATGTTCATGACCCAATATCCACAGACCAATGTTCAAGACCCAATATCCACAGAACAATGTTCATGACCCAATATCCACAGACCAATGTTCATGACCCAATATCCACAGACCAATGTTCAAGACCCAATCTCCTCAGACCAATGTTCAAGACCCAATATCCTCAGACCAATGTTCAAGACCCAATATCCACAGACCAATGTTCAGGACCCAATCTCCTCAGACCAATGTTCACGACCCAATATCCTCAGACCAATGTTCAAGACCCAATCTCCACAGACCAATGTTCAGGACCCAATATCCTCAGACCAATGTTCAGGACCCAATCTCCACAGACCAATGTTCATGACCCAATCTCCTCAGACCAATGTTCACGACCCAATATCCACAGAACAATGTTCACGACCCAATATCCTCAGACCAATGTTCAGGACCCAATATCCTCAGACCAATGCACAGCTGTTAACCCAATTCCAAAATGTTGGCCCATCTGACATGTTCAGACCCTTCCCAACCAATGTTCAGGACCCAATTCCCAGACCAATGTTCAAGACCCAATTCCACAGACCAATGTTCAGACCCAATCTCCCAGACAATGTTCAGACCCAATATCCTCAGACCAATGTTCAAGACCCAATTCCCAGACCAATGTTCAGGCCCAATTCCTCAGACCAATGTTCAAGACCCAATCTCCACAGACCAATGTTCAAGACCCAATATCCTCAGACCAATGTTCAAGACCCAATATCCACAGAACAATGTTCAGGACCCAATCTCCTCAGACCAATGTTCACGACCCAATATCCACAGACCAATGTTCAGGACCCAATCTCCTCAGACCAATGTTCAAGACCCAATATCCACAGACCAATGTTCAGGACCCAATCTCCTCAGACCAATGTTCAGGACCCAATCTCCACAGACCAATGTTCACGACCCAATCTCCACAGACCAATGTTCACGACCCAATATCCACAGAACAATGTTCAGGACCCAATCTCCTCAGACCAATGTTCAGGACCCAATCTCCTCAGACCAATGTTCAAGACCCAATATCCACAGACCAATGTTCAAGACCCAATCTCCTCAGACCAATGTTCAGGACCCAATCTCCACAGACCAATGTTCATGACCCAATTTCCTCAGACCAATGTTCAGGACCCAATCTCCTCAGACCAATGTTCAAGACCCAATCTCCACAGACCAATGTTCAGGACCCAATCTCCACAGACCAATGTTCAGGACCCAATCTCCACAGACCAATGTTCAGGACCCAATCTCCTTGGACCAATGTTCAAGACATAATCTCCACAGAACAATGTTCAGGACCCAATCTCCACAGACCAATGTTCAGGACCCAATCTACACAGACCAATGTTCATGACCCAATCTCCTCAGACCAATGTTCAGGACCCAATCTCCTCCGACCAATGTTCAAGACCCAATCACCACAGACCAATGTTCAAGACACAATCTCCACAGACCAATGTTCAGGACCCAATCTCCTCCGATCAATGTTCAAGGCCCAATCACCACAGACCAATGTTCATGACCCAATCTCCACATACCAATGTTCATGACCCAATCTCCACAGACCAATATTCAAGACCCAATCTCCACAGAGCAATGTTCAGGAC
The DNA here is from genome assembly GCA_025642075.2 of Ridgeia piscesae. Taxonomy (NCBI): domain Eukaryota; kingdom Metazoa; phylum Annelida; class Polychaeta; order Sabellida; family Siboglinidae; genus Ridgeia; species Ridgeia piscesae. The sequence continues at coordinate 31,151 of JAODUO010000407.1, read as the reverse complement.
CCAATCTCCACAGACCAATGTTCAAGACCCAATCTCCTCAGACCAATGTTCAAGGCCCAATCTCCACAGACCAATATTCAAGTCCCAATCTCCACAGAGCAATGTTCAGGACCCAATCTCCACATACCAATGTTCATGACCCAATCTCCACAGACCAATATTCAAGACCCAATCTCCACAGAGCAATGTTCAGGACCCAATCTCCACAGACCAATGTTCAAGACCCAATCTCCTCAGACCAATGTTCAAGGCCCAATCTCCACAGACCAATATTCAAGTCCCAATCTCCACAGAGCAATGTTCAGGACCCAATCTCCACAGACCAATGTTTAAGGCCCAATCACCACAGACCAATGTTCAGGACCCAATCTCCACATACCAATGTTCATGACCCAATCTCCACAGACCAATGTTCAGGACCCAACCTCCTCAGACCAATGTTCAAGACCCAATCTCCTCAGACCAATGTTCAAGACCCAATCTCCACAGACCAATCTTCATGACCTAATCTCCACAGACCAATCTTCATGACCAAATCACTTTTAACCAATCTACACCGACCAGTCTCAACAAATATTCATATAACAAGCGAAACATATTGTATATCTACAGATTAATGTCCAAAGACCAATTTCCATGAACAATCTTCACAGACAAATCTCATTGCACCAATCTCCATAAATCAATAATATCTTCAGACCAATCTACACAGACCAGTTGCCTTGAACCAATCCCCTTGGACCAATCTCTGCAGACCAGTATCATCGGACCAATTTCCAAAGGCGAATTTCACCAGCCCAATCTAAACTGCCTACTGACCAATCACAATAGACCATCAGTGTGTTCTCGTAAACGTCTACATTAATGTAACAGCCACCAATACAACAGAGTCACAATTTTGTTTGTTTCTCATAAAAGTTTATCAATAGACTGACTATTAGTTTGCCAAGGCGCATATATAAATATTAAAATAGATATTTCCAAAGCCAAAGGGGCCACCACCACCCTCACCCATAGTGACACCGTCTATGGTGTGGATATATTGAACATGTAGCTGTGTATACTGTGTAAAGAAGAATTCAACCTTCCCTGGCCAAATATTGTAATTTAACCTCCTGACTGCCAGTGTACTTAGTGTTTCTTGAAAGAGAAACTTATAAACTGTAAAAATCGATTGCACATTAGTGATATCACACATTTAGTTGAATGACGTGGTACAAATGGCATGGTGGTGGCTGTCTATGAAACTGTTAACAGCAAGAACATTTGGGCACCAGAAGCACTGAACTGTCATTAATCACAGTCAGACACAATCACAGTGGGATTGTGGTCCTTTCACTCTTGCGTAAACAAGAACGAGCTACAAAAACCGATGACTCAAAGTTAGCAATGTCAAGAATTTGGCCCTACAATGGGTTTCTGATGACATCCTGAATCACATGACTGCAGTCATAATTATAAGGGTCTCTTATAGATCTTTACCACATCTGCTTAGATCCTCATAATATTTATCCCTTAATTATGAAACCATTTATAATAATAAAAATATATAGATCAACTTCCATACAAAATGTGTCTGCATTCACAGTGTGCCGGCGGCATGCACGAGTGTGTATGTGTACACGCAATATGTCATGCATACTGCCAAGTGCATTTGCATGAGCTTATAAATATACACATGTTTAGTTTTTGGTTTAGGCATCCTTGGTTCCATTTTTGCTGTAGAGTATTTCACACACAGACCCCATTTTAAAACCCTAATGCGAACATCTATGTAATTGTCTGTAGGATTGACTAAAAATAGAAACAAATTGAAGGTTGTCATCCATGGGCCCTGAGCCCTGGGCCCTGGGCTCTACATTGCTTGCGATCATATAGGGCAGAAACTCAGTGTTGTGCCTGCTTTTTACAGACAACACATTAATTATAGACTGCAGGGCTTCGCTTACAGGCCAGCCGCAGACAACAGAATAAGCCTATCACGTTTCACTATGCTAAGTAGTAATGTGTGATCGTGTCTTGAAGCACAAAAAACAGCACAACTCACATGACCACGTTTTTTTGGCCCTGGTGACAGCTGTTGTTTTGTCTACCGTAAACTACCTAATATGCGTGCATGTTTAGTATACAGCCCACTAGTTTAAGCAAATTAATAAAAAACACAATGTTCCATGTATGCTTAGTTTTAAAGACTCATAAAAAAATGCTTTACATTACGGTGTCAAAAACAAAGTGTTAACATCACCATAATAGCCTCTACACTGATGTGCCAGATACTATGTAGTATATAGCACGTGCAGCACCAAATATATGTGTTTATAAGGTGGCAAATCGGTCAATTGTAATAACTGTAATTCTGAATAATACTACAGTTGCAAATAAAAAAACTACCACCAGCCAGTTGTAACCGGTTTGAACTTTGATTCTGAGCTATATTTACAATCATGTGCTGGGGTTTTAACAAACAATATGCCACATTGAGCTACTTTGAACTAAGGATTCTGACTGATTCACCTAAATTCACAATAGAAATCTGATAGTCTAATATTGTGGCATCAAAATCTAAGATCATTGGAAGCCCAATTGCGAGCAATAACCACTTTTGTGGATTAGCGGTAGACAGAATGACCAGTCTCATAAAATATGTTCTGCTTTTTTTTTAACTAAATAGTTTATTTACTGATAATTAACCATGCAAAATTTGAACTTGGTATAGAACTTGATTTGCCATGTGCAGACTTGGATTAATCACGGTCTCTCAACCAGCCACGAGAATTCATCTCAGGCAAGCAACTAATAAAAACACACTTCCAGATAAGTGTGTTCTCTGGAGGAAATATTACCATAACACCATGATAGATTTCTTAGTTCTGCTACCCAGAATCATAATTATGCAAATGCCAAGGCCACATAATATTGATTCAATAACTGAGGAGATATCTTCATGGGCACTGTGCCGTAGAAAACACTATCAGATAAGTGTATTAAAATAAGAGTAAACTTCTAAAACAAGGTCTACACAAGGTATCTTTCTCGTGTTTTATCCTCTGCATGAAAGCTGTATCATAATTTATACATTAATGTGACCCCGGCTGACCAAATTATGTAGTAGGAATTATGTTGATATTATGTTTTTTACATATTTGGAAAGAGGAGATATACCAGGGTACAGAGCTGTAACAGGTACATTTATTTTGTACTTGAGTAAAAGTAAAAGTAACCATAGAAAAATCTACTCAAGTAAAAGTACTTCTAGAAAAATGTACTTGAAGTACAAGTAAAAACATGTACTTGAAGTAAACACAAAAGTACTTTTATCCTAAAACTAGTTCCAATTGTTGTGAATAAAACAAAACATTCATAATTATAAGTTGGTGTGTACATCAAGCAGATGTAAAATTTTTTGCTATTTTTGTTGTTCTATGCATAAACATATATATTTAACACTATGAACAATAATGGTGCAAACAACATTGTGTAGGCCAACTAGGCCTCCACGCTGTAAATACATAATGCTTTAATAATAGGCCCACAGCAACCATCGTATTCATAAGCTGAACTAGTAGTAATTCATGTTGTTATTGGGGTATCTTTCTTAAAATGTTGGGTCTTAGATTGAATTTTATCATGTGTTACTTGTTGGAACAGCATTATACAAATTTCACGATTACGATTAGGAGGCATTTGGTCTAGATGAATGGTTATAATAACGTGTCTTTTAAAATATGTCATCTTTTGTAATAATTACTAATTGCAACATTTATAAATTACTTTACTTAAATTAAACAGTTACACACACTGATCTCTATTAAAAATAGATAGAGATTATAAAGTCGTGGTTCCACAAAGCAAGCAGGTTCGCGATAACAGGGAGCCTTCGATATCTACAGCATGTGCAGTTAGTTCACAGTGACCATCTAAAGTTAGTAAACTGTGTCAACAAAATGCAAGACCCAAGAAGACAAGGAAGGCAGCTGTTTTTCATGTCTAGTCAATGCAAGGTTTTAAATAACAGGGCCAATGCCATTCATTAGCATTGTTGTCTTAGCAGCCCAGTCAGGAAGTCTTGCACTGCACTTGTGACACCCAGTTCAGGCGCAGTGGCTTCAGTGCCAGACTGCAATTATTTTACTGGCTTCTTCAGGTGACAAAGCAAATCGTTTGTTCAACTGATGTAGAAATATGGCCAGGCCAGGACACTTAACACGTCTGTCTAGCTGTTTTGTACATTCCGGCAGATATTTGTAAATAAATCAATGCTAACGGCAAACATTGCCATGCTTCTGGTTTAGATCATTCGCGGAACTTCTTGGGACATTTGCAAATGTAACAAAGAAATTATGAGTACTTCACTACATTTACAAAAAGTACACATATTTGTACTTCGTTACAAGTAAAAGTACTTCCCAAAAAATGTACTTTGTTACTCATGAAAAGTAAACTTTTCTACTTAAGTAAAGTAACGAAGTAAATGTACTTCATTACATTACGGCTCTGCCGGGGTAGTACTTTGCAGTGTTTCAAAGAGTATCACTCTACTACAAAAATTGGTGAAGTTATGTCACATTAGGTATACTTTGTATAAATAATGTGGGATGACTGGAAACGTTAAAACAGATGTTATAAATTTAGTTTCCCTACAAACCTAAAAATCACCAAAATCATCCCATATGGCTTTAGATGATACTCAATACTCTCGCCAAATTTAAATTCCCGACTTATCACTCATTTGGTCAGCCGGGGTCATATTTTTAAAACAGTGCTAGACAAGGCCCTGGTCACAGCATGTGGTGTGTGTATTATCTAATCACCATTCCCTGGAATGGTCTGGGAATCCTTTACATTGTGTTGTCTCTGGGGTGAGGGATAATGCCCCAGGCCTTCCTGTAGGCTTGTTTATATTGTAAACACAAGTTGGTGAACTTGGAAGTTCACAAGCTCCTTGATCGAATTTACCACAATTGGTAAATTTATGCAACGAGGTCATTTAGTGGTCACAGAGTCGTATCCATGGATACACACAAAGTGACTGGAACGCAGCATATTAAAATTATACAACACTGACTGTGTCATGATGACTCCAAGACACAACAACAGAGACATCATTATATAAAATGACGGTCATTGTTGTCAATTTTCCATGTCCCATACTGACATGAGGGACTGTTGCATTTCTGTTCAATCCTACATTCTGTGCGGAACATGTCACACACCACTGATGTGACACCAGCCTCTGCCCTCTCCCCATGACATTCCTGCATCACAAACATGTGCTAGAGCCCTTCACTCGTCAACCTACAAGTAGCCACTTGTAGCACACAAGTACTACAGTCTACAAAGTGCCACATGCGTGAAATAATTCTAGAAAATCACTGCCGTGCATTCATCTGCTATTAAGTAAAATATGGTCTGACCCCCAATGACATCAGTGGTGACTCACCGGAGCCATGTCCCAGTATCCTCTTGCGGAACTGGGCAGGTCCACCTCTCAGTAGGTCCAGCGGCGTGCTGCCCATCGTACCGGTGACCACACTGTCCAATCCTCTGTCCAGCACTGCTGTCACCATCATCTGTGACGACTGAGTGTCACCGGTCAGTGTCACCGGTGGTCAGTGTCACCGTCAGTGTCACACACGAGACAGCCTGCTGGTGACTGGCAGCCAGGCCAAGATCTCAGTCAACACTGCTGCTTGCGTCTGATTGGCCGGGACTGTCGCGGTTGAGCGGATGCCACAGCTACACACCTAGAACAGAGGGCACTGCTAGACAGGGTGTTAGACAGACTAGGGGTGTTATGTACTCAATTAGCAGGGGTAAGCAACAACCCTGTTCTGTCTCAATTGGATGGCCACTGGCCAGACTGAACACTTCAGCTTCAGGCAATTAGACAGACTGGACAGGCTGCAAATACAGTGGACAATTAACTGGATACTGATATTGGACAAGACCCCTACATACGGAAGAAACCCAATGAGCTATAAATTAATTAACACAAATAGTATTGGTGTGTTAAATGAATTATGGATGTAAATGTGTACAATGACTTGGTCAAGAAATCAATGACTCAATAAATAAGTCAACAGAGACAGTCATTACTGTCCTTACATTAACAGCTCCCTGTGGAAAGCTTAGTTCCCACCATGGAAAGATTCCCTATGGTATGTACCCTCTTCCCTGGGTAGCTTAATTTCACCAACGGTAGTTTGCAACAGTTTATGGAGTGAAGAGAGTTTTGTAGGCCTACTTAGCAAGATATGCATGGGCGATATCCGTGGGAAGTGAGACTATCGTACTAGTTGTTAAATAAAACAAAGTTTGCAGATTGTAATAAAAGGTTAGCTCTAATGAACACCTTCAGTTTACATTATATACCATTGTAACATAACTGTTACTACAGTAGTAATCAGTAGCATCATTATCAGTAATAAAGTTACACATCATTCTAAATTCAACATTCATTTTGTGGGATTTTGTTAAATAAACAAAACAATTACACAATAAATTGTCATATGTCTGTGCTCTGTACTGTTTCAACAAGTAAGGACAGTTGTTGGCAAAGTGCAATGCTCAATTTTTGGCAATTTTTGACCAGTCTTGAGGTAAAATTTTGGCCAGGGGCAAACTGAGACAAATCACATACAAATCAAGTGAAATAATGTGAACAATTCAGGTTATCTATCAGCCATTCTAACATGACAACACAGAACACATGCTGAACAAGTCTTATGCATTTGCCAAAATGGTTGTACCTTTGTGTAATTCCAAATAACATTAGACTGCACCAAACAAATTTCTTGATTTAAATCCATATTTTTTATTGAAATTCTTTTTACATCCATATTATGTTTTTTTCATTGGTTAAACACCCTATGGTACTTCTATTCCTGGCAGTGTACCAGTGTGATATATACCTAGACATCAAACAACGCCACCCCTGGCAACACAGATACTGCCGAGATAAAGAGGCATATGTAGCTGACCTCGACCCCTTCGGCAATGTTATCTAACTACAGGCCAGATATGGTTTCCTAGTCTGTCGACCCTTCAGTTTTACACCAAATTTCTGGAGGCAGCCTAATTTTGTTTCTAAATGCCCCATCGTGACACTGTGTACCCTAAACTAAAAGTTCTTAACTTGGAAGATAACAGTTTATTTTACACACAAAATATGCACTATTTACATTCTGCAATAAACCTAAAATAACACAGGGTAATATGGTTTTGAGCTCAACAAGTTGTCATAATGTCAAGGTAAGATTATACAATACAATAGCACTTTATTTATCCCTGTAAGGGCAGTTACAGTGTTGTTCAGACAGGCATTGTGTATAACGTGTGTAAAAAATATGGTATAAAATACATACATACATACATGTATGTATATATATATATATATATATATATATATATATATATATATATAATTATTATATATATGTATGAGCCTTCGTAAGCATTTGTTTTTAGCAGAATTTAGTGATGTCTCTCTGAGTGTCTCCAACTGTTTTTGAGCTGACACGTACAATCTTCAGTAAGCTGTTCCTATTGAATAATTCTTAACACTCAGATTGAAATATCGGCAGATAAATGAAAAACAAAGAATGCTTTTGATAAAAGTTTTTTTAAACATATCTTAAATGTTTAACATTGCTCATTATTTCTCCTATACGTTACTACATGTAGTTGTTCCCCAAATCCCTGCTGTTCTTACTGCTTCAGAAGCAAGGCTTGTCTTACTGTGTACACTACAGCAAGAGTTTAGTGTTATTTCAAGCAATGAGCACATTAAATGTTTCCTGTGCTATTGTGGCCTGTGGCAACTGTGACTCACCACTGCTGGCTGATCAGTAACACTAACACCCTGGCCAGATAGAGGCTCTAGTGCTGTGCCAGGTCACAGTAATTAGAACAGGTCAACAAAGACACACATCACATTGATTCTACAGCCTTTCTTGTACACTTGCTGATTTCCTCACATAGGTAGACAATGAAAGGAACTGTTGACTCTATACTGAAACAGGATCTCCAGTTTTCACTGGCCTTTCACACATTTCACACGATGTGTCATCCATCTTACCACACACATCCATCTTACCAGACGGACGTGTATTTAAAGAGTATTTAAACAGTAATCGTTCCATATTTATGTCTATGATACCGATGCTCAGTTCCTGTTGGTGACAGCTAATGGTCATTCAGGACACTGCAGTGCCCAGGGTGTACTAGCTTACATGGCCAATAGTTACTGAGTCAACTTAATATTTATACACCACATTAATTATACGTTATCAGTGTAAAAGTAGGCCCTACACCCAAATTGTTTACCTTGATAATTTTCTAAGTATGACATACAGCAGCCATGAATAGAAGCACATTAGCATTTATATTCGGTTAACTACATTTTACATAGCAAGGCTTCCCTTTATACATCACGTGGCTTGCAAATGTTAAACGACAGAATGAATGCAAGTCCATTTTGCAAGAGATGTTGAAATCGTGGGTTAGCGGTGAAGCTATGATATTGCGACAGGGAGTGTGCGCCAGGGAGTGGGTGCTGGGTAGAAGTGGGTGCACCTTCCCTGCACCAGCCGACTCGATCACTGGCACACTCCCGTACACCTTCCCTTTCCCAACTGACTGCTCCGGCCTCCATCCCACACAGCACCCACTACACAGGTGGGCAATCAAACTCACACCACTTACCAGTTTAACATAGATTTTGACATGCGAATTGTGTTGATCTATTCACTACTATTAAGGATATAAAATTATAATCTGAAAAAATATTTGTAGGCTTATATTGAAGCATCGCCTATGTTATGTGTGAGAAATCATTAGAATGTTTTGATCCCCACCGCTGTTTTTGAGTTATTTTGCAAACTTCAGTTGTCATGTTGTCAACTACTCAGTTGTTATGAAGTTGGCATCTGCTATAATGCTAAGTACTATAACACAACAACATAAACTACAATTAACATGCCTGGGTCACATTACTCTAAAGAACCCACTCATTCACAGCTACAGGCTCGGTTCTGAAACTGATAAGGACTCCCCTACACTGACAATTATATATCATAATAATTATACCGCAGGCACATATATGCTACTTTAAGGACACAATAAAAGTTACTTCAAGATTCAAGATGTTGCCATAGGCTTTCCTCAGAATAGAAATCTGAGATTTGTAAAAGTTAGTGTATGATGCACTGCCTGTCCCCCAAACCCAAATATTAGGCCTAACCTCAAGACAGTGCGAGAGCTGTGATGTTCCAAACGAACCTTCAGTGTACATCTAATATGGAATAGGAGGCGGTTTATCATAGAAAATAGACTTCCTGTGAAAATGTTTCGCTATGTTGAGTGGTGCATGGTATATAACAAAAACAAAACTATAATATAATGCAATACTTTGTCAAATACCTTACTGGTATACAATTATATTGCTTTCAGAGTATTATTTACATTTTATGTCTAGACTTCAATTCAAAGTTCAATAACCCATCCACAGAGTCAGTGTGTAATAATTATTTAAATAAGTAAAACATCGACAGTTCCACAAACACGTGGTAAATGGAGAGCGGATCCATTTACCACTCCCACGGAGTTATGGAAGTGCTAATGTGTAAATGGTGAATGACCCCCGCTCCATTTACCAGGGGGTCCGTTTACAATTTCACGCCGCCGCCCAGCGTCGCCATGCCCATAGGCCATGGCGCTCTCGTGCAAGTTCAGCGACCATGCGCCAATACACTGCCAATTTATGCTCGCTATTACTTCCATTTACTCACCTCCACAATATCCACTGCGATTAGATGTGTTGTTTAATACACACGCCGCCTAGACTGACAGTATAGTCAATCTCTGCCCGACTATTCCCTGTTTATTCCCGCCTTCGTCTGAGTCCCACGGGCGCAGGTGATCGATTTCCCCTTTCGTGTTACGCTACGGTCTATTTATAGCGGCACGCGACGCAGCGACACCTATAAATAAAGCCGGTAACTGGAACTACACAAGTAAATAACCCGGCGGTTCAGCGACTCGCACGCAAACGAGATCCTGTGTATTTCGTCAAAATATAGAATATCTTATGAGCTAGAAAAGGACAATCGCAAACAATAATTTAACAACATTTACTAACACATATCATTAGCAAAACAATTATTTAAAAGTGTAGGCCTTATAATAATAATAGAAAACAAACATGCCACGAAGGTAGACATATATGCAGCTATAGTGTAGATCCGCTCTCTTCCCTCCCACGATTCGTCTCATCCAGTTGTTTTCGCAAGCCAGCACCTTCTCCTGTTGTTTCTCTGTGAGTGCCATCGTCTATAAGTCATACATGTACATGCTTAGGCAACACACGAGGTGAGGACCGACCTTTCCTTCCTTGCAGTTTACGAGATATCCGTCTATCTTCCATCACCCCTTCGACTTCCCTCCAACGTTTACCCCCGCTGTAATCCTCCCGCGAATTTACGTGTCCAAATTGCCGTCCCCACGTATCGCTCCACCCATGCTTTAGACAAAACTATTTCTTCCCATCCAGATGTACTTACAGCTCTTTCCTTTTATGTCCCACCCACATTACCTCCGTCTTCTCCAAAGTAACTCTCAGTCTGTGTTTGCTGAACGTATATATTTCCACTGTACCAGCTGTCCCTGGGGATCTGTTTGTCATCCGCTACCACTGCCAGGTTGTCTGCGTACAATCGCTTCCGGTGTAGGCCTGTCTTTCGTGCAGATCTTTCTGGTCATCAGTTCCACCACGGCGATAAGCAACAATTGGCCCACACAGCGAACTCTCCTGACATTCCACATAACACCCTGTTCTTCGTGTTTTCACATGTGTCTTCTACTATTATAACCCCCACCCCTCTCGGTATTGTATCACAAGCTTGCTCCGGGTCAGGGAATCCAGTTGCCATATCTTCCGACCTTCCAGTTTCTTCTCCACTAGCTGCTTCAAGGCAAACGTCCCATCATTTGTTCCTCTTCCTGTTTTTAACCCCCGCTGTTCTTCACTGACTTACCTTTCCACTACTGCTCTTATTCTGCCATCCAGGATTCTGTCCAGATTAAATGCTTAATGCCTCAATATTGTCCCGGGTATAGATCTCCCTTTCTTTTCCATAGTGGGACAATAAACCGCGTTCTCCATTCCTCTTGGATCTCTCCCCCCTCTCTCATGCAGGTGTTCAGCAATCGTTTTGTACATCCTATTCCAACTCGCTCAGCCACCGCCAGTATTTCTACTCGCACTTCATCAACGCCTGCCCCCTACCTCCTTTCTCCATCTTCTTCAATGCTCTCTCTGTCTCATCAGCCTCCGATCGCCTCCCAACTGCACTAGGTAGATCAAATTCTCTCTTTTCCCTTCGGCTTAGCAATTTCTTGAAGTGCTCTCCCAATACACGTAGCACCTCTTTCCTGTCTGTCACTAGCTTTACGTTCTTGTCTGTGAACATTGTTCCTCCTTTCATCACATCCTTGCTACTCTTGTCCATCTCTCGAGCCATCTTATATATAACCTTTTTCCACTACCCTCATCGAACCTTTTATATAGCTCCACTTCCACCTCTCCCTCTGCTTTATCCACACTTCTCCTAGCTGTCTTATTTTGCTGTCCGTACAGGTGTTGTGTTGCCATATCTGGTTGTCTGCCTTAATCACTTCTCCTTCCATACCTCTCTCTCTCTCTCTCTCTCTCTCTCTCTCTCTCTCTCTCTCTCTCTCTCTCTCTCTCTCTCTCTCTCTCTCTCTCTCTCTCTCTCTCTCTCTCTCTCTCTCTCTCTCTCTCTCTCTCTCTCTCTCTCTCTCTCTCTCTCTCTCTCTCTCTCTCTCTCTCTCTCTCTCTCTCTCTCTCTCTCTCTCTCTCTCTCTCTCTCTCTCTCTCTCTCTCTCTCTCTCTCTCTCTCTCTCTCTCTCTCTCTCTCTCTCTCTCTCTCTCTCTCTCTCTCTCTCTCTCTCTCTCTCTCTCTCTCTCTCTCTCTCTCTCTCTCTCTCTCTCTCTCTCTCTCTCTCTCTCTCTCTCTCTCTCTCTCTCTCTCTCTCTCTCTCTCTCTCTCTCTCTCTCTCTCTCTCTCTCTCTCTCTCTCTCTCTCTCTCTCTCTCTCTCTCTCTCTCTCTCTCTCTCTCTCTCTCTCTCTCTCTCTCTCTCTCTCTCTCTCTCTCTCTCTCTCTCTCTCTCTCTCTCTCTCTCTCTCTCTCTCTCTCTCTCTCTCTCTCTCTCTCTCTCCCTCTCTTACTCTGATTGCTTTAGCTACACCTGTCAGTCCACCATTGTCTGATTCTTGCTCTTCGATGAGGTTCCTCATTCACCAGACATTCCGCCACACAGCTCCAGCACTGATAAAAAAACATAATGCATCTTCTTCTACGGTTCCTATATTTGGTTCTGATTCTTGGATTAATTATGCGAAATAATGTACAAGAAAAAAGAACTAATAATACCGCTGTACAAAACAATAGTTAGGCCTCATTTAGAATACGGTATACAAGCACGGAGGCCATATCACAAGAAGGATATTGATATGCTAGAAAGAGTGCAAAGGAGAGCAACCAAAATGATACAAAAACTCAGGAATATTAGTTATGAAATGCGTCTAAAAGAATGTGATCTAACAACACTAGAAACCAGGAGATTGAGAGGAGATCAGATAGAACTGTTAAAAATATTGATTTGGTATAACAAATATTGACAGAAATATTTTTCTCGGTTAAGGAAGGGAGAAAGAATAGAGGGCATGGAGTTATATTAGCAAAGAAGCAGTGTAGACTAGATATTAGAAAATTCTTATTTTTACAAAGAACACTAAAGGAATGGAACAGATTATCAGCTGATTGTGTAGGTGCTAGTAATGTCAATATGTTTAAAACTAAAATCTTCATATACCTAAGAAGGGCGGAGTACATTTAGATAGATAGGTTGGACTGTCGATAAGCCAAAGGGCTTCCTTGTCCACCTGCCATTTAGAGTTGATTCTCCAGGTGGCAGTCTTGATCAATCTTATTATAATGTGCGACTTATGTTTGTAGAAACTACATACACTTCATGGTCAGAACTAACTGTGACTGTTTACCCCCCCCCCCGAAATAACCCCAACAATAATTAACTAAACCAGTTTGTTACTGCCTATGTTGTTCTTATTGACCAAGTAAAACACATTTTCTGTAATAATACATTGAGTACTTCGATTTGTTGTCTTTTCCCACTTCCCCCAGCACTTACACCAGCATTGGCTAATGTCAATTGAGTTGAATTCGAATGGACATAATTACGTATGCATTTTATTTAAAAAAAAAATCCCCAAGTAGCCGCCCAAAAACGTGCTGCTGGAGGATTTGCCTTCTTCACTCCTCCCCCTCGCCCCCTCGCCCCCTCGCCCCCTCGTTACACCACTGTGTTTATCTGTCACGACTGCGTTCGACACGAACATGTTTTGCGGTTAAATTTAATTGGATCCATAATCAAAACAGTACTAGTAGAACAATGCTTCTCAACCGTTATCATTCACGGCACATTTCGACTGCGTGCCACACTCTACACAGTAGAGTCTCCTCTAGCAACACTGTAGCCGGCTTCGAGTGCCCGGTCATATCTTGTCACACACATCTTCACGACGGAACTTTCAAGTTCAGCTCCTGCAATCGTCATAGTTCTTGTCAATGTCAAATGAGTGTTGAGTGAAAGGCGATGTTCCATTGCCCTCGGAACCATCACTTCGTTTTGAACGTTTCAGTATAGGTTGGTAAACATTATGTTGTCACTAATAAATAAAATACGGCGACACACTGGGGCTTTGTTCACATCGGTTGCGACACGTGTGGCTGTTGCACTGTCAGTTGTGCGGTTGTTCCCCCGGTTTCGTGTCGCAAGGCGCCCGCCCAACAGTTGTTTTGTCGTCACCGTGCCGCCTGCCGTCACCGTGCCGCTTGCCGTCACCGTGCCGCCTGCCGTCACCGTGCCGCCTACCGTCACTGTACCGCCTGCCGTCACCGTGCCGCTTGCCGTCACCGTGCCGCATGCCGTCACCGTGCCGCCTGCCGTCACAGTGCCGCCTGCCGTCACGTGCCGCCTGCCGTCACCGTGCCGCTTGCCGTCACCGTGCCGCCTGCCGTCACCGTGCCGCCTGCCGTCACCGTACCGCCTGCCGTCACCGTGCCGCTTGCCGTCACCGTGCCGCATGCCGTCACCGTGCCGCCTGCCGTCACCGTGCCGCTTGCCGACACCGTGCCGCCTGCCGTCACAGTGCCGCCTGCCGTCACCGTGCCGCCTGCCGTCACCGTGCCGCCTGCCGTCATCTAGCCGCCTGCCGTCATCTAGCCGCCTGCCGTCACCTTGCTGCTTGCCATCACCGTGCCGCCTGCCGTCACCGTGCCGCCTGCCCTCACCCTGCGCCTGCCGTCACCGTCACCGTGCCGCCTGCCGTCACCGTGCCGCCTGCCGTCACGTGCCGCCTGCCGTCACCGTGCCGCCTGCCGTCACCGTGCCGCTTGCCGTCACCGTGCCGCCTGCCGTCACCGTGCCGCCTGCCGTCACCGTACCGCCTGCCGTCACCGTGCCGCTTGCCGTCACCGTGCCGCATGCCGTCACCGTGCCGCCTGCCGTCACCGTGCCGCTTGCCGACACCGTGCCGCCTGCCGTCACCGTGCCGCCTGCCGTCACCGTGCCGCCTGCCGTCATCTAGCCGCCTGCCGTCATCTAGCCGCCTGCCGTCACCTTGCTGCTTGCCATCACCGTGCCGCCTGCCGTCACCGTGCCGCCTGCCGTCACCGTGCCGCCTGCCGTCACCCTGCGCCTGCCGTCACCGTCACCGTCACCGTCACCGTGCCGCCTGCCGTCACCGTGCCGCTTGCCGTCACCGTGCCGCCTGCCGTCACCGTGCCGCCTGCCGTCACCGTGCCGCCTGCCGTCACCGTGCCGCCTGCCGTCACCTTGCCGCCTGCCGTCACCGTGCCGCCTGCCGTCACCGTGCCGCCTGCCGTCATCTAGCCGCCTGCCGTCACCTTGCTGCTTGCCGTCACAGTGCCGCCTGCCGTCACGTGCCGCCTGCCGTCACCGTGCCGCCTGCCGTCACGTGCCGCCTGCCGTCACAGTGCCGCCTGCCATCACCGTGCCGCCTGCCGTCACCGTGCCGCCTGCCGTCACAGTGCCGCCTGCCGTCACCGTGCCGCCTGCCGTCACAGTGCCGCCTGCCGTCACAGTGCCGCCTGCCGTAACCGAGCCGCATGCCGTCACCGTGCCGCCTGCCGTCACAGTGCCGCCTGCCGTCACCGTGCCGCAAGCCGTCACAGTGCCGCCTGTCGTCATCTAGCCGCCTGCTGTCACCGTGCCGACTGCCGTCACCGTGCCGCCTGCCGTCACAGTGCCGCCTGCCGTCACGTGCCGCCTGCCGTCACCGTGCCGCTTGCCGTCACCGTGCCGCCTGCCGTCACCGTGCCGCCTGCCGTCACCGTACCGCCTGCCGTCACCGTGCCGCTTGCCGTCACCGTGCCGCCTGCCGTCACCGTGCCGCCTGCCGTCACCGTGCCGCCTGCCGTCACAGTGCCGCCTGCCATCACCGTGCCGCCTGCCGTCACCGTGCCGCCTGCCGTCACAGTGCCGCCTGCCGTCACCGTGCCGCCTGCCGTCACAGTGCCGCCTGCCGTCACCGTGCCGCCTGCCGTCACAGTGCCGCCTGCCGTCACCGTGCCGCATGCCGTCACAGTGCCGCCTGCCGTAACCGAGCCGCATGCCGTCACCGTGCCGCCTGCCGTCACAGTGCCGCCTGCCGTCACCGTGCCGCCTGCCGTCACCGTGCCGCCTGCCGTCACCGTGCCGCCTGCCGTCACCGTGCCGCCTGCCGTCACCGTACCGCCTGCCGTCACCGTGCCGCTTGCCGTCACCGTGCCGCCTGCCGTCACCGTGCCGCCTGCCGTCACCGTGCCGCCTGCCGTCACCGTGCCGCCTGCCGTCACCGTGCCGCCTGCCGTCACCGTGCCGCCTGCCGTCATCTAGCTGCCTGCCGTCACCTTGCTGCTTGCCGTCACCGTGCCGCCTGCCGTCACCGTGCCGCTTGCCGACACCGTGCCGCCTGCCGTCACAGTGCCGCCTGCCGTCACCGTGCCGCCTGCCGTCACCGTGCCGCCTGCCGTCATCTAGCCGCCTGCCGTCACCTTGCTGCTTGCCATCACCGTGCCGCCTGCCGTCACCGTGCCGCCTGCCGTCACCGTGCCGCCTGCCGTCACCCTGCGCCTGCCGTCACCGTCACCGTGCCGCCTGCCGTCACCGTGCCGCCTGCCGTCACCGTGCCGCTTGCCGTCACCGTGCCGCCTGCCGTCACCGTGCCGCCTGCCGTCACCGTGCCGCCTGCCGTCACCGTGCCGCCTGCCGTCACCGTGCCGCCTGCCGTCACCTTGCCGCCTGCCGTCACCGTGCCGCCTGCCGTCACCGTGCAGCCTGCCGTCATCTAGCCGCCTGCCGTCACCTTGCTGCTTGCCGTCACAGTGCCGCCTGCCGTCACGTGCCGCCTGCCGTCACCGTGCCGCCTGCCGTCACGTGCCGCCTGCCGTCACAGTGCCGCCTGCCATCACCGTGCGGCCTGCCGTCACCGTGCCGCCTGCCGTCACAGTGCCGCCTGCCGTCACAGTGCCGCCTGCCGTCACAGTGCCGCCTGCCGTAACCGAGCCGCATGCCGTCACCGTGCCGCTTGCCGTCACCGTGCCGCCTGCCGTCACCGTGCCGCCTGCCGTCACCGTACCGCCTGCCGTCACCGTGCCGCTTGCCGTCACCGTGCCGCCTGCCGTCACCGTGCCGCCTGCCGTCACCGTGCCGCCTGCCGTCACAGTGCCGCCTGCCATCACCGTGCCGCCTGCCGTCACCGTGCCGCCTGCCGTCACAGTGCCGCCTGCCGTCACCGTGCCGCCTGCCGTCACAGTGCCGCATGCCGTCACCGTGCCGCCTGCCGTCACAGTGCCGCCTGCCGTCACCGTGCCGCATGCCGTCACAGTGCCGCCTGCCGTAACCGAGCCGCATGCCGTCATCGTGCCGCCTGCCGTCACAGTGCCGCCTGCCGTCATCTAGCCGCCTGCCGTCACCGTGCCGCCTGCCGTCACCGTGCCGCCTGCCGTCACAGTGCCGCCTGCCGTCACGTGCCGCCTGCCGTCACCGTGCCGCTTGCCGTCACCGTGCCGCCTGCCGTCACCGTGCCGCCTGCCGTCACCGTACCGCCTGCCGTCACCGTGCCGCTTGCCGTCACCGTGCCGCATGCCGTCACCGTGCCGCCTGCCGTCACCGTGCCGCTTGCCGACACCGTGCCGCCTGCCGTCACCGTGCCGCCTGCCGTCACCGTGCCGCCTGCCGTCACCGTGCCGCCTGCCGTCACCGTGCCGCCTGCCGTCACCCTGCGCCTGCCGTCACCGTCACCGTGCCGCCTGCCGTCACCGTGCCGCCTGCCGTCACCGTGCCGCTTGCCGTCGCCGTGCCGCCTGCCGTCACCGTGCCGCCTGCCGTCACCGTGCCGCCTGCCGTCACCGTGCCGCCTGCCGTCACCGTGCCGCCTGCCGTCACCGTGCCGCCTGCCGTCACCTTGCCGCCTGCCGTCACCGTGCCGCCTGCCGTCACCGTGCCGCCTGCCGTCATCTAGCCGCCTGCCGTCACCTTGCTGCTTGCCGTCACAGTGCCGCCTGCCGTCACGTGCCGCCTGCCGTCACCGTGCCGCCTGCCGTCACGTGCCGCCTGCCGTCACAGTGCCGCCTGCCATCACCGTGCCGCCTGCCGTCACCGTGCCGCCTGCCGTCACAGTGCCGCCTGCCGTCACCGTGCCGCCTGCCGTCACAGTGCCGCCTACCGTCACAGTGCCGCCTGCCGTAACCGAGCCGCATGCCGTCACCGTGCCGCCTGCCGTCACAGTGCCGCCTGCCGTCACCGTGCCGCAAGCCGTCACAGTGCCGCCTGTCGTCATCTAGCCGCCTGCTGTCACCGTGCCGCCTGCCGTCACCGTGCCGCCTGCCGTCACAGTGCCGCCTGCCGTCACGTGCCGCCTGCCGTCACCGTGCCGCTTGCCGTCACCGTGCCGCCTGCCGTCACCGTGCCGCCTGCCGTCACCGTACCGCCTGCCGTCACCGTGCCGCTTGCCGTCACCGTGCCGCATGCCGTCACCGTGCCGCCTGCCGTCACCGTGCTGCTTGCCGACACCGTGCCGCCTGCCGTCACCGTGCCGCCTGCCCTCACCGTGCCGCCTGCCGTCACCGTGCCGCCTGCCGTCACCGTGCCGCCTGCCGTCATCTAGCCGCCTGCCGTCACCTTGCTGCTTGCCGTCACCGTGCCGCCTGCCGTCACCGTGCCGCTTGCCGACACCGTGCCGCCTGCCGTCACAGTGCCGCCTGCCGTCACCGTGCCGCCTGCCGTCACCGTCACCGTGCCGCCTGCCGTCACGTGCCGCCTGCCGTCACTGTACCGCCTGCCATCACCGTGCCGCCTGCCGTCACCGTGCCGCCTGCCGTCACCGTGCCGCCTGCCGTCACCCTGCCGCCTGCCGTCACCGTGCCGCCTGCCGTCACCGTGCCGCCTGCCGTCACCGTGCCGCCTGCCGTCACCGTGCCGCTTGCCGTCACCGTGCCGCCTGCCGTCACCGTGCCGCCTGCCGTCACCGTGCCGCCTGCCGTCACCGTGCCGCCTGCCGTCACCGTGCCGCCTGCCGTCACCGTGCCGCCTGCCGTTATCTAGCCGCCTGCCGTCACCTTGCTGCTTGCCGCCACCTTGCCGCCTGTCGTCACCTTGCCGCCTGCCGTCACCTTGCCGCCTGCCGTCATCTTGCTGCTTGCCGTCACCGTGCCGCCTGTCGACACCTTGCCAGCTATCCGTACTGTTGAAAAAGACAAAACGTTACATTTAAACCACAGAAATAACACAGGCGACTGTGTCTCACATAATTCTAGATAATAAAATAGGCACATGTCTACACGAAAAAACGTGTCTGAACACTGTACACACATAAAAGTTAACATAGATGGAACGACATAATCAGACTAGATATTTTCGACTCACCATGGAGACTGCACCGACCCACAGACGTACACAGGTGCCACGCGATACCTTGTCACGACAGCAACGACGAAGGATGCAACTTATGGACGCTATGTCGTTGAACTCTGGCTGTCTCCGACCTAAAACAACAACACAGCTGATACTAAACTGATGTGTCTACTACGGGTGTAGGGAACCTTTCCGGGTGGGGCTTCTGTATGGGTAATTTGTTTATTTGAAGACAAATAAGCCCAACTATACCGTGTTCTTTTCGTTCCTGCGCTGTGGCGTCGACCCGTCGTCACCACGGCAGAGGTCAAACTTCTGGTACATCTGCAGGGAAACAAAGAAAGGAAAACAAAACAAACAAGCGTACAACAGCATCGCAATAATAGTTCTACCTGCCTTAGTAGAGGAGTGAAACGTCAAGTCCCTTCTTCCAATGTCCGCTGACGTCACAGCACATGAAAACAGAAAAAAGAGCGTTAGCAGAGCAAAACATGATCTGGTTAGGTTCTCTTCTGCGTCCTCTTCTGTGTCCTCTTCTGCGTTCTCTTCTGTTCCATCTTCTGCGTCCCCTTCAGCGTCCACTTCAGCGTCCTCTTCTGCGTCCTCTTCTGGTCCTCTTCTATCCGCTTCGGCGTCCTCTTCTGGGTCCCCTTCTGCGTCCTCTTCTGTTCCACTTCTGCGTCCTCTTCAGCGTCCACTTCTGCGTCCTCTTCTGGGTCATATGAACTGAAACACAAACACCAGTTGCGAATTAGTGACATACCTTTTGCAAGATACTCCGGCTTCACGTGTCCACTGACGTCACGGCTGCCGTTCTGCATCTGCAATATAAAGAAAGACAACGTTAACAGCAAACAATAAGCTGGCCCGCCACACTGGGTAATGACCCTTTACAGTCAGCTGCGCCCTGTGTTAGCTAAGGGCAAGGAAGCCTACACGCATGGACTTGCATATTATTTATGTAGCCAGGGGCAGCGATGTATTTTAAACACAGGAGCAGTTATTTAATAACGTGTCTTCAACTTTGCTGCACACCCGATAGGTCTAATATGCTTTTGTCTCTGTCGAAACTTTGAATGAGAGGGTGTCAGCCCTTCTTCCGAGCGCATTGTACGTAGCACCCTACATACAATCCGCTCCGAAGAAGGGCTGACACCCTCTCATTCAAAGTTTCGACAGAGACAAAAGCATATTAGACCTATCCAGTGTGCAGCAAAGTTGAAGACACGTTATTAAATAACTGCTCCTGTGTTTAAAATACATCGCTGGTTGGCAGACCAGAGGGTAATGGTCCATGGCCATGCATGGCAGTTGGCAGACGAGAAGGCAATGGTCCATGCCCATGGCCATGCATACCACAAAAAGGCGGTAGCAAACAATTCATATGTATGCATAAGTGAAAACATAAAACTAGGCGTATCATACAAAAAATCATTTTGATGGCGCAAGCGCCCAAGTATCAATAACGCATACCACGTTTGAGAACATAAATTGTTTGCCCTAAGATAAAATGTTCAACCGGAAATCCGTGATGTTACGTGGCATAACGCGACGATGATGTCATAACGTCGAAACGTGGCCGATACGATCAAATATAAAATTATGTTTTATATATCAATAAAATTACTGTAGCATTAACAACATATGCTTATATAGTCCGTGAATGATCTGTTTTGAAAAATACTAATACACCACGCTGTGCAGGCTTTGCTCAGTCTCGCAACTGTTTGGCGTTGCCGGGCCGGCGATAGTTTAGTGTTGCGTCAGCCATATATTGAACGTTTCGATGGGCATAGGCATACAATTTCGCCGTTCCACGTGTGTGAAATATTGCGACATCTAACAGTATAATGCATTCATAGTATTATCGTTCCTACATACTTGTTCGCATCGTGTGACCGAACATTCGCTTGGCATATTTTATCACCAACATGGTTTCGGGGCGCCTCGTTCTCTATCGTTTGCCATGGAGAATGGACATTTCCTTTATATACGTCACATCCCGCGTTCTTATTAGCTAAGAGTACGCATGCGCAGAAAACAAATTCACGTGATTTCCGCTCAAGACGGCACACGTGCTTATAATCTTGTCTTATGCCGAAATAATAATAATCATAATACAATATAATATATTTATCCAGGATGGCACAGCTAAATAAAACTAACATTTCTGGACTTCGTTTTAGTGGGGTTCTCATACACACAATCGTACAGACATACAATATTAAATGATATAGATACATGCAAGATACATGATGTAACAGACATAAAATGTAAATTAAATTGAAGTTAATAAATAACATCGACAATAAGATACAATCATCGTATAACAACGAGGTAAGCTGCCCTCAGCGCAGTTTGTTAAAACACTCTATATAAAATGGTTAAAACACGTTTTACATTTATCTTTGAACTCTTTGTAAGTTTGACTAGTTTTGACAGTATTATTAAGATTATTGAAAAGCACAGCTCCTTCTTAGCAGAAAAGGTTCTAACCTCTGCATTGCAGCTGATATGTGGTACAAACAAATTGGAGTTAGCATTTCTGGGCGAGTAGGAGTGGAAGTGTTTGGCACGTACATAAATGTGCCCCTGAGGTATGTCTTTCACCACTTCTGAAGGCGCTTTTTGAAAATCTGTGGCATAAGGTCACTGCATGGAGCGTGAAATTCAAAATGGCCGCCGCTGAGCAGGTATTCGTCTATAACTTCGGATCTAGTAGGGCTAGATACTCAAATTTGGTGTTTATTCCGCATGAAATGGACATTCCAGACACGCCTAATCTATCTTTTTTACGGTTTGATGTCATGTTATATATAATATCCAACATGGCTGCTCTCCATTACGATCGTCGACTGCAGAAATGATAGCTTTCGATCGAAATGAGCTAGAAATAGGACTTTGATGTCCCCTCGATGGTTATGAGGACACCCAATCAAATAATATTATTTCGTGACTTTTCAAGTTGAACTTATATGTCAAAGATCAAATTAATGGGTTAAAATTAGCGTTTTTTTTACTATATCTGGTCACTAAACAGGATAAAACTGCCATAAATATGAGCTAGACGTCTGACTATCATTATAATTCTGCTGAGATAAAGTCAAATGGATGAGATGGTATTAACTTTTAAAGGTTATATCTAAGCGCGCTATGTCAAGGTCAAAAGGTTACTCGTCCCTTCTTGAAGCATACTATATTGAGCAGATTTGTATTGGTTTTATTTTAATGTTTACGTCCATGGGGTTGTATTTATGCCGTCATCATCATTGCAAATGTTCATTTGATGCGTGTTGGGTTCCTATCAGCCATCCCAGCCCCTCTTACAGATTATGTGAGAAGAAAACTTCGAGTCCGCAAGCAGCTCTCACATACGATGATGCCCGTGTTCTGTTATGAAGGCGTGCTTCACACGCTTGCAGATATTGTAAGTCAGACACGTTTGCGGATATCTATGGCATGTTTGGAGGGTTTCACTATGCGAAGATCCTACCGTGTTGTATTGGTTGCTACATCAGTGGGAGTGGGCCTGGACGATGCCCTGCCCTATCGAAACAGAGGTCTTCGGGAAGCGAACACCGAAAATCGCTACTATAGGTGAGGTGACTGGTACTCTCGGTCGGGAGGTATTCTTCCTTGCCAACGACACTCAACTCAATGATGATGTGATGTAGCTACATGTGTTTGTGGGCGAGAAAAATGCCGAAGTCGCGCGCACCACATTCCCGCAGGTCATTTAATTCACACACCCTTTTATTATCAAGTACAATACCTTCCTGATTGAGTGCCAAATCATGTATGAGATGGCTGCATTCAACGTGAACATAAAATTTGTTTCGACATATTCCTGTATCTCACCACCTTAGACCGGAAGGGATGGTGGTGGCCATTGCATGTCTCCTGCATGCAACTATTTCATGGCAATTTTTCAGGAGTTCGATGTAGTCAATTGCTAGAGCTCGTACTACGTGGGGAAAATCAGGTGCTAGAGGCGGAACACCCAGAACTTTACCGGCGGTTCACGATATCAACGTTTGTAGTGCGATACCGTATGGCTTCAACTCTGGCGAACTAGATATGATGTTGGAGCAATCCACCCAGCGGACATCAAAGAGCCAGGGAGGCATCGTCCTCATTCCCTCTCATTTTTGGTTTTTCAAAGTTTTCTTAAAAACTATATTATGACTATTAACTAATTTTAATGTCATCACTATTAATGTTAAAACATATTTTATGTTGTTTTCATCGTACACCACAACTCAGTTTCACGATAAGCTTTAGTTAATTTATTGTACGTACGGAAAAATAGATTACACTTAATTATATCATTGAATTATATGTTGTCTTTAAATATACATTTATTTTAATCTGTATACATATTTCATGATTAATTTTTTTCATTCTATAATAATAATAATAATGAGATATTTCTTATATCGCGATCATCCAAATAACTGCTTAGTTTGGCATTATAATTGTTAAAGAGGTAATCGCATGCTTGGAATCATACATATTTTATTCATACTTGCTAAGATACAATCATGTCTATTTTATAAATAAACTACAATGCATTTAATAGTCAAGTAAATAAATGCAACTATAATATATTAATAATAACACATTCAATGTATGAATAAATAACTGTGAT
The DNA here is from genome assembly GCA_025642075.2 of Ridgeia piscesae. Taxonomy (NCBI): domain Eukaryota; kingdom Metazoa; phylum Annelida; class Polychaeta; order Sabellida; family Siboglinidae; genus Ridgeia; species Ridgeia piscesae. The sequence goes on along the minus strand of JAODUO010000407.1, from coordinate 7,485 downwards.
CATTCAATGTTAACATAGCTGTTAAGATGAGTTTGCCTATATTTATACAAGTATACGTTACCTATTATAACCTTTGGTTATATTAAATTAATAAATTAAATTAGTATTTTTCTCAATAATTAAGAAACACAGTTATTACAAATGCTACTATCCAGTAAGTATAATATCGTACATTACTACACTTTCATACGTGTACACAACACGTGACAAAGCATCTGCATAAAAAACTATTAAACACACTATGACAAATAACGAAAATATCGAACATATCTTGAACTTGAACATATTTTCTTTTTTATATAAAACATAGGATTATGCATGCATACAGTTATCATTATTAGACACACACAGACACTCAGACATTGATTCCATTTCATAAGTTTAGCTGGATTTGTGATATTTTCGAAAATATAACATAGCAAACTTATATATATATATATATATATATATATATATATATATATATATATATATACATACATAAACGTCGTACATCTTGGTTGCCAAACAAAGAGGGATTAATATCGAACTCACACAAATAAGACGTAAGACCTACATGTGGGCTGTAGAATAAGGCAGATAACATGTTTCTTCCTGGCAGCATCATACAGCCAGTGTCAGAGTTCTACCAGATCATCAAGTTAAGTACAACAATCATAACTCTTGTTGAGGTTAGCGTAGAATGTGTTGAGGACTGCAGTAGCGATATCAAAATATTGTAGTTGTAGTTGTAGAATTCAAGGGTGTAAGTAAGGCCAACATCCCAGTGGTGGTCCATGTGCTGAAGAAACCTCATGTTTCAGACTACTGCTGTAGGAAAAATGGAGACTTCAATCCGACATATCATGATTGGTTGGGTGCGCATAATATATTATATATATATATATATATATATATATATATATATATATATATATATATTATATTATATATATATATATATATATATATATATATATATATATATAGAGATAGAGAGAGAGAGAGAGAGAGAGAGAGAGAGAGAGAGGGGAGAGAATGAGAGAGAGAGAGAGAAGAGAGAGAGAGGTGGTGTCCACAACAAAAGAGAGTAAAGTGGATGAGTGTGGTGAGAGAGAGAGAGAGAGAGAGAGAGAGAGAGAGAGAGGGAGAGGGAGAGGGAGAGGGAGAGAGAGAGAGGTTGTGGTCCGACAGGGGTTGAAGGTTGGCTGGCCGGCTTGCAGATTCCTGCCATGGTTTACTCGCCGCTTCAGCTGTCAGGTATTTTAACCTGATATAATTTTTATATAACCTAAATGACTGGTTGATTGCTGACGTTGTTTTTACACCATTCGATGTACCATTTCGTAAATACTCAAACTGAAAAATAAAGAAGTCGCGTACCGTTTGTTTCTAACTGTCGTGCAATCAATGTAGGGGTAGGTAGTGGGCTAATATATTATAATAGACACGAGCAAATATATTGACGTCTCCCAAAACGCACCGCGTCAAACTTGATACAAGTTTTCACCCCCATATAACCATAGATATAAAACAGTCTATTTATTTCATCACGTAAATTTACGGTCGTCCATGAAATAGATCACACCCCATCTATCTGAGTACATTACGTGGGGTTGGCGATTAAAGGTTAACGCTAAATTAGCAGCAAATTCACAACAGGCTAATTACCCGATAATGTGATTCACAGTAAATGGATTCTACAGGGGAAAAAACATACTGCCCATGAGATAGATACTGAGTTGAGGCTTGGCTTACAGATGTGACGAGACAAGACAAGACAAGACAAGACAAGACAAGACAAGACAAGACAAGACAAGACAAGACAAGACAAGACAAGACAAGACAAGACAAGACAAGACAAGACAAGACAAGACAAGACAAGACAAGACAAGACAAGACAAGACAAGACAAGACAAGACAGGAATAAAACATACTGCCCATGAGATGGGTACTGAGTTGTGGCCTGGTTTACAGATGTGCATGTTGACACACACTGTGGCCAACATTTCAACACGTGTCAAATCTCTGTCAAGTCACATTGGGCTACAATAACAGAAAGTGTGATGCTATCAGGCTGCATTAATTGCTATGGCTGTTTTGGTGCATAGTCCAACTGAATACTCGATATTCACAGTAGGCCTAACTACGGTATATAAATAAAACGACTGGTGTTTGCCAACGATATGTTCGACAATCCACATGGAACGTTCAAATGAGAAATAAGCTTGGCACTAGCTTACATACGTCCCTAGAGAAACATATAATGTATATTAGAATATTCGGTTCAGTAGACTATTAGAATATGTACAGTTGCCAGCTACGACCGGCTAAAACGTGCGTGTTGGACCTCTGCCTGCAAATAAGCTCACTGACAACATCACCCGTATTGTGCCTGCCATCACACGGATCACAAATGCTTCCCTGGACAAGGGGGTGATGCCGAAGTCGTTGAAGCATGCAATTGTCCGGCCACTTTTAAAGAAACCATCACTGGACAAAGACACCTTGAGCAGTTACCGACCAGTGAGTAACCTCACTCAATTATCCAAAGTAATTGAGAAAGTGGTCGCGCTTAGGATAATGACGCATGTATCTGATCAGCAAATGGTTGAGTGCTTTCAGTCCTTGGGCCACTGCTCTTTTCGTTATACGTCCAACCTATCGGTGACATCATACGAGCCCATGGACTATTCTTCCATCAACATGCCGATGATTTACAGGTATATACTCATTTTGACTTGACCCATTCTGCATTAGTGGCTGCAGTCAAGCAAATGGAAGATTGTTTAGATGAGGTAGGTCTGGATGGCACGGAATTCTATGTTCATGAACAATGGCAAGACACAATACCTTCCGATTGTGCCTAAGTCTGCAGATGCAATCGTGGATAAAAGTGTGATTCGTGTTGGTGTGGCTACAATTACGGCTTCGCTTTGTGTTCAGTGTGTAACGCGCTCTTGTACGGTACGTCTGCAGTTAACATCGCCCGTCTACAGCGAATACAAAACACGACTGCCAGGTTGATTATGCGTAGCCCGCGTAGCGACAGTGCCACACCCTTGCTACGCGAACTCCACTGGCTGCCCATTGTGTGCAGAGTTGATTTCAAGCTACTTGTATTCACTTACAAAGCCATGCACAACGACGCACCAGTGTATTTATGTGAACTCGTGTGCCCGTATCAACTGACAAGAATACTGCGTTCTGCGGACAATAACATGTTACAAGTGAAGCGTACCCGTACGCTGGAGACTGCTCGTTCGCTGTCGCTGATGCGTCCTGCCGGTCCTGGCTTCGCACATCGGCGCTTCGGTAAGACCGAGCACTTGCGCTTCGACCATGCCTCAAGTCAATGGCTTGCAACTTGCAATCGACAGTCATAAATACGTATTGTTTGGAAATGAGATAAATAGGTTGCATCTCATTAGAAAAGATCCTTGGTCCCACCGCTTCCCAGCTAATGAGAGCATTCTGTGCCTCATGTGACAACATGAAGGCCACGCCTTCTGTGTGATGTGCGTCTTCATCTATGCCTCGTTCAAAACAAAGAAAGAAAACATCAAGCTCAACATCATTCAGTGCTACGCACCCACAAACGACAAGGATGAGGAAACAAAGGAGGACTTTTACAACAAACTGCAAACATTGTGTGACAAACTGAAGGAGAAGGACATGACTATACTCATGGGAGATTTGAACGCCAAAATCGGATCAGACAACAGCGGGTACAAAGAAGTCATGGGCAGACAGGGACTTGGCAAAATAAATGAAAATGGCGAGATGTTGGCTGACTTTTGTGCATTTAACAACATGATCATCGGAGGTAGCGTGTTCCCGCATCGGAGGATACATAAGGCAACCTGGGTATCACCAGACCACAGAACAGAAAATCAAATAGACCATATCTGCATAGGACGGAAGTTCAGAAGATCAATGCAGGATGTGAGAGTGCAGAGAGGGGCAGATGCAGCCTCAGACCACCATCTAGTGCTGGCCAAAATGAAGATGAAGCTAAAGAAGAGAGAAGTCAAGAAGAGCACCAGAACGCAGTACAATGTGGACTTCCTAAAGGACAGGCTGACAACAGAGACCTTCCGACTTACAGTCAGAAACAAATATGAAACCCTACAAGATCTTCTTGACGAAGGAAACATGGACCTAGACACACAATGGCAACAGATCAAGGAGATGTGGACCAGCACATGCAGCGAAGTTCTGGGAAAGAAGAAATACCAACAAAAAGACTGGATTTCTGCAGACACTCTCAACAAAGTGCAAGTGAGGAAGGAAAAGAAAGGTGCAATTAACAACAGCCGAACGAGAGCAGCAAAAGCAACAGCACAGGAAGAGTACACAGAGGCAAACAGAGCAGTCAAGAACAGCGTAAAAACAAGACAAGGCAAACTTCATTGAAGACCTAGCCAAGGAAGCAGAGGATGCATCAGCCCAAGGAAACATGAAACAACTGTATGATATAACAAGAAAATTAGCAGGAAAGTACAAGCGTACAGACAGACCTATCAAAGATAAGAATGGCAATGTACTTACCAGTGATGAAGACAAGTTGAAGAGATGGAGGGAACATTTTGAAGAACTGCTAAACCGGCCACCACCCCAGAATCCCTCCAGACATCACACCAGCTGAAGAAGTACTCCAGATAAACTGCGAAAGACCAAGTAAGGCAGAGATTGAGAAAGCCATTCATCACATGAAGAGAGGGAAAGCTTCAGGCCCAGACACAATTCCTGCCGAGGCAATCAAGGCTGACATAGAGACCTCCACAGAGATACTGCATGATCTATTGGGGAAGATATGGGAGCAAGAAGAAATACCAACTGAATGGAAAGAAGGATACCTCGTGAAGCTCCCAAAGAAAGGAGATATGCAAGATTGTAATAACTACAGAGGGATAATGCTTCTATCAGTACCCGGAAAGGTCCTCAACAGAGTCATCTTGGACAGACTGAAGACAGGGGTGGATGCCAAGCTCAGAGACCACCAAGCTGGCTTCCGCAAAGACAGATCATGCACCGACCAAATAGCAACACTGCGAATCATTGTAGAACAATCCATGGAATGGGACTCATCCCTGTACATAAACTTTGTAGACTACGAGAAGGCATTTGATAGCCTCGACAGAGATACACTGTGGAAGCTTCTACAGCACTACGGGATACCAAATAAACTTATATCTCTGATAAGAAATAGTTACGAGGATATGGCATGCAGGGTCATTCATGCAGGACAACTTACAGACTCCTTCATGGTGAAGACAGGAGTGAGGCAAGGATGTCTTCTATCACCATTCTTATTCCTGCTCGCCATAGACTGGATCATGAAAAAGACTACAAAATATAGAAGAAATGGGATCCAGTGGACACCTTGGAGCCAGTTGGAGGACCTGGACTTTGCGGATGACCTCGCTCTCCTCTCACACAGCCATCAACAAATGCAGGAAAAAACAGAGCTGCTAAACACAGTGTCAACACAGCTAGGACTCAACATCAACAGAAGCAAGACAAGGATTATGAAAGCCAACACAAAGAACAACAACCCCATTACAATGAACGGAGAGCCACTGGAAGAGACAGACTCATTCACATACCTGGGCAGTACAATCACAGCAGAAGACGTCAAAGCAAGGATACAGAAAGCAAGAGTTGCATTCATCATGTTGAGAAAATTTGGAGAGCAAAACAAATCAAAACTAACACCAAACTGAGAATATTCAATTCAAATGTCAAGGCAGTATTTACTCTATGGATCGGAGACATGGCGAAGTACACAGAAGACACTAAAAAGAATACAGACCTTCATCAACAAATGCCTGCGTAGAATCCTACACCTGAAGTGGACAGACAAGATATCCAACACTACACTCTGGAAAATGACCAAGCAACTACCCATAGAAAATGAAATAAAGAAGAGAAAATGGAGGTGGATAGGACATACACTCAGGAAACCACCAAACACCATCACCCGTCAAGCCATCACATGGAACCCCCCAGGGAAGAGACGAAGAGGTAGGCCACGAAACACTTGGCAAAGAGACACGGAAAAAGAAACGAAGGAGATGGGATACACCAGGAGAGAAATGGAGAAGATGGCCACGGACAGAAAACGGTGGCGTTCCTTAGTCGATGGCCTATGCTCCCAGCGAGCAAACAGGCATAAGTAAGTAAGTAAGTCATTAGAAAAGATCAGTATATTATTATTAATTTATTCAGCCTCCGTTGCCGGAGAAGAAACATTACATACATATTCATACGTACAATCATATAATGCAAGGCTGAAATTGCACGAAGCATTGTATCGCAAATGTTAGGCATAACATTTCGTCACGCAAAACATGCCACAGGGGCATACAATTATGAATTCATCAACCGCCTATGAAATGGGAGTCGCAGTCTTTTTGGCATGATATATGCGCGTTATACATCGGTATTTTAATGCTAAGCACACACCTACCAATTCTCAGCACATACCTACCGGCGTCAACTCAGTCGGCCGACTGCAGTCGGTAGGTGTGTGCTGAAATGTATACTAAGCACACACCTACCGATTTTCAGCACACACCTACCGACTAGTCGGCATAAACTCAGTCGGCCGACTGCAGTCGGTAGGTGTGTGCGGAAATTTGGGCCGACGGTCGGCTTTATTCCGCCGATTAACGCCGATTCAAATGTTGAATCGGCAGTCGACGCTAGTCTGCAGTCGGGGTTAGATAAGGACGTATCCGGTGTCGGCTGTGACGAATCGACGTATATCCGATGACGAGTCGGCTGCTGTGTGCTGGTTTTGTTCCCATAACACGACGTTCGGCGGTACTTTGGCCAATAAGAAGGCAAGGCGCGATCATATGACAGATCTCGACATAAGGCTATATACGCCCGCATCCTTTTTTAGTTTTCAAGCCAAGTCGATCCACAAAATTTCATTTTAATATTTTGTTTTCATATTTTACTAACATGGCGAATAACTAACATTTTAGAAAGAAGTAAATTGTTTTCTATCCTTACGAAAAGGTGTGTCGGTCCAGAACGTCGAGCGGTCCAGAACGTCGAAGGTTAGCGGTTCATGTCACAAGGTTAGCGGTTCATGGCGAAGGTTAGCGCGACGGTATGCAACGTCGAGTAGTCCAGAACGTCGTTCCACGTATGCACATGCGCCCCGAACTGGCGTAACCTCAGGTGACCTCGGGTGGCCGATCAACTTTGACCCCGTGCCAGAATGTCGAGACTGAGTTCATGACCCCGCGGCGACAGTGTTACATAATAAATCATTTCTGCGCGCTGCAACGACGACCTACTTTTCGACCCCCTACGTTGCACACCCCAGCGCGCACGTGATCTTGTCATTTCTCTGCACAACAACCACGATGCCGAGACGTGTCGATAGCGAATTCAAACAATACACGGACTGCATAAAGCAGTACATAACAAAGAAGACGCACTTGGCAAGTGACACCCGCATGAGAAATGCTGTCGTCAGAGGGAAGACTG
>JAODUO010000406.1:322500-348122 GCA_025642075.2 Ridgeia piscesae | reverse complement strand
GTGTGTTGTGTGTGTGGTGTGTGTGGGGTGTATGACGTGTTTTAACATCAAAAAGCGGCTATTTACGTACCTATTTCACAGTTTGTGCCGCTGTAGCCGTCCTTACATCGACATGTGAACTTTTGGAAGCTATCCTGACATGTCGCCCCGTTCTGACATGGGTTGCTCGCGCACTGGTCAACATCTGTAAAGGTACACTGTTGTCAATAAATTGTAATGAAGGCTGTCTTCAAACTGGTTGGTTACACGTAGCCTTAGTGTGTTCTAGGTGATCCATTGTAGGACAGCTATGTTGGTTTCGGAAGCAACTAAGGCCAGGAATAACCAAACGTGTAAACTCATGTATCGTTTTGCATGATGATGGTGACTCAGATTGTGAGTGTTAATACCAGAATGCAGGCAGACTAGTGCTGACGTACTGGTGTGTACCGGTCAGACACGAATATGCCCAACATAGTGCTATGCCATAAAGGTATATAATAATTGAGTGAAGTACATAAACGAGAGCAATGCTAACTGAGATACTTTAACTTCACCCATATTTACCTGTTCTGACTTATATAAATATACTTCTTTACATTTTGTATAATGAAATTACTCGTATGCGTATTACAATAATTGCTAAGGAATTTGAACAGATGGTATTCAAACAACGTTACTAATCAATTTCGAGTATCTTAGAAACGAAACTCTGAAAATTGTTCATATGTTTTATTTTTGTGCAGTCGCCTTCTCAAGAAATGGATTTACATCCGCATATTCAAGTTAATATGAAACGAGCTGAAGTCAGTGATACTTTTGTGATACTAGGTATTACACGAAGTAATTGTTTAGAATATGTCAAATTCAATGGACTCATTATTTGCCTCGTATCCTGGTTAAGTAAACAGGGATGTCTCGCTGTACATATTCCGAGGGTTGAACTGTGTCTTGGTAGCATAAGGTCATGAGTGTTAACACGATTATCCTTCTTTTGACTATAACAATAACTGAAATACGTTAGCTAGTTCACCGGGCGAATAGCTATTTTCCAGACGTTGCTTTAAAATCTACTTGCAAATCACTTGGTATTCAGTATATACATAAACCTAAGATGGGTAAGGTCGAACAAAGTGGGCTTCTCAATCAAAGCGGGCCCCGTCCGTTTGTCTATTTTTCGCAGTCGTACGACTACATTTATTAGTGGTGATATTTAAACCGCAAGAGGACACTTTTGAAAAACACGCGAACTGAAACAGATGATATCAAAAAGTTCATAATTATTTCATAATTAATTTACAATATTTACATAGTTATTAAGTGTTGCAAACCCCTTAATACACTACGAAAATACACATGGTTATGGCACATGATACTCGTTTGTATTAGCCACGCTGAAAACAAATTGAAAGACTGTTGCGTGCGTGACGACCACGTTTCAAAATAGGGCCCGCTTTGCATGCCTGTTTTTAAAGACACGTTTCTGGGTGATAGTTTTAGACGCCCATTACAAATATAACACAAATTCTTATTGCATCACAAGTTTAGATAAAGGTTGGAACATAATTGTTCTGCAATTAGAACGCTAATTCATTAATATTTGAGAAATGTGTGGTCTTTTTAGCTTAGAGGCCCACTTTGCATGACCTTCCCCTAACAATATAAATAATAATGTCAATTTTTTGATAATATCCATTTTTATACCGCCGGTTACCGCTAATGGCGCTTTTACCTTATTTTGTTCATCAAACACATATCAAACATCATGCCAAAACAATAATATAAATAATTAATAAAGCGACTTTTTAAATATAAAAACATATTATTACCATTCATTATATAATTAATGAAAACGGTGACATCATTATCGGAGTAAATTAAAGTATAGTAGCATTTATAAAAACGTATATTCAATAAAAACACTGCTTGTATTATAGCAATATAATAGTTCAAAAATTAGTTTCATAAAATGTAGACAGTCAATTCATCCAGAACATATCCAGAAAAACTCCACATGTATCACTCAAAATAGCTTTGATAATATGTGTTTTCAGTGCTGTCTTGGAGATACTGATTGTTGCAATGGCTCTGATATATTTTTGAAGTGTATTTGCTGCGGATACGGTGAACGATTGCGCTTCCCAGAAGTGTTTAGATTTTTGTTCTGTTAATAGCAGCTTGTTTGCAGAGCGTGTATTTCTAAAGCTACACAAGTAAATAGGCGAGACACCGTAGATTGTCTTGAATAAAGACATGGATATTTTGAAGATGATTCTCTGTTCGATTGGTAGCCATTGTAATGGTTAAGGATAGGTATGATATGAGTACATTTCCTGGATAGCGTGAAAAAGTCTGGCAGCAGTGATTTTAATCGCTGGAATCGTTTTCAGCTGCGTTTTGTTGAGGCCGTGAAGCAGTGAATTGCACGTGTCCAGATTAGAAGTAATGAGCGCATGAGTGAGTATTTCCTCAACCGGCTGATTCATATGCTTACGAATCAGTCCACTATTTATAATTGATACACATACAGCTGTGGACACTTTCGCGATGAGTTTATCCATGAAAAGGTTTTCATCAACGATAACGCCGAGGTTCATGACACTGACGGTAGACATGAACATGGTGTCGCCCACTGGAAATTCCGCGACATCCGGTGACGTAGTTAGTCATGACATGCTTCAATTTGCTATACTGCTTCATTAACGTTTGATTTTGTAGGATCGACTGAAATGTATATTTGAGTATCGTCTGCGTAACAATGATATTTCAGGCCTTGCTTCCGGATGATATCAGCCGTGGGTGAGGTGTACATTGAAAACAGTATAGATCCTAGAACAGAGCCTTGTGCGAGACCGTACTTTAGCTGCGATGTATCCGACGTCATGTTGCCAATGCGCACACAGTATGTTCTGCAACACCGCCGATTCCTAAATAGCTGTTCCCACAGGATAGCAAAATAGAGTGAACGATAGTGTCAAAAGCTGCGGATCGATCTAACAACACGAAAAGAGTGATCTTGCCATAGTTCGTGGCCTGAGCAGATCGTTATAAACTTTTAGCAATGCGGTTTTTACGCTGTGGTGTGCACGATAGGCCGACTGGAATACATCGATAAGATTATTGTTGGCAAGGAATGTAGAGAGTTGTTTGGCTACCACCCGCTCCAGTGTCTTATTGAGAAAACATAAGTTTGTTATAGGACGGTACATGGCTAAAATGGATGAGTCCAAGTTGATCTTCTTCAGCATAGGTCGGATTTTTCGCAGCATTGAGAGAAGACGGAATTTCTCCCAAGTTCATTTAGTTGTTGATGATTTGAGTAACTGCTGACAATACAGCATCATTACACTTCTTCAAAACTAATTATATTATTTCTGACAATAAACTCAAATATTTGCTTCCTGACGTCTTGTTTCGTTTCGTTTCCAAATGCACGATACATAAACCACCATTCCAATGATGCTAATAGTTTTACTTCTGGGGTGTGTGATGGATTTTCCACAAGAGTTCATTTATATTATCATAGCATTACAGTCTGCTGATCGTTAGACGTAAGGCTGGTCTGTCTGTTTGCAGCCATATGTGTTGAGTTTATCTTGACACGTCCCACCATTGGCACACGGGTTACTGGCGCATTCGTTCACGTCTGGCAAGTAGCACGCATTGTAGGTTTAAATAACACATCATTATTGCATGAAATCATATATTGCATGTATTTTATTTTAAATATTACTACTGCTGCTACTACAATTACAACTGTTACTATCACTAATATCACTACTGTCACTATAATTACTTCTACTGCTACTACTACTACAGCTACTACTACCACTACTAAAACTAATAATAATTAATATTAGTACTACAATACAGAAAGCGTATATATGTATCAGTATGTTTACAAGTGTACGTAGTCGAAATTAGGAAATAACCCGCATTGCAACCGTAACATTTTGAGAAAACTGCACCAGAGCATGTGGAACATTCAGAAGAATATGCAGAAAAGTAAAATAGAAAATTTATATATATATATATGTGTGTGTGTGTGCGCGTGCGCAGGTGGCGTATTTGATTAACACACATCCGTATAATCCAGCGTATAAATTACGATTAAATCTTTGAAGATAACAAATCATTTACATATGCATTTTACCGAAATACCGAAAAATATATATTTTTTTGTTTCATTAATAAAGTGCACGGTGAAGGATAGGAAATATCCGTTAGTATTGATGAACACATGCGCAATACCAGTGCATGCGGAACATCAGGAGAACATGCCGAAAAAGCAAACCATACATACATAGTGGTTTATCCCGAAAAACCTGTTCTCGCCATTTCGATAATAATTACATAATAACTAACAAAAAGGTTTGTTTGTTTATTTATTGATGACGTTCGTGTTACCGAACCAGTATTTGTGCTATTGGATTAATTATTTTAAAAAGGGTAATGTTCTATCATTACCAGTGCATGTAGACGTAGCCAGATAGTATCCCGTATTGCAACCCGAACATTCCGAGACCTTCGCACCAGTGCAGGTTGAACATTCAGAAGAACATGCTAAAATGAAAAAAACAGTATTTTAATATATAAACAATTGATTTTGCTGAAGTCACTTCCATTGACTCCAAAATCGACGACTGCGACTTGTGATTACATTGTTGTAAATTGGTGAACAAGCTTAGCCCACAATATACCAGGTATTGTCATTTAAATAATAATTATATAATAACTTACACCATTGTATTTTTATTTATTTATAAAATCTACGATACTGTACCAGTATTTTGCCTATAGATATCAGATCGGAACAGAATCATAATATATACACACTTGATTTTGCTGTAGTAATTTTCATTGACTCGAAAGTCTACGACGGCAACGTGTGATTAAGTTAATATAAATGGGTGAAAAGGGTCATCCAGACATACAACATCTCCTAATTGTCATAGTAATTATATTATGCCATATTCATTATCTGAAAAAGTATAAATATTTTCGTTAGAGTGTTTTGACTTTCATTCACTAATATGTCTACGACTACGAAGTGTGATTAAGTTGACGAAAATGGGTGAAGAAAGGCATAGGCCGATATACACCAGGTCTCCTCCACTTTTGCTACAGATTCAACATCTGAAAAAGTATAAATGTTTTCATTACCAGTGCAGGTAGACGTAGCTAGGTAGTATCCCGTATTGCAAGCCGAACATTCCGAAACCTTCGCACCAGTGCAAGCGGAACATTCAGAAGGACATGCTGAAACGGAATATAATATACACAATTGATTTTGCTTAAGTCACTTCCATACTTTTCAATGTCCAACTTTGGATCATTTATTAAGATAGTCATCTTTAACATATTTCTCTCTATAATCCTGTCCTTTTCCTCAGCTGGAATGATTGCCAGAATTACGGCTAGACACATTACAACAGAAACGGTGAACTTAAAAGACAGAAGACAAAATTGTAGCGGCGCGGAAATGTTTAATATATGTAGCGGCGCGTATATATCTATAATATTCCAATTGTTTTCTTATTTGAAAACGGCTAGACTGATTCATATTTTAGGACTTAAATACTTATGTATCAACCAAAGAGTTACATCAAGCAACTTATTTATACATGAATGAACACTCATTTTAGTAAGTCGAAGTAAAAAACTATAACCGACATGTAGTTAAATTGTTTGAAATGGATTTAAAAAGGTTTAGCAAGAAATATACATGATCTCGTCATTTCAATAACAATTACATAATAACTTACAAAAAAGTATATTTATTTATTTAAAACATTTATATTACTGAACCTGTATCTTGCAATATATTAATTATCTGAAACAGTATGAATTGTTTCATTAGCAGTGCATGCAGTCGTAGCTAGGTAGTATCCCGTATTGCAACCCGAATATTCCGAGACCAGCGCATCGATGCAAGCGGAACATTCATAAGAACATATTCAAAAGGAAAACAGCATTTCAATATCATACACAAGTGATTTTCCTAAAGTCACTTTCATTCACACCAATATCAATGTTTTCATTACCAGTGCACGTCGACGTTTCTAGGAAGTATCCCTTATTGCATGTCGAACATTCCGAGACAAGCGCACCAGTGCATGTGGAACATTCAACAGAACATGCTGAAACGCAATACAATATTTTAATATATACTCAACTGCTTTTGCCATAGTCTCCAATGTCCAATTTAGGATAATCTTTGTAGAGAGTCAACTAATTTGTACTTTAGTTTTTACGATATTTCTTTCTCTCCATAGTCCTGTGCTTTTCTTCTACTGGACAGATTGCCAGAATGACGGTCATTCCCATTTGGAAAGAAAGAGTTGCGTTTGTAACGGAAGTTCAGTGTACCAGCGCAAGCGAATGAAGGTAAATGGCGGCGCGTATATATCTACACTATTCTGACTGTTTTCTTATTTAAAAAGGTAAGGCAGATTCATATTCTAGGAATTAAATACTTATACATTAACCAATCAAGAAAAGAAAACCTACTTAATTATTTCTGACTGACCTTTCAATTTTTAGTAAGTCAAAGTAAAGAAAAAACTTATTGAGATTAGACTTATTTAATTATATGAAAAAAGGCCAAGCCCTAAATATACCAGATAATTTCGATTATAATGACAAAACAGTTTACAAAAATAATATGATTATTTATTTAAAACATTCTGCTTACCCTAACCTGTATTTTGTGGCATAGATTCGTTATTTCACAAAAGTTACAATTTGTTTCATTACCAGTGCATGTAGACGTAGCTAGGTAGTATCCCGTATTGCAACCGGAACATTCCGAGACCTTCGCACCAGAGCAAGCGGTACATTCAGAAGAACATGCTGAAATCCAAAACATTTATTTATTTATACACAACTGATTTTGCTTAAGTTACTTCCATTCACACCAATGTCTAAGACTCCGGCGTGTGACTATATTGATGTACATTTGTGAAAAAAGGCTTAGGCCAATATATACTAGGTCTACTAAGTTGGATAATAATATACGTCTGATACAATTTTAATACATGAGAAAGTACAAACGTTTTCATTACCTGTGCATGTAGACGTAGCTAGGTAGTATCCCGTATTGCAAGCCGAACATTCCGAGACTTTCGCACCAGTGCATGCGGAACATTCAGAAGTACATGCTGAAACGCAGTACAATATTTTACTATTATACACAACTGATTTTGCTTATGTCACTTCCATAGTCTCCATTGTTCAACTTAGGATCATCTTAGAAGGGAGTCAGCTGGTTTGGTGAAAAAGGCTTAGGACTTTTATTTTTTAGCACATTACTTGTTATGATCCTGTCCTGTTCCTCTACTGGACAGATTGCCAGAATTACGTTCAGTCCCATTACAGGAAAGAAAGAAGTGCGTCTGTAACAGTAGATCAGTTAACAGCGCACGCGAATGAAACGCGAAGCCAAATACGTTTCAGCCCACTGTTGGCAGTTGATCGTTTGATGGAAAATTGACACTTTGACAGCAACGTTTCGTAGCAAAATCCATACACTTTTCGGTGGTGAACTTCAAAGGCATGAGCACAAATCGTAATGGTGTGAGCATATGTGACGGCGCATTATAGTTATATAGTCAGAGCTAGCCGGTCTTCTTATAAAGACAAGACAATTAATATTTTGAAACAAATACTTTATACATTGATCGATATTACATCAATAAATGATAACTTCCTTTATATATATATATATATATATATATATATATATATATATATATATATATATATATATATATATATATATATATATATGAATGAATTGTATTTTTTTATGTTGAAGTAAAAGTTAACCAATATGTGACAAACACTATTTAAAAGGATGAAAAATTGCTTAGCCAGAAATATACCAGATTTCGTGATTTCGTTAAAAATTACAAAATAATTTACACAAATGGTACAATTATTTATTTAATACATTCATCTTACTTTTTGAAATTGATTCATTATTTGAAGAAAGAAAGTATACATTTGTTTCATTACCAGTGCATGTCGACGAAGCTAGGTAGTATCCCGTATTGCATCCCGAACATTCCGAGACCGTCGCACCAGTGCAAGCAGTGCATTCAGAAGAACATGCTGAAAAGGAAAACATTCTCCTAATATATACACAATTGATTTTGCTGAAGTCGCTTTCATTTACACCAATGTATACGACTCCGGCGTGTGAGTACATTGATGTAAATGGTTGAAAAAGGCTTAGACCGACATATACTATGTATTCTCATTTGGATAATAATTATACTTTTGCTAAAGAATAAAAAATAATCAACATTTACATTACCAGTGCACGTAGACGCAGCTAGGTAGTATCCCGTATTGCAAGCCGAACATTCCGAGACTTTCGCACCAGTGCATGCGGAACATTCAGAAGTACATGCTGAAACGCAATACAATATTTTACTATTATGCACAACTGATTTTGCCTATGTCACTTACATAGTTTTCAATGTCCAACTTAGGATAATATGTGAAGAGAGTCAACTGATTTTTTACCATCTTTCTTTCTCTATACAGTCCTGTCCTTTTCCTCTACTGGACAGATTGCAAGCATTACGGTCAGTCCCATTAGGAAAGAAAGACTTGCGTTTGTAATGGAAGGCCAGTGCACGCGCGATTAAAACGCGAAGCCCAATACGCTTCAGCCCATTATTAATATTTGATCGTTTTGTGGAAAACTGACACATTGACATCAAAGCTACGTAACAAAAACCACACCATTTTCGACGGTGAATTTAAAAGAAAGAAGATGAAATCGTAATGGTATGGATGTCTGAAATATAAAGTATGTATATATATATATATATATATATATATATATATATATATATATATATATATATATATATATATATATATATATATATATATATATATATATATATATATATATATATATATATATATATATATATATATATATATATATATATATTATATATATATAATATTCGACAGCGTATATGTAAGACGGATTCATATTTAGAATTAAATAATACTTGACATCAACCGAAGAAACAATCCTACCTATTTAGAGTTATGAATGAACCTCATAGCAAGTCGAAGTAAACAAAATAACCGATAAGAGAATAAATGTATTTAATGGGATGAAAAAAGGCTAAGCCCAAAATATACCAGACCTCGTTATTTCGATAATAATTACAAAATAATTAACAACAATGGTCTGGTTATTTATTTCAAACATTTATCTTACTTTACCTGTATTTTGAAATTGATTCATTGTTTGAAACAAATGTATAAATTTGTTTCATTACCAGTGCAGGTAGACGTAGCTAGGTAGTATCCCGTATTGCAACCCGAACATTCCGAAACCTTCGCACCAGTGCAAGCGGAACATTCAGAAGAACATGCTGAAAAGCAAAACGGTATTTTAATATATACACAACTTATTTTGCTGAAGTCACTTCCATTCACACCAATGTTTATGAATCCAGAGTGTGACTACGTTTATGTAAATGGGTGAAAAAGGCTTCGATGACATATATCAGGTCTTCCTATTTGGATAATAATTATTATTTTGCTACAGATTCAACATCTCAAAAAGTATAACCGTTTTCATTACCAGTGCATGTAGATGTAGCTAGGTAGTATCCCGTATTGCAAGCAGAACATTCCGAGACCTTCGCACCAGTGCACGTAGAACATTCGGAAGTACATGCTGAAACGGAATACAACAGTTCCCTAAATACACAGTTGATTTTGCTTTTGTCACTTCCATAGTCTACGATGTCCGACTTACGATCATCTCTGAAGAGAGTAAACTGATTTGTACATTAGTTTTTTTTACAATCATTCTCTCTCTCCGTAGTCCTATCCTTTTCCTCTACTAGATAGATGCAATAATTGTGGTTAGTCCCATTTGGAAAGTAATATTTGCGTTTGTAAAGGAAAGTCAGTGTACCAGCGCATGCGAATGAAACGCGAAGCCCAATCGTGTTTAAGTCTATTGTTGGCAGTTGATCGTTTCGTGGAAAACTGACACATTGACATCAATGTTACGTAGCAAAAACACACACTTTTCGAAAGGGAACTTCAAAAACAAAAACGGAAATCGTAGCGGTGTGGATGTTTGAAAGATAAGTGGCCGCACGTATATATCTATAATATTCCGACTGTTTTAGTCGGAATATTATAGATATATACGTGCGGCCACTTATCTTTCAAACATCCACACCGCTACGATTTCCGTTTTTGTTTTTGAAGTTCCCTTTCGAAAAGTGTGTGTTTTTGCTACGTAACATTGATGTCAATGTGTCAGTTTTCCACGAAACGATCAACTGCCAACAATAGACTTAAACACGATTGGGCTTCGCGTTTCATTCGCATGCGCTGGTACACTGACTTTCCTTTACAAACGCAAATATTACTTTCCAAATGGGACTAACCACAATTATTGCATCTATCTAGTAGAGGAAAAGGATAGGACTACGGAGAGAGAGAATGATTGTAAAAAAAACTAATGTACAAATCAGTTTACTCTCTTCAGAGATGATCGTAAGTCGGACATCGTAGACTATGGAAGTGACAAAAGCAAAATCAACTGTGTATTTAGGGAACTGTTGTATTCCGTTTCAGCATGTACTTCCGAATGTTCTACGTGCACTGGTGCGAAGGTCTCGGAATGTTCTGCTTGCAATACGGGATACTACCTAGCTACATCTACATGCACTGGTAATGAAAACGGTTATACTTTTTGAGATGTTGAATCTGTAGCAAAATAATAATTATTATCCAAATAGGAAGACCTGATATATGTCATCTAAGCCTTTTTCACCCATTTACATAAACGTAGTCACACTCTGGATTCATAAACATTGGTGTGAATGGAAGTGACTTCAGCAAAATAAGTTGTGTATATATTAAAATACCGTTTTGCTTTTCAGCATGTTCTTCTGAATGTTCCGCTTGCACTGGTGCGAAGGTTTCGGAATGTTCGGGTTGCAATACGGGATACTACCTAGCTACGTCTACCTGCACTGGTAATGAAACAAATTTATACATTTGTTTCAAACAATGAATCAATTTCAAAATACAGGTAAAGTAAGATAAATGTTTGAAATAAATAACCAGACCATTGTTGTTAATTATTTTGTAATTATTATCGAAATAACGAGGTCTGGTATATTTTGGGCTTAGCCTTTTTTCATCCCATTAAATACATTTATTCTCTTATCGGTTATTTTGTTTACTTCGACTTGCTAAATATTGAAGGTTCATTCATATCTAAATAGGTAGGATTTGTTTTTGATGTAACTCTTCGGTTGATGAATCAGTATTATTTAATTCCTAAAATATGAATCCGTCTTACCTTTTACAGATATAACCAGTGTGTATTATATATATATATATATATATATATATATATATATATATATATATATATATATATATATATATATATATATATATATATATATATAATATATATATATTATATATATATATATATATATATATATATATATATATATATATATATATATATATATACGCGCCGCCACTTATCTTTCAGACATCCATACCATTACGATTTCATCTTCTTTCTTTTAAATTCACCGTCGAAAATGGTGTGGTTTTTGTTACGTAGCTTTGATGTCAATGTGTCAGTTTTCCACAAAACGATCAAATATTAATAATGGGCTGAAGCGTATTGGGCTTCGCGTTTTAATCGCGCGTGCACTGGCCTTCCATTACAAACGCAAGTCTTTCTTTCCTAATGGGACTGACCGTAATGCTTGCAATCTGTCCAGTAGAGGAAAAGGACAGGACTGTATAGAGAAAGAAAGATGGTAAAAAATCAGTTGACTCTCTTCACATATTATCCTAAGTTGGACATTGAAAACTATGTAAGTGACATAGGCAAAATCAGTTGTGCATAATAGTAAAATATTGTATTGCGTTTCAGCATGTACTTCTGAATGTTCCGCATGCACTGGTGCGAAAGTCTCGGAATGTTCGGCTTGCAATACGGGATACTACCTAGCTGCGTCTACGTGCACTGGTAATGTAAATGTTGATTATTTTTTATTCTTTAGCAAAAGTATAATTATTATCCAAATGAGAATACATAGTATATGTCGGTCTAAGCCTTTTTCAACCATTTACATCAATGTACTCACACGCCGGAGTCGTATACATTGGTGTAAATGAAAGCGACTTCAGCAAAATCAATTGTGTATATATTAGGAGAATGTTTTCCTTTTCAGCATGTTCTTCTGAATGCACTGCTTGCACTGGTGCGACGGTCTCGGAATGTTCGGGATGCAATACGGGATACTACCTAGCTTCGTCGACATGCACTGGTAATGAAACAAATGTATACTTTCTTTCTTCAAATAATGAATCAATTTCAAAAAGTAAGATGAATGTATTAAATAAATAATTGTACCATTTGTGTAAATTATTTTGTAATTTTTAACGAAATCACGAAATCTGGTATATTTCTGGCTAAGCAATTTTTCATCCTTTTAAATAGTGTTTGTCACATATTGGTTAACTTTTACTTCAACATAAAAAAATACAATTCATTCATATATATATATATATATATATATATATATATATATATATATATATATATATATATATATATATATATATATATATATAAGGAATATATATATTGATGTAACTCTTCGATCAATGCATAAGTATTTAATTTCAAAAAAATATTAATTAGTCTTGTCTTTTTAAATAAGAAAACCGGCGGAATACGGTACTATAGCTATATATGCGCCGTCACGTATCTTTCAAACAGCCACACCATTACGATTTGTGCTCATGCCTTTGAAGTTCACCACCGAAAAGTGTATGGATTTTGCTACGAAACGTTGCTGTCAAAGTGTCAATTTTCCATCAAACGATCAACTGCCAACAGTGGGCTGAAACGTATTTGGCTTCGCGTTTCATTCGCGTGCGCTGTTAACTGATCTACTGTTACAGACGCACTGAACGTAATTCTGGCAATCTGTCCAGTAGAGGAACAGGACAGGATCATAACAAGTAATGTGCTAAAAAATAAAAGTCCTAAGCCTTTTTCACCAAACCAGCTGACTCCCTTCTAAGATGATCCTAAGTTGAACAATGGAGACTATGGAAGTGACATAAGCAAAATCAGTTGTATATAATAGTAAAATATTGTACTGCGTTTCAGCATGTACTTCTGAATGTTCCGCATGCACTGGTGCGAAAGTCTCGGAATGTTCGGCTTGCAATACGGGATACTACCTAGCTACGTCTACATGCACAGGTAATGAAAACGTTTGTACTTTCTCATGTATTAAAATTGTATCAGACGTATATTATTATCCAACTTAGTAGACCTAGTATATATTGGCCTAAGCCTTTTTTCACAAATGTACATCAATATAGTCACACGCCGGAGTCTTAGACATTGGTGTGAATGGAAGTAACTTAAGCAAAATCAGTTGTGTATAAATAAAAAAATGTTTTGGATTTCAGCATGTTCTTCTGAATGTACCGCTTGCTCTGGTGCGAAGGTCTCGGAATGTTCCGGTTGCAATACGGGATACTACCTAGCTACGTCTACATGCACTGGTAATGAAACAAATTGTAACTTTTGTGAAATAACGAATCTATGCCACAAAATACAGGTTAGGGTAAGCAGAATGTTTTAAATAAATAATCATATTATTTTTGTAAACTGTTTTGTCATTATAATCGAAATTATCTGGTATATTTAGGGCTTGGTCTTTTTTCATATAATTAAATAAGTTTAATCTCAATAAGTTTTTTCTTTACTTTGACTTACTAAAAATTGAAAGGTCAGTCAGAAATAATTAAGTAGGTTTTCTTTTCTTGATTGGTTAATGTATAAGTATTTAATTCCTAGAATATGAATCTGCCTTACCTTTTTAAATAAGAAAACAGTCAGAATAGTGTAGATATATACGCGCCGCCATTTACCTTTCAACCATTCACACCGTTAAGATTTGTTCTGCCATCTTTGAAGTTCACCGTCGAAAAGTGTGTGGTTTTGCTATGTAACATTAATGTCAGTGTGTCTGTTTTCTATCAATAAACTGCCAACAATGGGCTGAAACGTATTGGGCTTCGCGCTTCATTCGCTTGCGCTGGTACACTGAACTTCCGTTACAAACGCAACTCTTTCTTTCCTAATGGGAATGACCGTCATTCTGGCAATCTGTCCAGTAGAAGAAAAGCACAGGACTATGGAGAGAAAGAAATATCGTAAAAACTAAAGTACAAATTAGTTGACTCTCTACAAAGATTATCCTAAATTGGACATTGGAGACTATGGCAAAAGCAGTTGAGTATATATTAAAATATTGTATTGCGTTTCAGCATGTTCTGTTGAATGTTCCACATGCACTGGTGCGCTTGTCTCGGAATGTTCGACATGCAATAAGGGATACTTCCTAGAAACGTCGACGTGCACTGGTAATGAAAACATTGATATTGGTGTGAATGAAAGTGACTTTAGGAAAATCACTTGTGTATGATATTGAAATGCTGTTTTCCTTTTGAATATGTTCTTATGAATGTTCCGCTTGCATCGATGCGCTGGTCTCGGAATATTCGGGTTGCAATACGGGATACTACCTAGCTACGACTGCATGCACTGCTAATGAAACAATTCATACTGTTTCAGATAATTAATATATTGCAAGATACACGTTCAGTAATATAAATGTTTTAAATAAATAAATATACTTTTTTGTAAGTTATTATGTAATTGTTATTGAAATGACGAGATCATGTATATTTCTTGCTAAACCTTTTTAAATCCATTTCAAACAATTTAACTACATGTCGGTTATAGTTTTTTACTTCGACTTACTAAAATGAGTGTTCATTCATGTATAAATAAGTTGCTTGATGTAACTCTTTGGTTGATACATAAGTATTTAAGTCCTAAAATATGAATCAGTCTAGCCGTTTTCAAATAAGAAAACAATTGGAATATTATAGATATATACGCGCCGCTACATATATTAAACATTTCCGCGCCGCTACAATTTTGTCTTCTGTCTTTTAAGTTCACCGTTTCTGTTGTAATGTGTCTAGCCGTAATTCTGGCAATCATTCCAGCTGAGGAAAAGGACAGGATTATAGAGAGAAATATGTTAAAGATGACTATCTTAATAAATGATCCAAAGTTGGACATTGAAAAGTATGGAAGTGACTTAAGCAAAATCAATTGTGTATATTATATTCCGTTTCAGCATGTCCTTCTGAATGTTCCGCTTGCACTGGTGCGAAGGTTTCGGAATGTTCGGCTTGCAATAATGGATACTACCTAGCTGCGTCTACGTGCACTGGTAATGAAAACATTTATACTTTTTCAGATGTTGAATCTGTAGCAAAGTGGAGGAGACCTGGTGTATATCGGCCTATGCCTTTCTTCACCCATTTTCGTCAACTTAATCACACTTCGTAGTCGTAGACATATTAGTGAATGAAAGTCAAAACACTCTAACGAAAATATTTATACTTTTTCAGATAATGAATATGGCATAATATAATTACTATGACAATTAGGAGATGTTGTATGTCTGGATGACCCTTTTCACCCATTTATATTAACTTAATCACACGTTGCCGTCGTAGACTTTCGAGTCAATGAAAATTACTACAGCAAAATCAAGTGTGTATATATTATGATTCTGTTTTGCTTTTCAGCATGTTCTTCTGAATGTTCCGCTTGCTCTGGTGCGAAGGTCTCGGAATGTTCGGCTTGCAATACGGGATACTACCTAGCTGCGTCTACATGCACTGGTAATGAAAACAGTTATAATTTTTTCCGATCTAATATCTATAGGCAAAATACTGGTACAGTATCGTAGATTTTATAAATAAATAAAAATACAATGGTGTAAGTTATTATATAATTATTATTTAAATGACAATACCTGGTATATTGCGGGCTAAGCTTGTTCACCAATTTACAACAATGTAATCACAAGTCGCAGTCGTCGACTTTGGAGTCAATGGAAGTGACTTCAGCAAAATCAATTGTTTATATATTAGAATACTGTTTTTTTCATTTTAGCATGTTCTTCTGAATGTTCAACCTGCACTGGTGCGAAGGTCTCGGAATGTTCGGATTGCAATACGGGATACTATCTGGCTACGTCTACATGCACTGGTAATGATAGAACATTACCCTTTTTAAAATAATTAATCCAATAGCACAAATACTGGTTCGGTAACACGAACGTCATCAATAAATAAACAAACAAACCTTTTTGTTAGTTATTATGTAATTATTATCGAAATGGCGAGAACAGGTTTTTCGGGATAAACCTTTTTCACTCATATATAAATAAATGTATTAAACCGTCAGAGTTGTAGAAAATGGAATCAGTGGAAGTGACTTAAGCAAACTCAACTATGTGTATATTAAAATTCTGGTTTGCTTTTCAGCATGTTCTCCTGAATGTTCCGCATGCACTGGTGCGCTTGTCTCGGAATGTTCGCTATGCAATACGGGATATTTCCTGTCAGCCTCTACGTGCACTGGTAATGAAACAAATATATATTGTTCGGTATTTCGGTAAAATGCATATGTAAATGATTTGATTTTCTTCAAAGGTTATCGTAATTTATACACTGGATTATACAGATGTGTGTTAATCAAATACACCCACACACACACACATGCACGCACGCACGCACGCACGCACGCACGCACACACACACACACACACACACACACACACACACACACACACACACACACATATATATATATATATAATTTTCTATTTTACTTTTCTGCATATTCTTCTGAATGTTCCACATGCTCTGGTGCAGTTTTCTCAAAATGTTACGGTTGCAATGCGGGTTATTTCCTAATTTCGACTACGTACACTTGTAAACATACTGATACATATATACGCTTTCTGTATTGTAGTACTAATATTAATTATTATTAGTTTTAGTAGTGGTAGTAGTAGCTGTAGTAGTAGTAGCAGTAGAAGTAATTATAGTGACAGTAGTGATATTAGTGATAGTAACAGTTGTAGTTGTAGTAGCAGCAGTAGTAATATTTAAAATAAAATACATGCAATATATGATTTCATGCAATAATGATGTGTTATTTAAACCTACAATGCGTGCTACTTGCCAGACGTGAACGAATGCGCCAGTAACCCGTGTGCCAATGGTGGGACGTGTCAAGATAAACTGAACGCGTACAGCTGTGTGTGCGCACAAGGATTCCAGGGCAAGCAATGTGACGGAGGTAAGCGCGGTTTATTATATTATTCGTTCAGATACGTTGTGGCATGTTTACTGCGCGAGATGAACACACAAAGTGAACTCTTGTGGAAAACCAACGTACTACACACCCCAGAAGTAAAACTATTAGCATCATTGGAATGGTGGTTTATGTATCGTGCATTTGGAAACGAAACGAAACAAGACGTCAGGAAGCAAATATTTGAGTTTATTGTCAGAAATAATATAATTAGTTTTGAAGAAGTGTAATGATGCTGTATTGTCAGCAGTTACTCAAATCATCAACAACTAAATGAACTTGGGAGAAATTCCGTCTTCTCTCAATGCTGCGAAAAATCCGACCTATGCTGAAGAAGATCAACTTGGACTCATCCATTTTAGCCATGTACCGTCCTATAACAAACTTATGTTTTCTCAATAAGACACTGGAGCGGGTGGTAGCCAAACAACTCTCTACATTCCTTGCCAACAATAATCTTATCGATGTATTCCTATCGGCCTATCGTGCACACCACAGCGTAAAAACCGCATTGCTAAAAGTTTATAACGATCTGCTCAGGCCACGAACTATGGCAAGATCACTCTTTTCGTGTTGTTAGATCGATCGGCAGCTTTTGACACTATCGTTCACTCTATTTTGCTATCCTGTGGGAACAGCTATTTAGGAATCGGCGGTGTTGCAGAACATACTGTGTGCGCATTGGCAACATGACGTCGGATACATCGCAGCTAAAGTATGGTCTCCCACAAGGCTCTGTTCTAGGACCTATGCTGTTTTCAATGTACACCTCACCCACGGCTGATATCATCCGGAAGCAAGGCCTGAAATATCATTGTTACGCAGACGATACTCAAATATACATTTCAGTCGATGCTACAAAATCAAACGTTAATGAAGCAGTATAGCAAATTGAAGCATGTCATGACTAACTACGTCACCGGATGTCGCGGAATTTCCAGTGGGCGACACCATGTTCATGTCTACCGTCAGTGTCATGAACCTCGGCGTTATCGTTGATGAAAACCTTTTCATGGATAAACACATCGCGAAAGTGTCCACAGCTGTATGTGTATCAATTATAAATATTGGACTGATTCGTAAGCATATGAATCAGCCGGTTGAGGAAATACTCACTCATGCGCTCATTACTTCTAATCTGGACACGTGCAATTCACTGCTTCACGGCCTCAACAAAACGCAGCTGAAAACGATTCCAGCGATTAAAATCACTGCTGCCAGACTTTTTCACGCTATCCAGGAAATGTACTCATATCATACCTATCCTTAACCATTACAATGGCTACCAATCGAACAGAGAATCATCTTCAAAATATCCATGTCTTTATTCAAGACAATCTACGGTGTCTCGCCTATTTACTTGTGTAGCTTTATAAATACACGCTCTGCAAACAAGCTGCTATTAACAGAACAAAAATCTAAACACTTCTGGGAAGCGCAATCGTTCACCGTATCCGCAGCAAATACACTTCAAAAATATATCAGAGCCATTGCAACAATCAGTATCTCCAAGACAGCACTGAAAACACATATTATCAAAGCTATTTTGAGTGATACATGTGGAGTTTTTCTGGATATGTTCTGGATGAATTGACTGTCTACATTTTATGAAACTAATTTTTGAACTATTATATTGCTATAATACAAGCAGTGTTTTTATTGAATATACGTTTTTATAAATGCTACTATACTTTAATTTACTCCGATAATGATGTCACCGTTTTCATTAATTATATAATGAATGGTAATAATATGTTTTTATATTTAAAAAGTCGCTTTATTATTTATTTATATTATTGTTTTGGCATGATGTTTGATATGTGTTTGATGAACAAAATAAGGTAAAAGCGCCATGAGCGGTAACCGGCGGTATAAAAATGGATATTATCAAAAAATTGACATTATTATTTATATTGTTAGGGGAAGGTCATGCAAAGTGGGCCTCTAAGCTAAAAAGACCACACATTTCTCAAATATTAATGAATTAGCGTTCTAATTGCAGAACAATTATGTTCCAACCTTTATCTAAACTTGTGATGCAATAAGAATTTGTGTTATATTTGTAATGGGCGTCTAAAACTATCACCCAGAAACGTGTCTTTAAAAACGGGCATGCAAAGCGGGCCCTATTTTGAAACGTGGTCGTCACGCACGCAACAGTCTTTCAATTTGTTTTCAGCGTGGCTAATACAAACGAGTATCATGTGCCATAACCATGTGTATTTTCGTAGTGTATTAAGGGGTTTGCAACACTTAATAACTATGTAAATATTGTAAATTAATTATGAAATAATTATGAACTTTTTGATATCATCTGTTTCAGTTCGCGTGTTTTTCAAAAGTGTCCTCTTGCGGTTTAAATATCACCACTAATAAATGTAGTCGTACGACTGCGAAAAATAGACAAACGGACGGGGGCCCGCTTTGATTGAGAAGCCCACTTTGTTCGACCTTACCCATCTTAGGTTTATGTATATACTGAAAACCAAGTGATTTGCAAGTAGATTTTAAAGCAACGTCTGGAAAATAGCTATTCGCCCGGTGAACTAGCTAACGTAGTTCAGTTATTGTTATAGTCAAAAGAAGGATAATCGTGTTAACACTCATGACCTTATGCTACCAAGACACAGTTCAACCCTCGGAATATGTACAGCGAGACATCCCTGTTTACTTAACCAGGATACGAGGCAAATAATGAGTCCATTGAATTTGACATATTCTAAACAATTACTTCGTGTAATACCTAGTATCACAAAAGTATCACTGACTTCAGCTCGTTTCATATTAACTTGAATATGCGGATGTAAATCCATTTCTTGAGAAGGCGACTGCACAAAAATAAAACATATGAACAATTTTCAGAGTTTCGTTTCTAAGATACTCGAAATTGATTAGTAACGTTGTTTGAATACCATCTGGTTCAAATATCCTTAGCAATTTATTGTAATACGCATACGAGTAATTTCATTATACAAAATGTAAAGAAGTATATTTATATAAGTCAGAACAGGTAAATATGGGTGAAGTTAAAGTATCTCAGTTAGCATTGCTCTCGTTTATGTACTTCACTCAATTATTATATACCTTTATGGCATAGCACTATGTTGGGCATATTCGTGTCTGACCGGTACACACCAGTACGTCAGCACTAGTCTGCCTGCATTCTGGTATTAACACTCACAATCTGAGTCACCATCATCATGCAAAACGATACATGAGTTTACACGTTTGGTTATTCTTGGCCTTAGTTGCTTCCGAAACCAACATAGCTGTCCTACAATGGATCACCTAGAACACACTAAGGCTACGTGTAACACAATGTACAATTTATTGACAACAGTGTACCTTTACAGATGTTGACCAGTGCGCGAGCAACCCATGTCAGAACGGGGCGACATGTCAGGATAGCTTCCAAAAGTTCACATGTCGATGTAAGGACGGCTACAGCGGCACAAACTGTGAAATAGGTACGTAAATAGCCGCTTTTTGATGTTACACACACGTACATACACCACACACACACACACACACACACACACACACACACACACATCGACACATATATATATATATATATATATATATATATATATATATATATATATATATATATATCCGCGTAATACATATATATTATACATTTAATTATATATGATATCATCCGATATATATATATATATATATATATATATATATATATAATATATATATATATATGTCGAAACAATGTGTACATGCCTTGGGTACGTTCACATTTTACCAAATACACCATGTATCATAATTTCGTTCTGTGGTTCGACGTCGCGTCAAAGTCAAAATAGTCACATTCTGCTGAACGGAATGTGTAAATACGATTTATAAACTTCTTAATAAAGAGTGATTGGACTTTCTTTTCATGATGCACTATACTGTTTTTCTTACATAACTATGTATGGATATTTCCTTTATTTGTTAAATAGCGTATATATATATATATATATATATATATATATATATATATATATATATATATATATATATGACATACTTATAACGACTTTCCCACAAGATATACGAAGCCCGCCACTAACAGCATACTATTTTGGTGCAGTCAGACATGTTGCAACAGTATCGTATACAAAATAGACCAACACTTTGAAGAAACAAAACGTTTATGTAAGTGGATTAAGGCACACTAGTGATAGCGCGGCGCTATTACGCAGCCACCCTCAAATTACTATGCTACGACGAACATAACGTGTTATATATTCGCTAATCAGTCCGTGTACTTATGTTGACGTATGCTGTCTCGCGTACAGATACCAACGAGTGTGCGAGCTCTCCGTGTCAGCATGGCGGAACCTGCACCGATCAAATCAACAAGTACAGTTGCAAATGTCCTGATGGTTTTGCTGGTCCAATCTGTGAAACAGGTAATCCGTTATATATAAATAAGAATTATTACTCCATAAGTTTGTGTTTTCGTACGGTGCTGTTTTCTAACCTGTATGGAGATATTGATCTATGCTGCTGATCTTGTTGACATATATACGGTGGTTTTACGTCTGAACCATTTGCGGCGTAAAAGGCTGCGTTCTGACATCAACATTCTAATGGACAGACTCCCCCGCACCTGCAACTAATTGAAATATTCACCCACACCTGTACCTAATGGACACACTCCCCCACCCCTGCAACTAATTGACAGACTCCCCCACACCTGCAACTAATGGACAGACTTCCCCACATGTGCAACTAATTGACAGACTCCCCCACATGTGCCACTAATTGACAGACTCCCCCACATGTGCCACTAATTGACAGACTCCCCCACATGTGCCACTAATTGACAGACTCCCCCACATGTGCAACTAATGGACAGACTCCCCCACACCTGCACCTAATTGACAGACTCCCCCACATGTGCAACTAATTGACAGACTCCCCCACACCTGCAACTAATTGACATACTTCCCCACATGTGCCACTAATTGACAGACTCCCCCACATGTGCCACTAACTGACAGACTCCCCCACACCTGCAACTAATTGACAGACTTCCCCACATGTGCACCTAATTGACAGACTCCCCCACATGTGCCACTAATGGACAGACTCCCCCACACCTGCAACTAATTGACAGACTTCCCCACATGTGCACCTAATTGACAGACTTCCCCACACCTGCAACTAATTGACAGACTTCCCCACATGTGCACCTAATTGACAGACTCCCCCACATGTGCCACTAATGGACAGACTCCCCCACATGTGCCACTAATGGACAGACTTCCCCACACCTGCAACTAATTGACAGACTTCCCCACATGTGCACCTAATTGACAGACTCCCCCACATGTGCCACTAATGGACAGACTCCCCCACACCTGCAACTAATTGACAGACTTCCCCACATGTGCACCTAATTGACAGACTCCCCCACATGTGCCACTAATGGACAGACTTCCCCACACCTGCAACAAATGGAGCTTCTGCAACGTGCTGCCTGCATCAGCAGTCACGACGTTCGCAGTGTATCACCGAATGGCTCACCTCGCAAGCGAGAAACGCAGGAGGACACAATAAAACAAACGACTAGACTAAACATCTGGCTGAGAAGAAGGACCACCTTAATCAGAAGTCTGCCAATAATACTGCAAAGCTAAGACGCATACAATTACATTCGAATCAAATATCGAATATCCAGGACTTTTAGAATAGCAACCGACTACCGAATTCAAACAATCAGTGGGTTTTAAATCGATTAGAATGAGCTTACTTAACTACATTACACTCAGCGGGTATATTTAAATGTTTACGCGAAACTAGTCATTTATTGCGGGGAATATCACATGAACTGACCAACGGGATATATAATTTGGGAATTTCAGGGCTAAATTGTACTGTTGTGTCAACTATATGGTTATGGGTTATTTATTTTTTATCTAATCAAATTGCGGGAAAAGGCTCGAATATTCGACATTTCGAATTATGCAATCAGCGTTATGCATCTGCATAATTGCGACAGAGAATGCAACGTCGGAGTGAAAAGGCACTCCAGACGATGCTTACACAGACAAATAAACGGCGCAAATAATTGTTCAACCAGACAGATGAATGCCTACCTACCACAGTCCGTTTATGTCCTATGTCTATGTTAAACACTGATGTTTCTGTTTTCTAATTGTATTGATTGTTTTATTTTATTTTGTTTTCAGATATCAACGAATGTAGTAGTAACCCTTGTAGGAATGGTGCAACGTGCCAGGACAAAATCAATGCATACAGTTGTGCTTGTGCCATCGGCTTTGAGGGAAAGATTTGCCAAACAAGTACGTTAGAAATTATACCGATATCAACTAATATTGTTAAGTAAACACATCATCATCATCATCATCATCATCATCATCATCATCATCATCATCATCATCATCATCATCATCATCATCATCATCATCATCATCATCATCATCATCATCATCATCATCATTGTGCAGCCATAGTGTCCCGTTGTTGGGCGAAGGCGTCAGCATGCTGCTTCCACGTCTGCCTATCTTGCGCTATCCTCTGCCAGATGACACCCTTCCAGTAGTCGTCTAGTTATCATCACATGATGATAACTAGACGACCAGGTACTATTTAAATTTAAAAATCACATATACACTGTCATACATGTCAGGCCTAGGAGAAATTATTTTATTAGAATAAAGTATTTTATATATATATATATATATATATATATATATATATATATATATATATATATTATAATGTAAAATAAAATACCTAAACACGCATCGCAACGCAACGCAACGCAGCAACGCAACGCAACGCAACGCAACGCAACGCAACGCAACGCAACGCAACGCAACGCAACGCAACGCAACGCAACGCAACGCAACGCAACGCAACGCAACGCAACGCAACGCAACGCAACGCAACGCAACGCAACGCAACGCAACGCAACGCAACGCAACGCAACGCAACGCAACGCAACGCAACGAACAGACACAGAAATATATATATATATATATATATATATATATATATATATATATATATATATATATATAATATTTGTGTGTATATTCTCTAACGTTTTTATTGATTTTCTTGTTTTCAGATATCAACGAATGCGCCAGCAACCCTTGCCAGAATGGTGCAACTTGCCGAGACAAAGTCAACGCATACAGTTGTGAATGTGCTAGTGGTTTTGAAGGCACTAATTGCGAAATAAGTACGTTAGATATTTACGGATTTGAAAGTATCAATAATGCTAATAATGTTTGTTTGTTTGGTTGTGTGTATGTGTATGAATACAAATACATTTATTTCAGATAAAAAAAACATACATTTGGTACATACACATAGAAATCCTTTAAAAGGTAAATATGTTAAACAATGAATAGAAAAAATTAAATAAGGTTATTAGTTTGATAAGTGTAAAGGTGTAGTATAACAGATACAATAATGAGACCTATATCGTATTGTATAATAAATATGCATTTTATATATGTATATAAACACAATTTGAAAATTTAAAAAGTTAAAAAGTGGATGGATAAAATATATAAATTGATAAGTTATATAAATAAAATGAGTAACTAAAAAGTATGTAGTTATTTACATTGCTCGTGTCACCAGATTAATTTTTTACCGTTGATATTATAATAGTTTTCATCAAGTCACCAGATAGATGTCCGTGATAGAGAACTCTATTATAGCAAATGGATAACAGTATAATTACGCACCTATCGGAATGCATAAAGTAATAGTCCATCGTTGCCACATGCTTCTCTAGATTTCAACTTATTTGTAGCATTTTATACCATCCAAGGAGTTATGAGAATTTTATTTCCATAACACAAATTATCTGTGTTTTGTACACACTCTTTCACATTTTGCGTATTTGCATTTGTGCTGATATTGTTTATCAAAGATTCAAAATGTGTTTTACACATGGCATATATGACAGTAAGATCGTTAACACCATTAACAGTTTCGTATACGATTTAGATACGTTTTTCCAAAATCTTTCGCATGAATGGATTTAGCCATGGCATCTGCTCGAGCCATATCTTCACGTTGTTGACACTGTTTAAGCATAATGTTTAATGTGTAACCTAGTTTTTCGCATTAGCTCACATATTGGGCCATGGTTAGATTTTCCCATATCCCGCCATAACATATAGTAATGTCTAATTTCAGTGTGTGACAAATTCAATGTAGTCTTGGCACAATGTTGTGTGTACGTACTAGATACCCGAAGCGCATTACATACAACATCGAATAAATTATCAATGTCACTTATATGTTGTCTGATTAAACAGTGTGTATTAGTGCACGTACACGAATCTGAAATATGTAT
>JAODUO010000406.1:255000-317500 GCA_025642075.2 Ridgeia piscesae | reverse complement strand
TATGTTCCACGTGGATGCCTGTGTCATATGATGGGTATATGGTGGCATTATGTGTGTATCTTCCACTAGGACGCTTATGTCATATGATGTGTAGATGTAGGTACACTGATCTCGCGTTTCATACTTAAGCCAGATGCTGAATGTGACAGCTGTGTGTTCACTGCTTACAGCCGAACACTTTCCAGTTGGTCGTCATATACGATGCCTCTCGCTGGTCGTCGTTCGTCATCTTCTCCTACGAGGCGACAGGATGGGGCACTGAGTTCACGTCACGTGGGAGCATGATAGGCTATTACGTGACGCAGGCAGACCAAGTCAAATCGGAGGCACTCGGGGTATCGGGAAAGCCAGTCTCGTTCAAACTGGCTGTGCTGGAGGGAAACACTGGTGAGTTGATCTGATACAGTAAGGGAAGCTTATTCAACTAATTATCGATAGTTATCGGGGATAACACAAGGAACTATCGTTTACTACTAACTAGCGTTGAACAATAACTTCAGCAGATTTAGTTATGTTGGTGCCATATTATACACATATGTAGTTTTCTATTTATCTCGCACTGTCTGTTTATACAACAGGTGTACCGAATTAACGTATATCACTCGTGGATCGGCGTAACTGACCCCAACTCTACTGTGAGGCGCATTTCACGTCAAGTAATACTGGAGCTTAGCATGTTTACCTATCAAGATATCGTTGTGATACTTTCGCGATAATTTCATGATTGTCGCGAGAGTGTCGCAGTAGCACAGCGCTCGCAATATTATTGCGAAAGTAAAACCATAGCTCTGGTAAAACCATGGTAGTGTTATTTAGTAACATATTTACCTCTCAAGGAACTTTTTCTGTTTGTCCATATATATTTCGGCTGCATCTCATAGCCTTCTACGGCGATTATGATGATATGATAGTGTTGGTATGCTTTGTTTCGTCCCAGACCTACACAGGTATTTGTTGTAATCTTACCAGTGAAAACAATGAATTAAAACAACTGTAAATGAAGCGGTTACAAAGACATCACTGTTGGTATATATATATATATATATATATATATATATATATATATATATATATATATATAGCTAATGATACCACGCTATGTAACTATAGCTAAGTAGAACACTCAGGACTGGAGCAAGAAATACATTATTTCCAGAATATATGCGAGAAGCGATTAAATTTACACAAATCGAAAGAACGGTCTAACAAAATAATTGTACCGGCAATTTGACAAATAGTCCTTAGCTATGAGCATCTGCCACCGTTATTGTGAATGTCTTGTGCTTTGCGTGATTGTCTTTTGTGAGTGTCTGATTTTACGTAAAATATCACCAGTCGGTCGGCGTGCGGGATTTATATGAATCCTTAAGCTACGGGAATTAAAAAAAAAAAAAAAAATATGTAAAAGCATATCTTCAAAGGACGATCCTCTATGAGCCACACATAATTATGATACAGCGATAACAATGATATCGTGATATGTCTGTACAGTTCTGATGCGTGACTTGTTATTTTTCAGTTGAAACAGGACGGTATTTGTACCGCACAGCAACTGGTAAAACGGGTGTCAACTACAACCAGAAATGTCAAGATTGGTTTAACAGCCAAGACCAGGCAGCATTGCTTATTGAAAAGTTGTCTTCGTTGTCATGTCCATGTGATAAAAGACTAGCAGACCTTGACAAACGATGGAAAAGCGACAGTAATCCGGCTCCAACATTATCAAACATGACGTGCTTCTATCAAAGAAACTTGCGATTAACAAAAGCAACTCAGGTATCCATTTAGCTGCATCTTTTATGAGTAACGTTGGCTCTCTTACACACTCACACACACACACACACACACACACACACACACACACACACACACACACACACACACACACACACACACACACACACACACACACACACACACACACACACACACACACACACACACACACACACACACACACACACACACACACGCATATATAATTACACTGTAAGAAGACCATCTATCCATGAAAGTATATTTCGTTCCTTTTATTATTGAAAAGGTATTTTAGAAAATAGCTATATTTATTCAGTTGACTGTTCGTCGTGTTTCTTGAATTAATAAATCAGTAACTTAATATGTCTTCTAGACTATTGCTATTGTGTTTAGTAAGCCAATGTTCGCCATTGCATGATACCTTCGAGTCCCATGCCACGTTTAGTTTTACAAAACAAGCTTTGTTGGTAGGACTGCATAGACGGGCAGAGTTCACCGCAGTACTCTGTTGTATTCAGTGATTTCAGTTTTCCTCATGTTCTGGATCGCAAACTTTCTTCTAAAAAAAACTACTAGCTACACATAGGTGAACACATCGCTTTTCTGTGGTCATTGTGTACGTATGAGTGCCCGTCGCGCCTGGGCAAATCACTCAAAAGTGGAATACGATCTCATGTCGCAAAACCCGACGCAATTTTCGCTGTGTTCAGTTTGTAGACGTCAATTTTTTTTCCGAATGTTTGTCAGTTCTACGTGCAGGACCAGTAATGAAATCAATAAGAAAGGTCAAATCTAATCAACATACCTCAGCGAGCGAACATACCTGATAGCGCCATCGACGCAATCAACCGTTGCTTGTGGTCTCCTACGAACGGCGATGCCTGGTCTCTACTGTTATACGGCTAGGCTACTCCTATTATAGTTATGTTCACAGCAACTAGTATATGCACCGGTAAATCTCGTTAAATAGGTCAATTTATTCACGTTGTCTGTGTCAATATGAATGGGAAATTAGTTGTCCCATTCTTAAAGGTTATAAATATAATAAAATATAGATTATTCTAGGGTCTTAATTGCGACGTGGACATATTACCGAGGTGACCGTAAAGCGCGGTTCGTCTGTCCTGCAGTCGACAACTAATGTGTGTTCGTCATCTGTGTTAGCTTTGACTTTGTTTGTTATCACACAGTACTGCTGCTATGACGACCGCGGGTCCCTGCTCGATAGCAAGGAAGGTGACGGGGGTCACCTGTTTTCCTACCATCCTAAGTTCTTTAAGACGATGCACGATAAATACGACCTCGAGCCAAAGAAATGGTGTTGTACCTACACGGATAAGTGCCAGTTGTACCTCGACGCGAGACCCATTGACTTATGTGGACACTACGGCTCTCCAACAATAGGCGAGTGCCTTATGTTTGTGACATGTGTGTGTGTGTGTGTGTGTGTGTGTGTGTGTGTGTGTGTGTGTGTGTGTGTGTGTGTGTGTGTGGTGTGTGTGTGTGTGTGTGTGTTGTGTTGTGTGTGTGTGTGTGGTGTTGTGTGGTGTGTGTGGTGTGTGTGGTGTGTGTGGTGTGTGTGGTGTGTGTGTGTGTGTGTGGTGTGTGTGGTGTGTGTGGTGTGTGTGGTGTGTGTGGTGTGTGTGGTGTGGTGTGAGTGTGCGTGTAAGTGTATGTGGTATGTGAGTATGTGAGTTTATGTGCGTGTGTGCGTGCGTGCGTGCGTGCGTGCGTGCGTGCGTGAGTGAGTGAGTGAGTGAGTGAGTGAGTGACTGAGTGACTGAGTGACTGAGGGAGTGACTGAGTGACTGAGTGACTGAGTGACTGAGTGACTGAGTGACTGAGTGACTGAGTGACTGAGTGACTGAGTGACTGAGTGAGTGAGTGAGGAGGGAGGAGAGGATGGTGGATGGAGGATGGAGGATGGAGGATGGAGGATGGAGGATGGAGGATGGAGAGGGAAGGGAGGGATGGGGGAGGGAGGGAGGGAGGGAGGGAGGGAGGGAGGGAGGGAGGGAGGAGGGAGGGAGGGAGGAGGAGGGAGGGAGGGAGGGAGGAGGGAGGGAGGGAGGGAGGGAGGGAGGGAGGAGGAGGGAGGGAGGAGGGGGGGAGGGAGGGAGGGAGGGAGGGAGGGAGGGAGGGAGGGAGGGAGGGAGGGAGGGAGGGAGGGAGGGAGTAAAGTATGACCTCTGTCGTTGTTTCTTTCTCTCTCAAAGCCGAACTCTTTGTCATGGAATCCGACGACTAAAAGAAAGATTTGGTTATATTTGTATACGTACTGTTACTAAGGGGGTCTTAGTAAAGTATCTGTTCATCCCAAACAACTATGCTACTGCTATTGTTGTGTCAAACAATATAAATTATTCATTACATGGTTTCTTATGTGCATAGGCTGGTTCTATGGCGACCCTCACATCAGCACGCTGGATGGAAAGGAATACACGTTCAATGGACTTGGCGAGTACACACTGATTGTTACCGACAGCGCAGCGTTCAGCCTGCAGGGCCGCACGGCGCGGGCGCTCGATGACAAGAACAAGGAGATGCAGGCGACTGTCTTCAGCGCGTTGGCCGCGCAAGACTCCGACTCCGATCGGCTGCACGTGCAGATGAACTCGGCTCGAGACGGTAAGAAACAAATGAGTTTAACGTAAAGTGCAACAATTGAGCTACTATCTGAATCAATCCAAAATAAGCCGACATGCGGCGGCGGACACATGTGAGTACTGTCCGTAAATATTAATTGCAGTAGCAAACACATGTAGAACGCAGTGCTGTCGATTGCAGATTTAGTATAATAGCATATACAATGATTGACTAAACATTGACAGATTTCGGTTGCGACCGACCTTACATTGGAGAATAAATGGTACCACAAAGTGCCGTCATGGCACGAAAACGTGTCTCGATAATCTTGTGACAAGCAGACAAGTCGTTTTGTAATTCGCTCATATACGTATTCAACTTTAGTGCACATCACGAAATAAAATTATAAACACGCGTGCGTCGTAGAAAGACAGCTATAAAAATCGCTCATGTAGTCGTGTCAGTAACAACAACTACACTACATCGGCTTGTTA
Source organism: Ridgeia piscesae (assembly GCA_025642075.2). Lineage (NCBI taxonomy): Eukaryota > Metazoa > Annelida > Polychaeta > Sabellida > Siboglinidae > Ridgeia > Ridgeia piscesae. The sequence goes on along the minus strand of JAODUO010000406.1, from coordinate 312,662 downwards.
TGATAAGCATGTGTATTTGCAGGATTACGTATATACCTTAACGAAGATGACATCACAGCTTGGTTCGACGCAGCGGCCGACGCAGAGGAACAAACATATGACAAGGTTACTGTATCGAGAAAAACGTCTACTTCGATTGAGGGCTCCTTTTCGTCAGGTAAAGTGAAAGCAGTGTACTCTTTAAGGCATATGATATAACATTATTTATTCGGAAAGGTACTAGGAGCAATTTGCTTCCTTTGGTTGCGAATTGTTGGTTGTCTGCTTTGATTTGCATGTATTAATACTAGACGATATCGGTACATTCACTTAATGAAGCAAATGTTTCCTGTCGAATGAGTATATGGCTATATAATTGGTGAATTGTTGTGTACGGATGGTTGCCGCGCAGTATCTGCAGCGTGGCTGAACGCTTCCCGGTGAAATATTTGCGGACATGTGTTAAATAGGTCTGCCAAGGAGTGATATATATACGGGCACCCTTATAGTAAGTCTTATCGTATTTACTGTGTTATATGTGAGACGAATGCCCTTGTCAGCTAAGCAAACGTAAGAATGTTTCGCAGGTTTCACAGTTGTCATTGGCATAACTGCCGGACAGTTGGACATCACTGTTGGCGCACCTGCTGAGTTCATCAACAAGACAAAGGGCTTGCTGGGCGTGTTCAACAAGGACCCGGATGACGATTGGTTGCCAGCCAACGGAGAACCAACGCTCACAGGCAACCAAACCGAGAGAGAAATCTATACGAAATTTGGCCAGACGTGTACGTATAAAATACCGCGAAGGCAGTAGTGCACGCTACTGAGTGGACTAGTGCTCGGCACTGAGGCAATATTGCACGGCACCGAGTGGACTAGTGCACGGCACCGCAGTGAAGCCAGCAATGCACTAAACTGAATGTAGTATGACAGGTGCACATTGTATTATGACGTTGTAATATGCTAACGTTTCGTATCCCTCTTGAAACGTCTATCAGCAACATTATTGGACAATGCCGCTCATGGTAAAAGAAAGTTACAGCGTGGAAGATCGGTGGATGAAGCAGCGAGTAACATGATCCCTCGGACATCTACTTAATGCCAATAGTCAATACATGACGGTTGTTGGAATGGAATCATTGTTTCTGGCAAGAGGTATTTTGCTATGGGGATTATTTGTTGTGGGGATTATGACATGGCTATTATTTCCATGAGGTATTATCCCAGTAGATTATATCATGAAACTTTGGAATGAGGGCATTATAATGGTGATGACTGTTACTGGCAGGGGGTTACATTATAGCAGCGTGCTGGAGGTGATTGTGTGGTCGTGTGTTGATGGTGACATGATTCACTGCGTCATGTACACTTGCGGTATGTGCAGGGAGAATCAAGAGGGCCGATTCGATCTTCGAATATGCTGATGGAACATCTTTCGAAACATTCGACATCACTGCATTTGAACCGAAATTCCTAAATGAGGTGTTGGCTCAGATGACTGAGGCGGACCGGACGAAGGCGGAGCAGACATGCAAAGGAAACAACGAGTGCATATTTGACTTCGCCGTCACCGGTAGGGTTGCGACGTCGTGGTGTACGGTATATTTACACAGTCAGTGCAGCGGTAAGCGCATGCTGCGCAACTGTATATGTCGATGTACGGTTAAACAATTATAAGTATACTTTTGATAGGCTATATGTGCTTTCATTACACTAATCTATGAAAAAAATATTGCCTTTCGCATGGGTTTATATCTTAAGATAATATTCACACTGATTATGTCAATTTGCCTTTGTGTTAGGGTGAACACTTAGCGCAAGCTATTAACAAAATAATATAACAGTGAACCTTTAGTGGGCGCACATTTTTTAACAAACTACTATATATCCAAACTAGGTATGCTCCATTTATACAGTTAAGACGGATGGCAAGCATTAAGGTAGTTGACGATATTGACTGTGTTACGTTAAACTTCTTTTATGGTCATTCGTACATTTCTTATTATCATAAGAAATATCGGTGCACAGGTTAAAACAAGACCAGGTGCAGGTAGTGTTGCGACTACAAAGATTGTACTTATACTTGAACACGACGGTTTCATATACAGGGAAAGAAGAGGCAGCCGCCGCAACGTTGCTGGCCAATACCAAGAACACTGAAGATGCAGCAGCTCTGGGTAAAGCAACATTTCAAAAACACAGTACTGTTACTTTGGTGATTGAAAATACGTTCAGTGTGTGTGTATGTGTATGTGTATGTGTATGTGTATGTGTATGTGTATGTGTATGTGTATGTGTATGTGTATGTGTATGTGTATGTGCATGTGCATGTGCATGTGCATGTGCATGTGCATGTGCATGTGCATGTGCATGTGCATGTGCATGTGCATGTGCATGTGTATGTGTATGTGTATATAATATATGTATATCATATATATATATCGTATACATATAAATACATCATATATACATATAATATACATATAATATACATATATAATATACATATACATATATATATATATATATATATATATATATATATATATATATATATATATATATATAACTACCAAATACTGGTGTTTTGTACTCAGTCAATCCACATGCTAATTACAAGATCTCTGTCATATTCCTCCATCTACCTCCATACTCCTCCGCCACCGTGGACACTCATCCGACTCTCTTTAACATCTTGTACTGGAGTAGATTAAGCATCTAACATGGCTGCTGGGTTAGACTGACGCGCGCACGAGGGGCAGGCGGACCCTGGCACGTTTTATTGCAACACGAACATATAAAAAGCTTTATGAACTGGTGAGATTTTGGAGCTGTTACCAACCAGGAATGTGGAACGCTTGTGCATTTGTGCTGCACTGTGAATGTGATTTCGAAACATTTTGGTTGCCCATTTTGGTTGCGCTCTACGTCTACCACGTCCATAGTCGACATGGCCGACCTCAAAGAAGCTATCGCGTTCACTAACGCAAAACTGGTTGAACTTGTTTCAATCAGGAAGGAGATTAGCTGTGTTCTGAAAGCCGTGGGGAAACTGGAAAGAGACAGTGCAGAAAAAGGCAAAACATAAAGGCAACAGAGTCACGCCTGGATAACATTGATAGGCATGACAGACTTATTGGCGAACTGCTTCATAAGGTGGCTTCTGGTAGTGGCGGACAAACGGGAGCAGTACGCCAGGCGCCTAAGCGAGGACATCGATGCCATTGTGATAGCCATGGTGCAGCAGAAACTAGGGCAGTTAGAAATTGTATAATAAAAAGAATGTTGCTACAGATAAAGAATAACCAGAAAATTCAAGCTTCTTATTCAAGATAAACACAGAACTATCCTTTCTTTGAAGTTACCTAGACATAATTTTACAAGAATATTGAAAAAATTGATGAGCAAATAAGATATGTTAATCACAGGTCGAAATTTAAACAAATGTTACGTGTTTTCTACTTAAATACTTACCAAAGTCAAGTGATATGTTTCATCCCTAAATGTCAAGAATAAAATAAAGTTGCTACTGACCATAGTGTTAAATTTTATTATAAGTAACGTCAAATCTTATTTGGATTCATCAATGCTTATCCATGCTTTCTTTGTCAGATATCACCAACAACAGTAACAAACTAACTTCTTTATATATTCATGTTTAGTAGTACAGACTTGGTGATATCTGACAATATGTTTAATTTGATCTTGACAATTATGTTGTTGTATTGTGTTGTAAAACTACAATTGTGTATATATCTAAAGTAATGATGGTTATTTTAAATGATGATGATGTCACTGGAAGAACCAAGTGACATTCATGCAATGCAACACGCTGACAACTTAATATATACTTTAGTTTTGTTCTTGTCCACGTTGCGTTGTGAAATAAAACGTTACTTACTAATGCCAATTTTTAATCCTCACTGCATATCCAAAACAAGCGTGCCAAACAATGGTGGTTATGTTGACTCAATTAGACAGCTTTATTTTACCGACAATTTTACAAAGCCATATTCACATGAAGTCATGAACATATTTTAGTTCATATCTTAACCACTGCAGTACAATATATTACCAGTCTCTCTTTTAAATTATATACACAATTTATGAGATTTACTTATTATATAATACCAATGTATGTATTATTGCTATTTGTTTTATTATACATGTTATTCTTCACTATGTACCTTTTATGTGAGAATGTATGTATGCATATATATATATATATATATATATATATATATATATATATATGTGTGTGTGTGTGTGTGTGTATATATTTAATGTTTCTTTTCGGGCAACGGAGGCTGAATAAATAAAAACATTGTTATCGGAATGCTGAACTGCAATCCAATAGCGTCTTCGTACGGGACCTTCACATTTCTACTGCTAATGTCGTCTACACACAATCTCTCATAATGTCAGCTTTCACGTTTTCGATACGTCTCACTCTTACATGACATTACACTACCCACTACTGCTAATGCAGAATGTTGAGAACCACCACAGCTTTCACGGCGCCACAAATTCAGCTTCTCTGCTATTTTGCGCGCATCGTCCGTGCATGTGCGTGTTGCACAATTTTCTGCGCAGTCGACTCAATGTAACTTCTGATTTCAGCGAAATTCCATCGGGCACCTGCCTCTTGCCATCCCACCTTTACTCCGAAATGCCTTTCCAACCACCCAATCCGCCCGTACTTAAGAAAGTCTACCGTTCACGTATGACGCATCAACGACCGCTGATTAAGTTTTCATAAGCTGCTCCGTTCCAAATTACCAGTGCCTTATTGATAATATGAATAATGACAACAGTAGTGCACTTCAAGACGGTACAAATAAAGTTATACAACACGATATAGGAATATGTATATTAACCATAGATTACAATAATAACAACAAGTAATATCGTTTACAATAATATCATACGATTACAGTAATAATAACTAATATTGTTTTGACTGCTTCAGCTAACAACAGTCCAGAGATCAAAGTGGACACCGTGCTGAATGCGACGGTCGGTCAGGAGGTGACACTAACCGTGACCACGTTCGACAAGGACGGTGACGTGGTGACACTCGAGTTGATCTCTGCCCTCCCCTCTGGTGCCTCTTTCGACACGGCGAGCGGTGTAATTACGTGGACACCCGCCAACAAGGACGTCGTCTCACTGGGGTAATGACGTCATCACTTGACACACCCTTTGATCATCCTCTGTGTGGTTGACGAGGTTATTTAGGTTAGGCTACAATCCAATACCCGGGATTGCTCAAAGCGCTTTATACTTTACTCCCTGGCAGACCTGTTCAAGCAAACACCATCTCGGCTTCTCTGAGAAGCATCCAGCCACGTTGCAATTAATGCCCGAAAGCTATTCGTTCACAAATGTGCACCTCTGTCTATAGCCAAGTACTCATTCGTACAGCTGAGTGAACAGGATCAATGTAGAGTGAAGATACGTGCCTAAATATAACAAGATATTCGCTTTAATCGTCGGATTCTACGACAACGATTTAATCTTTGATGGGAGAACTGCAACAATAGAAGTCAATCTTTAATTGTGATATATATATATATATATATATATATATATAAATAATGTATATAATATTGTATATAATATCGTATGTAATATTGTATACAATATTGTATATCATATTGTATATAATATCGTATATAATATTGTATATAATATTGTATATAATATTGTATATAATATTGTATATAATATTGTATATAATATTGTATATAATATTGTATATAATATTGTATATAATATTGTATATAATATTGTATATAATATATAAGCAGTTTGGTGATCATGCGCTAAGTGGTACGTTATAAATGTTCATGGTGCAATTTCTTAAAGCATTGCGAGAGGCACAGCTTTGTAGAATTTCAAAGATGGAATCTGTGAATTAGTACAGTTATGTTGAGCCTTTATGAAATCAACAGGTCATGTGTTTACAACGACAACATATGTATTTAAGTATCTTCAGTAGATGTTCATTGACGGATCAAATTAAAGCAAACTTTAAAAGGCGAGCTGTTCAGAATGGATGTGATTTGAGCGCGTGCAACATTGGTCGGTATGATGTAATACGAGGCTCGACGTGGCGGGTGACACCAGAATCGCACATAGTAATGCCGATTAAGTGGTTGACCATATTGTAAAACAAACTGTTATTACAATGGAACTAAACGTGTAGGTACACATACTTGTTGTGATTGTTTCCTTTTGCCAATAATCACACAGTATTATCGGGCGTAATGACGCATTATACATGTCAGTGGTAATGTTGAGTTTGGTTGCACATCGCAGATTCACAGCGAAAGACCCCAAAGGAGGAGTGGCTCCTGCCGCTATTGTCACCGTGAACATGTGTGACTGTTCTGGTAACGGCGACTGTCTGTTCACTGAACTTGCAGCCGACCAGAAAGAAGCATCGAAATTCAGAGTTGTCGCATGCAAGTGCAATGTTGGCTATGCAGGTATGACGTTTATTTCTTGAAGAACAACCATCACACATGTGTAACAGTGAGGCTTTTGTTGGCAACAGCATAACTCAATTGACTGTGACTTGTCATTGTTGTTGTAATTCGTGTTGTTGTTGTTGTTGTTGTTATTGTTTTGTTATTGTTATTGTTATTGTTATTGTTATTGTTATTGTTATTGTTATTGTTATTGTTATTGTTATTGTTATTGTTATTGTTATTGTTATTGTTATTGTTATTGGTGGTGTTATTGTTGTTGTTGTTGTTGTTGTTGTTGTTGTTATTGTTATTGATATTGTTATTGTTATTGTTATTGTTATTGTTATTGTTATTGTTATTGTTATTGTTTTTGTTATTGTTATTGTTATTGTTATTGTTATTGTTATTGTTATTGTTATTGTTATTGTTATTGTTATTGTTCTTAGCGTTAGCGTTAGCGTTAGCGTTAGCGTTAGCGTTAGCGTTAGCGTTAGCGTTAGCGTTAGCGTTAGCGTCAACGTTGTCGTTGTCGTTGTCGTTGTCGTTGTCGTTGTCGTTGTCGTTGTCGGCGTCGGCGTCGGCGTCGGCGTCGGCGTCGGCGTCGGCGTCGGCGTCGGCGTCGGCGTCGGCGTCGGCGTCGGCGTCGGCGTCGGCGTCGGCGTCGGCGTCGGCGTCGGCGTCAGCGTCAGGGTTATCGTTGTCGTTGTCGTTGTCGTTGTCGTTGTCGTTGTCGTTGTCGTTGTCGTTGTCGTTGTCGTTGTCGTTGTCGTTGTCGTTGTCGTTGCGTATTCGTTGTTATTGGGTTATTGTTATTGTATGTTATTGTTATTGTTATTGTTATTGTTATTGTTATTGTTATTGTTATTGTTATTGTTATTGTTATTGTTATTGTTGTGTTATTGCTGTTATTGCTGTTATTGCTGTTTGCTGTTGCTGTTATTGCTGTTATTGCTGTTATTGCTGTTATTGCTGTTGTTGTTGTTATTGTTATTGTTATTGTTATTGTTGTTATTGTTGTTATTGTTGTTATTGTTGTTATTGTTGTTATTGTTGTTATTGTTGTTATTGTTGTTATTGTTGTTATTGTTGTTATTGTTGTTATTGTTGTTATTGTTGTTATTGTTGTTATTGTTGTTATTGTTGTTATTGATGTTAATGATGTTAATGATGTTATTGTAGTTATTGCTGTTAGTGCTGTCATTGTTGTCATGAACTTGTTGTTGAACTGTCTTTTCTATTAACAATATCTTATTCGCTGTATGTTTTGTTCTTGTTATCCACTTCGCTCCCGTTCTTTCCATGTCTCTCTCCGCGCAGATCTCCCATCCCAGTCTCGGTTTACCTCCTCGCCGATTCCTCTCCAAACTCTGTGCATCTGCTCGTACGCAACAACACATATTTGCGTGTCAATAATAAGTAGGCGTAACGTCCAATGCCAATGCATTTACAGGGACTAGTTGTGCCGACAACTTCGACGGTTGTCAAGACAACCCTTGCACAATGCTTACGAACTGCACCGACTTGAGTCCGTCTGAACAAGCGACCCAGAACAAGGCGTTCACGTGTAGCGAGTGTCCCACCGGCTACATCGACGACTACGGGATCTGTGTTGGTTCGTATGAAAACATTTCGTGCTGAATATTAAGTTTGTGATATAATGCATGGAGCCCAGTGGGCGAGTGGTAAAATACCGGCCGAGGGATCGGCATTCGTAGCCCACTAATGGTCTCCGTCTCGAAATCTGAAGTTGATGTGTGTCTCCATAGAAAACAGCGGTTTTCGTTTCACATATTCTTCAATGGGTCGATTTATCCTAATCATGCAAACGATAAAACGTAATAATTCCTACTTTGCAGTAATGTGTTTCGACCTAAACATTGTTCTCCATGGATGTCGGCATGATAATATATCGTTCATGCCAATGGTGTTTTGTGAATGTCTGGACAAGTATTTATCACGTTGTGCTTTCAGACGTCAACGAATGCGACACCGCCAGCACGTGCACGGACATACAGACGTGCACCAACACTCCTGGCTCGTATACGTGCAACTGCAAGGCAGGCTACAGAATGACAGGCGACACATGTAACGGTAAGTATCTAATTTTCTTTATCAAAATGTTGCTTGAAGATAATACATTCATCAGAAATTAAAACGCAAAGGCTAATCAATGCAGCGAGTGTGTGAATAGCCGGAGAGAGAAATGGGGAGAGAGACCAATAAACCGCAAATACGCCTACGGAATTACCACAGGAAGCGTATGTTTCTACACGTGAAAAGGTTATATTTCGTTGACATATGCGTATATACGTCAGCCACGCCTGTGAGGTATTATTGTGTTTTTCCAGACATTAACGAGTGCAACGAGAAATCATCAGGCTGCCAACAGAAATGTGCAAACACGATTGGCAGTTTCACTTGCTCCTGTAGCGATGGATATACTTTGGAGGCAGACGGTGTCAATTGCAAACAAGGTCAGTTATATCAATACTATAGGCAGTTGTTTTAATGGGGAAACTACAAGATAACTACGCGGCGTAGATACGCAACTCGAGCATGTTGAAGGAATCGCGCTCTTTACGCACGCGCGCGTAACCACTGCATTTGCATACAGTCCTCGTCAGCTCACGTTATATCGTTTTACGAAATATTCATATTGGACAATAGATGTTACCAGAATAACTTTAGTTTTTTACGTCAAGTATTGAATACGTGAAAATACGACGGGATGTTCGTAATTGTTTCCGTTGATTTTTTAGAAACAACGACACCAGTTCAACGCACCACCAGCGTATGTTACGTCACTCCATTCTGACTGAGAACATGACACCCGCGCGCATTTCGTTAACCAGCTTTCTGATGATTTCCGTTTTAGATGCTTCGGTGGACACCCTTTGTAAGACTGCAAACTTGGGTTGTAAAGGCGGATGTCGCTTGCAAACTGGAAAGACTGATGCAGTTGAATGTTTCTGTAACGACGGATACCAGCTTGACGGAGACACCATATCGTGCAACAGTAAGCGTCAACACAAATAACATATAACAACGAAATACTTCTTTATTGATAACAACATGTCATATCCAACAATTTATGTGAAACACATTTTGCCCCACTAATCCCTGGAAATGATAATCGATACATAATAACGCTCCAAGGAAACCCCATTCCTTAAGCGCATAATTCAAGATGGCGTCCGAAACGTCGGCAACTCGATAAGCATAATGAACTCGTCTAAACCCATTACAATATAAAGCATATGATTATATTTGTTTATATTTAGGGTGGGTTGTCAAAGTTGTTCTATCTAATAACAGTAAACCGTCTCTGACAATCGTATTCGCCATTACCGAGATGGCGGACATTAAAACAGATGTTGCTGTAGTGCATGCATCATGCAGAACAACAATTTATATTTCCGGAAACAGTTTAATGGACAGCGATTTCAAAACAGTTACATTTAACCTTAGTTTGTATTGGTATATTTGTAATGTTTAAAGATGTGCAGGTCAAAACCTAATATTGCCAGTCTTAAGAACAACATCACCCAGAGCCATACTGTCAAACATGATGGACTATGCAACCATCCTCAGTCGAATGACATTGGACCTTCTCTAAAATTTAACTTCGTCATTTTTAAGAAAGCAAATTGTAACAATATGTCAATAACTACGTCAAATATAGCAAAAATGTCTACATGTGTACAGAAGTTTGAATTACGATGTTCGGTTACATTTAAGGTTCATCTAAGTTTCCATTGCAATGATAAGTTCGCCATGTTTAACAACGATCAAGATGTTGCTGTGCGTCATGCGTAGTTTAGGTGTTTACGTACGCACACCTTTTAGCATCACATATATGTTAGTGTTTTTTGTCTATGTTACTGTTACACAGATATCGATGAGTGTACAGACAACACCAACGAGTGCGACACGAACTGCATAGACACCGACGGCAGCTACAATTGTTCGTGTAATGAAGGCTTCTTGTTAAATGACGACCAACGAACATGTCGAAGTGAGTAGACTCGCTTGAGCATCATAACATATTTCACTGTGTGGGTTAATAAACGTGATAACTATGAGTACTTATGCTAAGGCGTAATTCCTCTGGAGCAGGTTACATACATAGACAGACAGACAGACATATATGTATTTATGTGTGTGGGGGTGCGTGCGTGCGTGTGTGCGTGTGTGGGTGCGTGCGTGCGTGCGTGCGTGTATGTGTATGTGTGAGCGTATTGTTTTAATAATTTGGAAATATTTTGATAGGAATGGTCGCAACGTGCTACATCCTTGACCGCTACAGTAGTAACAAAAATAAAAGATGGAAGATGAATACACTAATATGTCCAACATAATATCTCCAGAGGTCTTTTGTATATGCCTTGTACAATTTAGCTCCACTAACATTGTTTGAATTTATTATTACACAGGATTGCAGCGAACATTTCGAATCGCTTATTATTTTGTTTTTTATTTGCATGTTGTCATGCGAAGCAGAATAATTGAAAATGTTCAGAATCAAGCAAGTAATATTCAATAAATTGTGTTTTATATGTTATGATTAAACCATTACATTCTGCGTGTTAGCACCATACATAACTTGAAGAAAACGTGTTCGTAATCCATGAACGAAATGACTGTGTTGTTTTGATAACCCTTTATTCTCCACTAATATTTCAGAATTAGCGTAGTTAAACCCACTTGAAATATTTGATATCGTGAAACGTCAATACCGCAATGCCCACCTCACTACAGAATGACTACTACCCTCTGTATTGACGTCACGTGTTCATTTGCAGAGTGCCCGAATGGTCAGTGGGGCGCACAGTGTGTGAAGCTGTGCAACTGTAAGACTCCAGACACGACATGTGACCCATCAACTGGGTGTGCGGCGTGTCAAAGTGGTTTCGAAGGAGGAGATTGTACCACAAACGTCAACGAGTGCACCACGACCCCGTGCGACGCATTCAGCACCTGTCAGGACACGCCGGGCACATTCCGCTGTGACTGCAAAGCCGGCTACACACAGAGCAGTCCGACCACGTGCAAGGGTATGGGAGGGGCTATTGCCTTTGTAGCGTTTATAGTTTTCCGGGCGTTAAGACTATTTCCAGGTGACGTTTGTGCGCATGCGCAAGTCAGTCGTCATTACGACGTTAGCGCTTCCCGCTGAATCTCACATTAAATGCATCTTTAGTCTGGTATATATTGGTCACTATGAGCAAAACGACATGTAAAAATTTAGTTATTTGTCACATTAACACGAGGAAAACAGGTTTTGAGGCGTGTTTTGATAGCAAGCGCAAATCACGTTACTGCAGTGCGACATACTCCGTGACAGTGATTTAAATAAACGTAATATTTTAATAACACTGAACGAAAATTTAAGCAACCCGTCACAAAAGGAAAGATAATGAACAGCCCGTGGTATTTATAGCAGAAATGCGTTGCGTTTCGCTGCACATTTATGATTTTACATTTGTCGGGCATGCGCAGAAACGTCAGTCGAATAGTTTATAACGCCCAGAAAAATGTAAGCGCGACACCGTCTAACCTCATTGGTATCTATACTTTGTCGTGCATATGTAGGGTGTACGTAGGGTATACGTAGGGTATACGTAGGGTATATGTAAGGTATACGTAGGGTATACGTAGGGTATACGTAGGGTGTACGTAGGATGTACGCATTCATTTTATACTAAGTTATATGTTCAACGGTTAAATAGTTGTCTTTATGAGTATGACGAGTGTCTTAAGTACTGCTGTTTTGTCACCTTGTAGGATTTGACGAATGCCTTAAGTGCTGCTTTGTTGTCACCTTGTAGAGTATGACGAGTGTTTTAAGTGCTGCTGCTTTGTCACCTTGTAGGGTATGACGAATGTCTTAAGTGCTACTGTTTTGTCACCTTGTAGAGTATGACGAGTGTCTTAAGTGCTGCTCTTGTCACCTCGTAGAATTTGACGAGTGTCTTAAGTGCTGCTATTTTGTCACCTCACAGAGTTTGAAGAGTGTCTTAAGTGTTGTTATTTTGTCACATTGTATAGTTTGACGAGTGTCTTAAGTTCTGCTGTTTTGTCACCTTGCAGAGTTCGACGAGTGTCAAAGCGACCCGTGTCAGAACGGAGCCACGTGTAAAGACGGCACCCAACAGTACACGTGCAATTGTCTGGCGGGGTACAGTGGCGACAACTGCGAGACAGGTGAGTTCAATGGTCACGTGTCATATTGTCTCGTAGTAACGACTGCCTCTTGTTAGGATTACTGCCGAGTTCAACGTTATATTTATACAGGGCTGTGAATTGACGTAATTAATACGTTGAAACACGAGTGCGTTTGGCTTTGGCGGCTCGAGTACGGCGTTCTGTCATATCTTCGTCCACATAGCATCGCTGCCATACTCGCCAATGTCTACCGTTTAATTGGCTTGCGGTTAAGGATATGAGGAAATTGGTCGCTCCCGTCAAATAAAATCACCTAACGTACAGTTTTCGGTAAGCTTAATAGAATAATCAAAATACTGTTTGCTGCAAATGTCTACCCTGTGTGATTGCGCGCACGCACGATCTACTTTACTATGTTACCAATGTGTGCGACAACTTGAACTTGTTTAAGATATATGGAGTTTAGGAATAAAAATCCTAATTGTGACTTTATTATTTGGTTAGTATAAAGAGGTATTAGAACGAACACACATTTGATCACGCAACGGACAAAATGTATGTGGTGATAAAACGTTCTAAAACATGTATTAATCTGTATCTGTTTACATTACACCGCAACTGTAGTTTGAAATACAACACATTCCACGAACATAGACTCATTCACGACAATCAAATTATATTTGAAATTAATTTGGTGACGATTACACGTGGCTTTTCAGATAACAATGAATGTAGCAGTACACCATGTAAGAACGGTGCGACATGTTCGGACCTCGAGAACAGGTACCGCTGCAAATGTGCACGCGGGTTTACAGGAGTCAACTGTGATAAAGGTACGGTCAAGAAAACTGCGTTCCGTTTGGAATATGCCCATCTTCAGATTATAATACTATGTATGGTAATAATAATATAACTTATACTGTACCTAATTATTTGTAAACCAATATCCAACAACGACTGGTCCATCTAAAAAAATTCATCATCGACATTCAAGATATGGATTGACAGTGATGAATAGAAAATGCCATAAACATTACTGTTTAAATGGCGGCGGAATGGAATGTTTCATTAAACGGATCTAGCACTACTGAGCTGCAAATTCCATTGAATCACCACAGCAACAACACAGGGATATTGATATTAAATGCATGAACAAAATGTAAATCGGACTGGAGCAGTACGCCGTGTATGAACGGGGTTAATGTAACGTTAGACGTGTTAGTGTCTGTAGACTATAACGACTGCAGCAGTACGTTGTGTATGAACGGGGTTAATGTAACGTTAGACGTATTAGTGTCTGTAGACTATGACGACTGCAGCAGTACGTTGTGTATGAACGGAGTTAATGTAACGTTAGACGTATTAGTGTCTGTAGACTATGACGACTGCAGCAGTACGTTGTGTATGAACGGAGTTAATGTAACGTTAGACGTGTTAGTGTCTGTAGACTATGACGACTATAGCAGTACGTTGTGTATGAACGGAGTTAATGTAACGTTAGACGTATTAGTGTCTGTAGACTATGACGACTGCAGCAGTACGTTGTGTATGAACGGAGTTAATGTAACGTTAGACGTGTTAGTGTCTGTAGACTATGACGACTACAGCAGTACGTTGTGTATGAACGGAGTTAATGTAACGTTAGACGTATTAGTGTCTGTAGACTATGACGACTGCAGCAGTACGTTGTGTATGAACGGAGTTAATGTAACGTTAGACGTATTAGTGTCTGTAGACTATAACGACGCAGCATACGTGGTGAACGGGGCAAGTAACGTGAATAGTGAGACTATGACGACTGCAGCAGTATGTGTAGAACTAAGTAACGTTAGACGTGTTAGTGTCTGTAGACTATGACGACTGCAGCAGTATGGAACGTTGTGTAAGAGACGTATTAGTTTAGACTATGATCATGGTACGTTTATGAACGGGTAAGAACTAGCTATTAGTGTCTGTAGACTATAACGACTGCAGCAGTACGTTGTGTATGAACGGGGTTAATGTAACGTTAGACGTGTTAGTGTCTGTAGACTATGACGACTGCAGCAGTACGTTGTGTATGAACGGAGTTAATGTAACGTTAGACGTATTAGTGTCTGTAGACTATGACGACTGCAGCAGTACGTTGTGTATGAACGGAGTTAATGTAACGTTAGACGTATTAGTGTCTGTAGACTATGAAGACTGCAGCAGTACGTTGTGTATGAACGGAGTTAATGTAACGTTAGACGTATTAGTGTCTGTAGACTATGACGACTGCAGCAGTACGTTGTGTATGAACGGAGTTAATGTAACGTTAGACGTATTAGTGTCTGTAGACTATGACGACTACAGCAGTACGCCGTGTATGAACGGAGTTAATGTAACGTTAGACGTATTAGTGTCTGTAGACTATGACGACTGCAGCAGTACGTTGTGTATGAACGGAGTTAATGTAACGTTAGACGTGTTAGTGTCTGTAGACTATGACGACTGCAGCAGTACGTTGTGTATGAACGGAGTTAATGTAACGTTAGACGTATTAGTGTCTGTAGACTATGACGACTGCAGCAGTACGTTGTGTATGAACGGAGTTAATGTAACGTTAGACGTATTAGTGTCTGTAGACTATGACGACTGCAGCAGTACGTTGTGTATGAACGGAGTTAATGTAACGTTAGACGTGTTAGTGTCTGTAGACTATGACGACTGCAGCAGTACGTTGTGTATGAACGGAGTTAATGTAACGTTAGACGTGTTAGTGTCTGTAGACTATGAAGACTGCAGCAGTACGTTGTGTATGAACGGAGTTAATGTAACGTTAGACGTATTAGTGTCTGTAGACTATGACGACTGCAGCAGTACGTTGTGTATGAACGGGGTATGTAACGTTAGACGTGTTGGTGTCTGTAGACTATAACGACTGCAGCAGTACGTTGTGTATGAACGGAGTTAATGTAACGTTAGACGTATTAGTGTCTGTAACAAACGACGGCGTACGTTGAGAACGAGTTAATGCAACGTTAGACGTGTAGGTCGTAGCTATGACGACGCAGCAGTCACGTGTATGAACGAGTTAGTAACGTTGATTTAGTGTGTAGATAGCGACTACAGAAGTTGTAGAACGGTTAATGTAACGTGACGTTAGCGTTGTAGACTATGACGACTGGCAGCAGTCACGTTGTTATGAACGGGAATGTAACGTTGACGTGTTGTGTCTGTAGACTATGACGACTCAGCAGTACGTTGTGTATGAACGGAGTTAATGTAACGTTAGACGTGTTAGTGTCTGTAGACTATGAAGACTGCACAGTACGTTGTGTATGAACGGGGTCAGTGTAACGTTAGACGTGTTGGTGTATGTAGACTATGACGACTGCAGCAGTACGTTGTGTATGAACGGGGTCAGTGTAACGTTAGACGTGTTGGTGTATGTAGACTATGAAGACTGCAGCAGTACGTTGTGTATGAACGGGGTCAGTGTAACGTTAGACGTGTTAGTGTCTGTAGACTATAACGACTGCAGCAGTACGTTGTGTATGAACGGGTTAGTAACGTTAGACGTGTTAGTGTTGTAGACTATGACGACTGCAGCAGTACGTTGTGTATGAACGGGGTCAGTGTAACGTTAGACGTGTTAGTGTCTGTAGACTATGACGACTGCAGCAGTACGTTGTGTATGAACGGGGTCAGTGTAACGTTAGACGTGTTAGTGTCTGTAGACTATGACGACTGCAGCAGTACGTTGTGTATGAACGGAGTATGAACGTTAGACGTGTTGGTGTCTGTAGACTATGAAGACTGCAGCAGTACGTTGTGTATGAACGGGGTCAGTGTAACGTTAGACGTGTTGGTGTCTGTAGACTATGACGACTGCAGCAGTACGTTGTGTATGAACGGGGTCAGTGTAACGTTAGACGTGTTGGTGTCTGTAGACTATGACGACTGCAGCACGTTGGTGAACGGTTGTAACGTTGACGAGGTCGAACGACCACAGCAGACGTTCTGTATCGATTAATGAACGTTAGACGTGTTAGTGTCTGTAGACTATGACGACTGCAGCATACGTGGAGACGTTAATGAACGTTGACGTGTATGCGTAGACAGACGACCAGCAGTACGAGAACGAGTAAGTAACGTTAGACGTATTAGTGTCTGTAGACTATAACGACTGCAGCAGTACGTTGTGTATGAACGGGGTATGAAACGTTAGACGTGTTAGTGTCTGTAGACTATGACGACTGCAGCAGTACGTTGTGTATGAACGGGGTCAGTGAACGTTAGTGTTGGTGTATGTAGACTATGACGACTGCAGCAGTACGTTGTGTATGAACGGGTTAATGAACGTTAGACGTATTAGTGTCTGTAGACTATGAACGACTGCAGCAGTACGCCGTGTATGAACGGGAGTTAATGTAACGTTAGACGTGTTGTGTCTGTAGACTATGACGACTGCAGCAGTACGTTGTGTATGAACGGGGTTAATGTAACGTTAGACGTGTTAGTGTCTGTAGACTATGACGACTACAGCAGTACGCCGTGTATGAACGGAGTTAATGTAACGTTAGACGTATTAGTGTCTGTAGACTATGACGACTGCAGCAGTACGTTGTGTATGAACGGAGTTAATGTAACGTTAGACGTGTTAGTGTCTGTAGACTATGACGACTGCAGCAGTACGTTGTGTATGAACGGAGTTAATGTAACGTTAGACGTGTTAGTGTCTGTAGACTATGACGACTGCAGCAGTACGTTGTGTATGAACGGGGTCAGTGTAACGTTAGACGTGTTGGTGTCTGTAGACTATGAAGACTGCAGCAGTACGTTGTGTATGAACGGGGTCAGTGTAACGTTAGACGTGTTAGTGTCTGTAGACTATGACGACTGCAGCAGTACGTTGTGTATGAACGGAGTTAATGTAACGTTAGACGTATTAGTGTCTGTAGACTATGACGACTGCAGCAGTACGTTGTGTATGAACGGGGTCAGTGTAACGTTAGACGTGTTGGTGTCTGTAGACTATAACGACTGCAGCAGTACGTTGTGTATGAACGGGGTTAGTGAACGTTAGACGTATTAGGTGTTGTAGACTATAACGACTGCAGCAGTACGTTGTGTATGAACGGAGTCAATGTAACGTTAGACGTATTAGTGTCTGTAGACTATGACGACTGCAGCAGTACGTTGTGTATGAACGGAGTTAATGTAACGTTAGACGTGTTAGTGTCTGTAGACTATGACGACTGCAGCAGTACGTTGGTATGAATCGGATTAACGTAACGGGTAGTGTCGTAGACTAGACGACTACACGTCGTTGCAGTGTAATGTAGACGTGACTGTTAGGCTAGACTAGACGACGCAGCAGTACGTTGTGTATGAACGGGGTCAGTGTAACGTTAGACGTGTTGGTGTTGTAGACTATGAACGACTGCAGCAGTACGTTGTGTATGAACGGAGGTTAATGTAACGTTAGACGTTTATTCGTAGATCTTAACGACTAGCAGCAGACTTGCAGAACGGAGTAATGTAACGTTGATGTTAGTGTCTGAGACTAGGACGACTACAGCAGATGTGTAGAACGATTAATGTAACGTTAGACGTGTAGTTCGTAGACTATGACGACTGCAGCAGTACGTTGTGTATGAACGGAGTTAGTGTAACGTTAGACGTGTTAGTGTCTGTAGACTATGACGACTGCAGCAGTACGTTGTGTATGAACGGGGTTAGTGAACGTTAGACGTGTTGGTGTATGACTACACCAGCAGACTGGATGAACGGATACGTAACGCTAGACGTTAGTGTCTGTGACTATGAACTGCAGGTAGTGTATGAACGAGTTAATGCGACGTATTGGTGTCTGTAGACTATGACGACTGCAGCAGTACGTTGTGTATGAACGGGGTCAGTGTAACGTTAGACGTGTTGGTGTATGTAGACTATGACGACTGCAGCAGTACGTTGTGTATGAACGGGGTCAGTGTAACGTTAGACGTGTTAGTGTCTGTAGACTATGACGACTGCAGCAGTACGTTGTGTATGAACGGGGTATGTAACGTTAGACGTATTAGTGTATGTAGACTATGACGACTGCAGCAGTACGTTGTGTATGAACGGGGTCAGTGTAACGTTAGACGTGTTGGTGTCTGTAGACTATGACGACTGCAGCAGTACGTTGTGTATGAACGGGGTCAGTGTAACGTTAGACGTGTTGGTGTATGTAGACTATGACGACTGCAGCAGTACGTTGTGTATGAACGGGGTCAGTGTAACGTTAGACGTGTTGGTGTCTGTAGACTATGAAGACTGCAGCAGTACGTTGTGTATGAACGGGGTCAGTGTAACGTTAGACGTGTTAGTGTCTGTAGACTATGACGACTGCAGCAGTACGTTGTGTATGAACGGAGTTAATGTAACGTTAAGTTAGTGTCTGTAGACTGTACACGCACATCGGTGTATGAACGAGAATGTACGCAGACGTTAGTGTCGTAGACATAGGCGCGTCGTGGTTGAACGGAGTTAGTAACGTGATGTTGGTGTCTGTAGACTATGACGACTGCAGCAGTACGTTGTGTATGAACGGGTTATGTAACGTTAGACGTGTTAGTGTCTGTAGACTATGACGACTGCAGCAGTACGTTGTGTATGAACGGAGTTAATGTAACGTTAGACGTATTAGTGTCTGTAGACTATGAACGACTGCAGCAGTACGTTGTGTATGAACGGGGTTAATGTAACGTTAGACGTGTTAGTGTATGTAGACTATGACGACTGCAGCAGTACGTTGTGTATGAACGGGGTCAGTGTAACGTTAAATGTGTTGGTGTATGTAGACTATGACGACTGCAGCAGTACGCCGTGTATGAACGGGGCAACTTGTAAGGACGGCACTGACAGCTACACGTGTGCGTGCATCGCTGGCTACAACGGTACCGCCTGTGAAACAGGTAAACTATTATTTAAGCATGTCTGTTATTGTGTCTTCTTACATGTACACATACCTACTTGAAGTATTTATTGTAGTAATCTTGTGTGCTTAAAATGTTACCTTTATATGACATTGTTACCACAAGAAATACAGTGCTACCTACCTTTCAAAGTCATCGATGTCCCTCACGAAGCTTTTCGGTATAATGACGACACCTATGTCAGCGTTGGCTTGATTGCTGTCTTTTGTCAATGTGTTGTTGATTGACGACCAATAACAAAGTGACATATAAACCGACAGCTAGCAGTCCAGTGCTGATAAAGGTGTCATGATGACACCGACAGTGGCAGACAGTCAGGATTCCGAAAGAAAACAATACACTTATCATTATGAATTTAACACCATCAATATGCATGCTGACACTTTATTATCGTTGTTGTCGTTATTGCAGACATTGATGAATGCAGCAGCATGCCCTGCAAGAACGGAGCCACGTGTTCAGACGAACTGAATCGGTTCTTATGTAATTGCACGGCTGGGTACGAAGGAGACGACTGCGAAACAGGTCAACATGTGTTTTGGTATCTAACATATAACATCAAATTAACGATATCAACATACGTACTTCACGTCCAACTATCCATGTGGGCTGTAACTATATCTGTTATCCACTTTTTAATGCTGATACAGACATAACCTCACTGAAAGTATATGTGTGTAGTACATAGGTGTACTATATTGGTGTACTATATGGGTGTACTATATGTATGTATTATATGGGTGTACTATGTGGGTGTACCATATGGTTGTAAAACGAGGGTGTACACACTTGCCGTCAGTTCTGATGATTTGCCATGCAGTTAAACAAATGTAATTTGCGCAGTGTAAACATGACATTTGACTTTATGAGGTACACTCCAAAAGGTAATACATAGCTCCGGCCAGATTCTACCTTATCTTTATTGTAAAGCATAACTGTGCCCACTGCACACGTGTGGGATAATATTGTACTGTTTACATATCGTCGTCTTATCTACAGACACTAACGAATGCAGCAGCAATCCTTGCAAGAACGGTGCGACTTGTTCCGACGACGTGAACCGCTACACGTGCAACTGTACGGCTGGTTTCGAAGGAGACACCTGCGCAACTGGTCAGCATACGTGTTATTAACTGTTACACAAACACTCCCAATTAACCGGGTTTTCTTTATCCGGTCAGCAAGCTGGACCATCTGCATAAGCAATAACTATGGCTGCTGTCCTTTGTCAACGCTAATTTGACAGGTGATCACGGCCCCTCAGTTGTCATAATGTCATTGACAATTTGTGTGATCATTATATAACATAACATTCAGCTAATACATACACTCTCAACGCAGGCGAAATATGTTGACACATTGAATTAGTGTTAAGCAATGTATTTAAACGTATGATAAAATATACAATTGATAATGTGTACTTCGGCAATGTATCTAGTATTTAAGGAATTGACAGGCTTTACCCAAGAATCATTACTCCTTCTATGGGAAATCGGACCCAATTTCCATGTGTGCATGTGTGTGTGTGTATTAACAGTGGAAAATTGTTATTGCGACTTGCAGACATTGACGAATGTCAGACCAACCCTTGCCAGAACGGTGCCTCGTGTTCCGACCAGGTCAATGGCTACACGTGTAGCTGTGTGGCCGGATACGAAGGCGACAACTGTGAAACCGGTCAGTACCTCTTTCATATCTTTCATGTGAATTGTTGAGACAGACATACGTGTATACGTGTCCGTGACAAGACGCGCTTAGAGGATGGACAATACAAGTTGGTCGCCTCAGAACATTTACTATGATTGTCGTCTGTTGCAACATGTGTATGTTATTGTATAACATAGTACTATTATTGTTATATATAACATTTGTCCAACCATTGTCTCTACATTTAATTCATATGGAAAATGCAATTTTCCATAATAGTGAAATATATGATGGCATTAATCTATTTACAGACACTAACGAATGTAGCAGCCAGCCTTGCAAGAACGGTGCCACGTGCTCAGACAAAGTGAACGGCTATTCATGTCTGTGTATCAGTGGATTTTTCGGAGACAACTGCCAGAGTGGTTAGTATTGTTTGCGTAGTTGTTCCTCAAATAAATCATTTTATTATATGAATGGACGGCCTTTTTAGTTTATGGACAGTGGTTGTGTGTGCGAAACAGATGGATTGTTGTTTCTGACAATTAAACATGACATACTACGTTTACGGAAGTATCACTCAGCATTAGTTAACGTATGTCTAAATTACGTTATACTGTTGTGCCACTATGCGGAAACATTGCTAACATCAAATTCAATGTTTGGTGTATACCTTCATAACGTTTGTAATAATTCATTGTCGTCATTTATTCGAAATCACACATATCCGGTTTGAAACTGCTGTAGCAGTTGGTATAAAAGATACAGATGAAAATATGATATATACATATATATATATAACCACATGATATTAGTTGAACATGTGTACTATGTGACGGTAAATACACTTGTTTTTTCATGCAGGTCCTGTTATAATTATCAGCTCAGCGATAAAGATTGTCACGTATAGGTTTACTCAGTGTAAACGTAAATACGGTTGTTTTATGTTACAACATACTTGCCTGAACACTGGTCTGTCTTGCTTTTGCTAGACACAGAGATAACGTCAACTACAGAGATAACGTCACCTACAACGGCGGTGGCGGCGGCGGCGACGGCGACGGCGGCGGCGGCGGTAGCGACGACGACGGCGGCGGCAGCGGCGACGACGGCGGCGGCGGCGGCGGTCACAACGACGCCAAACGTGATACCACCAACCGAGCAGGCGAGAGTGGACATTAGTGTGACACTGACCAAGTCCAACTACACCGCGGATCTGGCAGACAAGACCTCATCAGCATACATAAGCCTCAAGACGGACGTTGTGACGGCGGTAATAACTTCATATTAACAATAGAGAGTTTGAAAGCGCCCCCATCCAGAAATGTATGGTATCCTACTCCTACCGCGCAACGCATACTACGTAATCGGTGTTAGCGTAAATACATATTATATGTAGCGTAACTATACCATATCATACCTTAGGCAACTCCTTCAACTACTCGAGTTCAATCACTTGTATGAATGAGCCTCTTACGCAATAGACAGTACTGGAAATATGTGTATGAAAAGTTTCCATGGGTTAATTGCAGAGCGACCAGTTGTTTCCCTGATATGTAGAGAAGCAGTTCGATTGAACATGTATGAAGGGGAGTAAAATGTGAAAAGCGTTGAATAGTTCCGAGGACTGGACAATGCGCCATATAAGAGCATACCTTGTTATATCGGGTTGTGTCAGTTTGATATTGGTTTCTAATAGTAAACGTTTATTACTTTCAGTTGACCGCGCTTCTCGTCAAAGATTTGGGAAAAGGCAATTTTGACATACTCGATGTCACTTTCAGGTATTTATATTTCTGTAATGTTGAAGTAGTATCGTGTCCCGTTTGTTCGTGTCCCTGTGTGGGTCGACACGCACTGTTGTACGTAACCGGTCAACTCTACGTACTATTCATCATTGCATGTGCATCCGTATGTCCTTGTACGTATGCATAATGTGCATGCGTGCGGAGCATGGGCGCCGGTTGTTCGATGCACTTTCAGGTTGTATGTGTCTGTAATGTTGAAGTGTATGTGCCCCTTTGTTGTGCCCGTGTGGGGGACGTGTTGTGTGGTACTCTGTATATTCATCATTGTGTGTGTATGTCCTTGTACGTATGCATATGTGCATGCGTGTGTGTGTGGGTGCGGTGTGTGATGTGTTTGTGTGTGTGTGTGTGTGTGTGTGTGTGTGTGTGTGTGTGTGTGTGTGTGTGTGTGTGTGCGTGTGTGTGGTGTGTGGTGTGTGTGTGTGTGTGTGTGTGTGCTGTGTGTGGTGTGTGGTGTGTGCGTGTGTGCGTGTGTGCGTGTGTGCGTGTGTGCGTGTGTGTAATAAATTTTAATCGTAAATTGTTTGCGTCCATGTATAGACAATATCTATCAACGTTGAACAGTGTTGAGACTCACGCGACTGTGTATTCTCTTGTAGCAAGGGCAGTGTAGTTGTTAAGTACGAGCTGGCCGTAAAGAAGGCGACAGCCACTACGACACTTGCCACCATTGTTGACACCGTCACAAAGGCAGCAACAGATGGCAACTTCGGCAGTTTCACTGTTGATTCAAAATCTGTCACGGCGACAAGTGAGTTTTTTCCTGTGCGTTTTGTTATTAATCAAAACAGATGGCGTTTCGACGTCTCTCTGTGCTGAATGCTATTGCGTAAATATATTGAAACCGACATACATTATTTACACTACACAATTTACACATTGACATTCAGGATACGTACCCTACGCTTGTACTATGTATGAGCCAAACACCCAAGTTCAAACTGTTTATTATTAATATGACCACAGTAAGAGTAACGTTAGGTTATGGAAATGCAGAGCGAATGTGAATAGTATAAGTCATTCTTATTATGTCCAATGTGTCCAGACATAACAGTTCGAAGTAGTGTTCGGTGGTCGCAGGTAATCAATGTAACAGAGTGCCTGCGTGCGTGCGTGCGGGCGTGCGTGCGCGCGTATATGTGAAATGATATTATATACGTTGGCATGTTGTGTTTTACAGAGCGTGACTTATATCGCTATTACGGAAAGTTCACCATCACAAACCTTGTGTACAACGCGCAGCTGGCGGACACGTCCTCCTCGTCATACATCACAATGTCGGCTGACGTCATTGACGTGGTACGTGAGCAACAAGCAAGAAGTTGGCATTTATAACCATAATAATAATAATCATCATCATCATAAGTAGTTTTGTGATGTGTCCGTACATTGTTCTGCGTTGGTATGTGCCTTTGTTTTTGGTTTTTATATATTTACTTGATCAAATCACGGAACGGAAGTACACAATACTTAGTACCGCCGTTTCTACAAATGGTGGTAATTTATTATTATCTGAATTCGAAATTTACAGAAATCAATGTTTTAATGTAAACTCATCACACAAAATAACAGTGTTGTTACTCTAATGAATGTGTGTATGTTTAGGTGAATCAGGTGTTTATAATACCATTCGTTGCCGTCAGTGGAATCGTATACAGGTAGGCTGCCGCAGGAGGTGTATTTATGTAAATAAACGGGATGACTTAGTAGTATGTTAGGTAATAACATGAGTTGTGACGTGTACGTTGACAAAAAGTCTAATCATGGTTTTAATAAATATTGATATTACTATACTAACAATGAAAACTGAACTGTAAAAGGATATAATAGTATTTACAATATAACTGCATTTTATACGCCATATGTCCAGCACCATTGCCCGTATAGAGGCTCCATGTTGAACTACTGCTGCCAAAGTTATGCATGATTAATACCCTAATGCAGTTAAGAATTATGTGTATTGTAATCTATGCGACTAACTAGTATTGTGTTGGGTATAATGATTGCTAAATACAAGGATATGATGTCATGCGTGTTTTGTGCCTCCATTAAAATATGTGTGGCTGTCGTTGTCAATGTAGTTCCGGGAGTGTCGAAGTGTCGTATGAGCTGGTGTTGAAGACCAAGTACTCGACGGCAGATCTCGTCACTCTAATGCAGATCCACATCGAGAACAACCACGGGAAGCTGGGGTCGTTCGAAGTCAGCTCCGTCAGTGTCAAATTTTCAGGTAATCTCAATGATGGCAGTAACCATGCAAACATAGAAACTATATGCGGTCAATTAGTGTATCCGTGTGTAAGTGTGTGTGCTTTAATAAAGGTTATTAAAAAGGTATTTTACACACTGTATACTAGAACACTGACCGAAATGTATTCGTTGTATTATAGTAGGGCCGAATCCATTATCTCCAATAAACAGTCTATATATGCACATTTATGAGCGATAACTAAGCCGGTTGCAATCCGTCTCGAAACTCCCCGATGTTCTCCAACGTTTATTCCATTTCACTCATTCCGCATTCTCCGCCGCCGCGGACTCCGCGGACTGCCAACAGAATACGCCCACTGTCTCTCACTGCACCTTATACGACCAAGGCTCAAGTTCCATTGTCTCTCACTGCACGTTGCATGACTCCGGCTCCAGTTCCATTTTCTCTCACTGCACCTTATACGACCAATGCTCATGTGTCATTGTCTCTCACTGCACCTTGCACGACTCCGGCTCCAGTTCCATTGTCTCTCATTGCACCTTATATGACCAAGGCTCAAGTTCCATTGTCTCTCACTGCACGTTGCATGACTCCGGCTCCAGTTCCATTTTCTCTCACTGCACCTTATACGACCAATGCTCATGTGTCATTGTCTCTCACTGCACCTTGCACGACTCCGGCTCCAGTTCCATTGTCTCTCATTGCACCTTATATGACCAAGGCTCAAGTTCCATTGTCTCTCACTGCACCTTGCATGACTCCGGCTCCAGTTCCATTGTCTCTCACTGCACATTAAACGACCAAGGCTCAAGTTCCATTGTCTCTCATTGCACCTTATATGACCAATGCTCAAATTGCATTGTCTCTCACTGCACCTTGCATGACTCCGGCTCCAGTTCCATTGTCTCTCACTGCACCTTATACGACCAATGCTCAAGTTTCATTGTCTCTCACTGCACCTTGCATCACTCCGGCTCCAGTTCCATTGTCTCTCACTGCACCTTATACGACCAATGCTCAAGTTTCATTGTCTCTCACTGCACCTTACACGACCAAGGCTCAAGTTCCATTGTCTCTCACTGCACCTTATACGATCAAGGCTCACGTTACATTGTCTCTCACTGCACCTTATACGACCAATGCTCATGTGTCATTGTCTCTCACTGCACCTTACACGACCAAGGCTCACGTTCCATTGTCTCTCACTGCACCTTACACGACCAAGGCTCACGTTCCATTGTCTCTCACTGCACCTTGCATCACTCCGGCTCCAGTTCCATTGTCTCTCACTGCACCTTACACGACCAAGGCTCAAGTTCCATTGTCTCTCACTGCACCTTATACGACCAAGGCTCACGTTCCATTGTCTCTCACTGCACCGTACATGACTCAGGCTCCAGTTCCATTGTTTGTCAGTCGTACAACGCATTTAACTGTTATTTTCTATTGAAAAATATTTACTAATTTACATTGAAATTAAATGATATGAAAATAAAACAACAATCTCAATAAAGCTTTTTTTAAATTAGTTTATGTTAATATTGATCGCTTATCGCATTGCAAAGTGTAATATGCGTTTGTTGTTTGTTTTTTCAGAAACACCTCATGATACATCAGGTAACCAATTGTATTAATTAATACTTGTTTACTGTTGATTTAAACCTGTTATAGAGGTAAAGTGAAAGCCATGCTAGTCGGTATTGTTCAAAAAGTAATTTTATTAGCATCGGCGCAATACATTAAAGAAAATTATGTTAATTATAATTGATGATGACATAGTTTTGCTTTGTATATTAGAACCCGTCAAACATATATAGCCACAACAGATAGTCTATTACTAGCCGTATCAGTCTGCGATAGTAATAAATGAGAGTCACTATACGTGAAATATCTTTATATCGTTTATTGTTCTAAATAATTGTGTATAATTATGCAGCGCCTCACAATGCTAACTCTTCTGCTGTCGCTGCAGGAATCCCGGCAGTGCTGCCGATCACTCTGGGCGCAGTCGTTGGTGTTGCGGGCTTCAGCATGCTCGTCGTTCTCATCATATTCATTGTGAAGAAGGTGAGGAAGTACAATGTCCCACCACCGTCGTCTGAAGACAGAGAAGAGTATGTCCGTGGCTTTGACACCTCGTATCCCAAGCGCCAAATGTTCTGGCAGAGGGGTACTCATTTGATGCCCAGGCAGCAGTACCTTCACCGTGACGCGAGTGGCCCCCATCATATGAATGTTCTCGGCAACACAGGGATGCCGCTGTTCACCGACACTGTGAGTAATTTCCACTGGTGTCAGCAGTATATATATAACAATGTGAAATAAGGCCGGAACGATAAACTGGTGTATGTAAATATAATATATATGTATATATATATATATATATATATATATATATATATATATATATATATATATATATATATATATATATATATATATATATATATATATATATATATATTTATACTTTCCTTCGTTCGTTCGTTCGTCCATTATCCCATTTCTTTGTTGCTGTTATTAGTACTTACCGCTTCAGAAACTTTTTTCCATGTATATATTTCTACTGTTTCCAACTGAAGTTGCGATTGTGTCAGATAATAGATATTTATTTCGCACATTAAAATAGCAATTGCGCAATGTTTGAAATACTACTATTTCCGAAATAATTACAGTTTTATATAGTGCATGTCTTCTTAAAACTATTTAAGATGATGATGATAATAATAATATTGTTACTGCACAATTGCATTGAAGTCACTCATCCCAATGATACTAAATTCCTAATAATTATTTGAAGAACGCGTCATTGTACGTACGTTGTTTGCATTATTCCTCATTACCACATTTCACATTGATGCAACCGCTGATGTACGTTCATTTAATGTTGAAGGACTGGGGCATGGTTCGCAATTTCTCAACTCGTAACCAAGGATGGCAACCCGCTTAAATAGTAAGTGTCGTTTCTTGTTCTGCTGCTGCATCGTATACGTTCATTTACAGGTAAAAGGAAAGGGTGTGTAATAGTTTAAATACGGTATACTATATTGTGCTGACATATACTAAAATACAGCTAAACAGTAACGACTTAATGTTTTAGTATTCATAATAACTGCGCTCTAGTCCCAGTAAATAAAATAATATATATAAAATGTGCCAGATATATATATATATATATATATATATATATATATATATATATATATATATATAATGTGAAAATGTATGTACATGTGTAGTATTCACCTCACATTATCTGTGCGCAGTGCTGACGCTGACGATGAGAGAAATCGACGGAAATAACCATGGATTGCCGGAAAACGACGATTATGTGTAGTTACTATTATATACCTAGACGGCATGACCACGATTACCATTGTGAATAATCATGTGTTTAGACGAAAGATTGTTGGTTTTGTAATACGTAGTAGTACTTACAAGAGCGTGTATCAATTAAGGTAGACACTGTACCGAATTGAATGTGATGATGTAAATAATAATAACAATAATAACAATACCGGAAGTGCAGAACCGACTTTTGCCGGGTGACTGACTGGTAGAGGGAGCTAGTCGCAAGCTGCAAATGGTCCACAAACTGCGACGTCACAATATGTCATCAGACAAGGACTACAGCTTCCCAGTCCTGCCCCGGAAATCCGTCTGTTGAATTGATTCTACCATATTAACAATGTAATATCATAAGTTTAGTTATATGTCTTATGAAGCGTTATTTAATATATGTAGATTGAATGAATATATCGATGTTGGATATTCACAATACCTTGATGACGGCATATAAACGTATGCGGTATTTGAATAATATTGACCGAATTACATTTCAGTTAAAACAATAAACACTACTATCGTGAGTTGCCGTGTGTTCTGTTTTACCAATAAAAGTGCAACAACATCGTACCAACATATTTCTTTTACTTTTATTATGCAGCAACTTTCGTTGTCTTGTTTTTAGCGGTACGCAATATTTGCATTATTCATTGCATTGGTGTTTTAGTGTGTATACACATCATGAACACTATTATTTATCATTTACTCATACTTGCGACAATGTATATCCGCTATTTCATTTTCACAGTTGATTTCATTCGATATATGCGTTATCAATTTTTTGTTACATATCCTGAAAAATTTCCCCACATGTTGGCCACCAGTTCTTTGTCGTCCAATTCATATTTACGAACGACGTTATGTATAATGACATGTATACCGTATTGTTTGGTATTGAAAACAGATTAACTTGGTAATAATGGATACGCACAAAGGTGTTATAGATAAGAAAAACACATTTCGTGCATCCCTGGGAAAATGCAATGTTTAACACCTGATATATCAGCCAATTCACAATTGAGCGTGGCATCCACCCTCATACTATGTGTAACTGATCTCGATTGGATGCCCGCTATTAACAAACAATGCCGATACAACAATTCTAGAGGACCTTTCAATGTCCATTATAACGATATTGACACGGGAAACCGCATCGATGTCAACTCGACCGCAAATGACTCAGTCGAGGTTCCACACTATCTTCTGTCCAAGAATGTAAAGCGCATAACTCAAAACACAATAACTGGAATAGCTACCTCTTCAGACACATTCATGGCAGCAAGAAATATGGCAAAAATTGGTTAGATAAATATTTATAACGGGCCTTCCACAACCTTTTTTTACTGCAATGTGATTAAAGCACTACTCATTTGAACTGTAATGTAACAACATAATTATAGTCTTTGAAAGTATAAGTATGGACACTGATAATAGACCGCATACATTAAATGTCTTACATTTGAACCTCATCCGAAACCCAATCGTAATGTTTCCAGCTTATCCGCATTGGAATTTATAATTGTAACTGGTACTCGTCTACATGTTAAAACCAGAGTTGGCGTCTGTATTGATAAGCAGTATTTCAGTGTGTGTCCCAGTAATGTGTCAAACTCACTAATGCGGCACGATGCACCAAAACACTAATTTAAAAGTATCCAACCCAGGATGACTTCTGGATAAGTCCAATTCTACAATCAGTACTGTATTGCATTGCCGTGTATTTGTGTGTGTGTGCTGTTTCACCATGGGAAAACGAATATGTAACACTTTCCGCGGTCCCCACGAATGATTTCAGTTTCAGGCTATATTCGCAAGGTGATGCTTGGTATCATCAGGCTTACAACATTCGCGGTAAACAAGGCACGACGTAAATAAGATTAACCATTTCATTTGTTTTTAGTAAACAAACATATCATTATGTCGCAGTATGGACGAATGTCTTTAGCATGTCAGAAATGTGAACTGAGGAAACGTGATACGTGAGTTATGGAAGAAAATGGGAATTGTTTCAGCAATGACTGCTGAAAGTCATTTATGTAACATTGAATGGTGCCGTTAACAAGCAGTCTGTCTCACATATCTGATGCTACTAAGAGAGCTGCTATATATGCTGCACTCGAAGGATCAGTTTGGACCCTACCTGTGACCATTGTATAAAATTAACTTGACCAGAACACCTTGTCTCAACATAATTGATGCAATACATTGTTCTTGCAGACAAGTGATTTGTTTCAGTAATTTATTGACATAATTTATTGTATCATATGTGTGACGTGGTGAAACACTGAAATATGAACATTGCTTTGCCTGCAGAAAGTTTGCAGCATGCTGTGAATATCTATATATTATCCTCCCATGGATTGATGGGACAATCAACTATAAATGTTGCTGTGAAGGTTGTATGCTATTTACGAAGTGCTTAAGATTACAGTGTACTGCGAACAGTAAAATATAACTAAATGTAACAAGATATATTTCAGTATTTAAAACAACATTTATTGGACGAAAATACAACTAGATAAATGTTGACAATTCTGGTTTCCGACTGATGAAAAGTAACAATTGTCCAGCAGTTAAATTACTGCCTTGCATATGTAGGTATACACGTATGTAATTTTATATAACAATTTTTTTTCTGGCGTTGGCAATATTCGATGTACAAATCGGTACCTGATAACATTCATCCGTAATTAAGTCTTATTCTAACTACGTGTTAAATCCTATGGAAACAAATTAGCCTACGCTAAGGTAGTTAGAACACAATATTTATTTAATTAAGTATCACGGATTTGGACCTGCTCCGAATATTCTGGACGTGACGCATAAATGAAGTATAAATATAATTTGACAGGTTACATGAAATAAAAGTCGTGATACTGACGGGGAATGCTCACAAGATTGCATCCGTACCAATTAATGTTTCAATTTATAATCCGTCGTCTTGAAATTAACCTTACACGATACGGCAGTGGCAGTGCTGGCTTCATAAATTTTCCATTTGGCTCATCCTCACCCTGGCTCAGATCGAGTAATTGCCATCACCCAAGCTTTACATTTCCCTTTATATGGGGAAATTTACTGCTGCCTTTACTGCTACATCCATGATCAAAACAACAAGTTTTAAGCATTTAAAATCCGCAATAAGTGGCAATAGATGTCTTATTACTGTTTGTACAGAAATGCATGACTGACTTGTTCTGAAAACCGGAAGTAGCAAGTAGGCCGGTGTGACCAACCATGTGACTGAAAAATGCATTTACTAAAAAGTCTCTCATTAGTCACGTAACGTAACGCGTAGCGGCGCGCGTGTTTTGGTGCAGGTTCAAACAGTTAACGCTTTCGAGGTAACGTTATTACAGTGATTAAATACCGGATTATGATAAATGTGTGACGAAAACAAACCCGTATAGTTGACCTTTGTATGTGTGGCATCCGGTACAATATGCGTGAGTACTATTTACTTTTAGTCAACACTAATGAAACGTGATTCAATCGTTTTATCTGATGGTCACTATATGCCATGCATAATTTATCAGATCTCACACCAGTACTGGCACTAGCCAGCCTTAGTCGCAATCCATGGTATGCGTGCGTACTGAATACAGAAGTTCGAAATTGTGGAAATTGTACGAAATTGGATTACCTTGTTGTCTCAGTAACTGTAAGACACACGTAATTGTGTTGTAATATATGTCTGACTTCCTGTCTTGTATGCCATACCTATATGAGCTATAGGTATATTCGTGTGTTTATTACGATTGAAAAAATCGCCGATTACGTTTATGATTGTCTCGGAATATAATTATTATGTTGTATGGGCGTGTCTTGGTTGCGCGCGTGTCTAGCTGCGTTGTGTCCGGCGTAGCATGTGGCGGTGGGCGTGGCTACCAATCGGTTTCGCTAGTGTGTCGGACTGAGAGGTTAATATGTTAACCGGTCTGTTTATGAAAGACAAACTTAGTATGTGTTTGCGACGTGTAGTCCTATGCCTGGACAAACAATAGATCACAAGATGGCAATGGAAAAATTGATTGAACTTTGTTCCTCAAGTAACTTCTCAGCGTTCTCATTCGTGTTCTGCGTAGTCCTCCGCTTGTTTTGCTTTTCATGTACCTTCAAGACTTCAGCCATCAAGCTTTCCCGATTGCATGTACTTCTTGCATTGGTGTTAAATCCCGTCGATTGTTTTATTTTTTTATTTTATCATTCTCATATATGTACGCTCTCAACAACCAAATCAAGTGTTAATCCTGTTTTATAAATCTTTCTTTGTTTAAGTAAATAGAATAACCTAAACGGACATATTTGTTTTAACATTTTATGGATAGAAGTATAAGTGTATTTATAGCATGCATCCCTCTCCCTCTACGTCACCCTCTCCGCTCTCTCATTTATAATTATATATATATATATATATATATATATATATATATATATATATATATATAATTATAGTGAGTATTTGGTAACACAGACGCGTATATATATATATATATATATATATATATATATATATATATATAAAATAATATATATATATATTTTATATATATATATATATATATATATATATATACGCGTCTGTGTTACCAAATTAACTATATATATATATATATATATATATATATATATATATATATATATATATATATATATATATATATATATATATAATTATACAGAGAGAGAGGGGAAGGCGATAGAGGGAGAGGGATGCATGCTATAAATACACTTATACTTCTATCCATAAAATGTTAAAACAAATATGTCCGTTTAGGTTATTCTATTTACTTAAACAAAGAAAGATTTATAAAGACGCGTATATATATATATATATATATATATATATATATATATATATATATATATATATATATAATATATATATACTCGCCACAGTATCAAACCTCTACTAGACAGCTACTCGTGCCAGGGTCGCTGCTTTTTTTGAAAGGGTACTTGTTTAGCCGTGGCGACACGCAGCGGGCGTGCACAGGAAACTCGCCAGTTACCAAGCACGTGATGTAATTGTAGCTAGCGTCGCGCCATATTGATTTTCGTCCACTTCTAAACTACGGTGCAATGGAAATCTTTATGCTGGATTTTATGCTGGATTGATCCGAAATAGGACTGCACGGTTCAGCAGATGTAAAGAGAAAATAATAAGGTACTTAAAACAATGGTACTATCGAAGTACATGTTGACACGTTACTCAAGTTTTATATCTAACGTAGTATTGTGTCTGATGTCTGGTCATACCATCGGCATCTCGGTTGCTGTCTTCCCGTTGCCGTTGGCGGCTGTCAAAGACAAATGTATCTGATCAAGGATCAGGTGACATCTATGTTTCTGCCTTTTCGCTTAGCAAAGCTTTCATCGCATTGTTTCTCACCAGTGTAGTTACCATTGGAAAATCGTGTGTGCACGTGTGCGTGCATGTGTGCGGGCGGGCGTGCATTAACATGAGCAATGCCAATGACCCCCTGAACAGTGAACTCCCTTCGCCTTGGCTTGGCCATATATCGTTACATTAATAAAACACAGACCCATGTCAGAGGGGTCACGTGGTTTACAGAAACCCCGCTAAATGTTTGTAAGGATCACCATACGGGGGCTGTCTCCGACGACTTTAATTGAAGTTTTGGTTTACAATATTTTCCTTGAATTTGCTCTTGGCCTTGTCCCTGATGTTCGATCGTTGACCCCTGACCCTGTCTCAGCCTCAGGATGCTCGACTGCATGCCACGTAAATGCTGGGAGGATGCCATATTAACGTTATCCTGTGTCTGTGGGTCGCCCGCAAAAAGTCTAAAGTAACCTGGTTTGTCAACGTTACGCTATCTTCTGTGTAGGGTCAGAGGTACTAAACGATCAGTTACGTCTTACGACGTTACAGCTTTCCTACAGGCTACAGTATGGGTATACGCCGTCTTGACTCTTGTCATGTAAATAACCACACGTGCATTTATGGACTAAATATATGTACAAATCGTTTCCCCGAGTTGGTTTTCAACATAACTGCGTGTACAGGCTATACATACTGAAATAATTATGCTATTTGGTTTTGTGTGCCCTACTCTTCATTCAATTGCTCACATGTTATGCTCAATATGATTGCAATCTGCCAATCATTCATTGTGTCTTTATTTGTGATGTGTTTACAATACACTTTCTTTCAGGATACTGACACAAACCAATTTGCCGCCAAAATGTAATTTTCACTGTATAAAAACACAACTGGTGTATATCTATATTAACTAGATTGGTTATTATTACAATGATGTTAAGACCTGTTCATGCTTTTTATCCAAACTCTGAAAACGTCAGCCGAAGTGTCACACCAGCATTAATCGCCGCTGATAAAAAATCAGTATTGCGTCATTCCGAGTGAACGCAACCAAAGTTCCTGAAATTGGTTGCTGTCATCTCTTAGATTTTTGAATAGAGCTTTGGTTAGATTAGCAAGAATCAAAAATGTGTGCTTCCTAACTTAAATAGTTTTCAAGTTATGGCAGTTTGAAATATGGGACTTGGACTTTTTTTCTCGACAGCTTGTTAAACATAAATAATGTTATTCACTTTTCACTAGTCAATATCATCTGCACTCTTTAGCCTGTGTCAGTGAAATTTTGTGGAGTTGTACCCTATAATACAGATATTACATAACTACAATTATAACATAAATACAGTATATGGTTAATGTGCAGCAAGTTGATAAACATCATGATTTATTCAAAATATAACTCGCAATCAGGTTTTCAGACCCTGATTGTGAGCAAAATAAACACAAATTGTACATATTTGGTATTTAAACATACAAATGTGCAAACCTGAGAAATATGGTAGGTCTGGTTGCCTTAATTATGAACCTGTACATATGCAAAGATTGTATATTATTATATTTCTAAAAAAATGACCAACTTCCGACCCACAAAATACAATGAGGCATAGCTTGTATTGTCACAAAACCTTTTTTAGATGTAAGTTCATTCATATAACTCAAATACCTAGTAAGTCTCAATATCCTTCTGAGCTTCTTTCACAACAAAAATGGCATATGTCTGGGTGCCCCAATTTGTAAAATAAATTGCTCGTTTTCAGACATTGATTGCAAGGTAAATATGGATGGTTCAATGAACTGTTGTGTCAATTTGATATATATGCATGACACTGTGTATTATCAGAGCAATATGACATGCCTGACTATCTTAATTATGAATCTACACACACCCAAATGTGCTACATTTTATATTTCTGTACCATTAGCAAACTTCGTTACCATAAAAGGTCAAGGACATAAATAACAAGTAACTCTCAATATCCTTCCATGCTTCCTTCTCAAGAAGAATGGGGACCCATAGGTACCTAAAACTTATCAATAAATCACTTGCGAGCGGGTTTTCAACTGATTTTGAGTTAAACATACGTGTTATTTGTAATATTTGTAAATAGTAGCTATCTATGCATATCAGTATACATTTTTAGGGAGTTTTGCTTGTCTGATTGTCTTAATTATGAATCTGTACATATTTAAACTGGTATAGATCTGTTTACGAGGCATAAAGCTACAAATATCAAGCAAATTTATCAAACATCTCATATAAATATAAGTTGTATAAATTGTAATTTAGTGACAGTTCTACCATGTGGGTATGGATACATTTTCAATTTATGTCACAATACATGTGTCATTAGTTTATGTCACATTAAATGTACATGTATACTGTTTTTACCCAGTGATGGGTCCGGTTCGTACAACAATTTCAAGAATTTTGCAAATATTCGTCACTACAGCAATGACTTTGGACTGGATTGCGAATGGAATTTATTTAGCTTGTTAGCAATGTCTTGGGATTTGCGGACATGTCCCGAATCTAAGGCTACATCATTAATTTTTATTCTGTATAATGCGGATTTATTTGTTTTAAGTTTAAATTTATAAAATATTGCTAATTGGTTTTTTATTTCGACTTCGCAATGCACACGCAAGACATCGCCTTGCTTTGCGGTCGTGATGTGTCTGGGGTGCTCACGCTGTGTGTGACATCGGCTTGTTTACGTTGACTGGACGGCATTAAATTGATCTAAAACAAAATAAACAAATACAATCATACTGCTTTTTCCCCGGAAATGATGTAGAATGACATTCCGAACACATACACATCGATAAAGGTGGTAAACCGTTTTGAAAAAGCCCTAATGATTTAGGACTTTTAACTAGAAGATTGTTTTATTTCACCATATATTTTGGTAAGTACCTCAATAAAAACAACTTATTTTCCCATTTAATCTATTTAGTTTTATTATGGCGGGATTTATTCACGCTTTTGTTAAAAGTACTAACATCTATTAGAGCCGCGGAATATTGCTGGGGGCAATAATCGCTGATCTAATGGTGTTTTGAATAATATATACATATGGCTT
Source organism: Ridgeia piscesae (assembly GCA_025642075.2). Classification (NCBI taxonomy): domain Eukaryota; kingdom Metazoa; phylum Annelida; class Polychaeta; order Sabellida; family Siboglinidae; genus Ridgeia; species Ridgeia piscesae. The sequence goes on along the minus strand of JAODUO010000406.1, from coordinate 275,662 downwards.
TAAAATTCTACTAGGTGGAACTTTCAAAAAAATGGGCATAACGTAGAGACGGCCATTTTTCAAAAGGCTTCTAAATTCAATAACCCCGTATCTTAATCAATGCGGCATGCAGAGCAATAACTGTGGTATGAAAATGTATGTTTTGGGACCCCGATTTCAAATATACAATTTCTTGGCTTCTACGACATTTATATCCGCCATGTTTAAAGATGGCGGTCGTCAATAAGAATATAACTATATCTCAAAGACTACGTCACCTAGAGCAATTTTGTTGACATTGTTGGATAGTTTGGTGGATAGCGATATAAAACATGTTATTTGTCACCTTCAACAACATAACAATTCGCGCCATTTTTTAAAGATGGCGTCTGTCAAAGCCTATTATTTCCATATTTAAGAAATACGTAATTTAGATCCATTGATCACCACAGCTTAAGTGCTTCATATCGTCGAAGGGTGTAGCTGATGTACAGTGGAGATTTGTTTGACCCACTGTTGACATTAATTATACGTTTGAGACGAGTTCAACGACATGATATCTTCCCTGTTATCGCTCAGTATACCTGATATCATAATTATTATGACAACACCATTAATCGATGTGTCATCTGTATTTAACCCCACTGGCACTGAATGAAGACATTTCTGTTATATACCAACGCACAAGTACATTACCCTACTATTATTTCAAACTTGTTTGTTTCTCGTCTTGCCATATTTCAGAGGATTAAAAATTCACATGGCCATGGAAAAATACATAATAACTTGAGATACTTCACCTTCGGATGTTCAAGTGTGCTCCTGTCATTAATATGAATCCATAACGAAAGCCATACATCCACAAAAAGTGTAGAACTATAATTAAGTCTGCTAACATAATTAAGTATGCTAACCGGTAAGCTACCAAGTCCACCTTCACTCATATATGCGAAATCCTGATGATCTATAAACATCGATTGAAATTGGAATTGCTTTCGCCAAGACTACACTAAATTGATAAAACAGTCACCCGCTAGCCGCACAACAAAGTCTAAACCACATCTACACTGGATCACATAATTCGACAAAAAAGAAAACAGGATAACACCGCTAAGTATGGCTAAGAAAACAAACAAATAACAAGCAAAGACATCAAATGACCACTTCAAATAACCCTAACAAATCAACTTCCCATTCCAATTATCATATCCCTTCACTCACCACTTCCGCTTGATATCGGAATAAACGGCATCATAAAACAGCTGGAAACTCTAAAATCCAACAAGCATTAGGACCAGTAAAGGTATTACAGGAGACTTCCAGGGAAATAGCTACAATAGATCAATTCATTTTCCAAAACAAATAGTCGTCCTCCTTGATTTCTCCAAAGTTTGGTCATGTCACCTTCTTACGGTGTATACACATATCACTGACTTGATCAATTCTAATATCAGGTTCTTCGTCGATGATTCCATCTGTTCTAAACAAACTGTCTGACTGGGCAGCCAAGTGGCAATTGTATATTAATATCCCAAAATGTTACCTTCTCAGAATTACCCATAAAGGTAAACCTAGCCACTTCACCTGCGCCATCTCAAATCAACTACTCTCCCAAGTTGATTCATCCCCCTATCTCGGCATCACAATCGACTCAACACTGTCATGGAGAAAGCATGTCCACTCCACTGCATCTCTGCTAGAATAATTGGCCTCCTTAAACGTACTCTCCACAGTGCAATGTCTAAACTTAATCACAATCAGCTGATAATCTGTTCCATTTGTTTACTGTTCCTTGTGAAAATGAATTTTTTCTAATATCTAGTCTACACTGCTTCTTTGCTAATGTAACTCCATGTCATCTAGTCCTTCTCTCTTCCTTGACTGTGAAACAAATATTTCTGTCAATATTTTCATACCCATTCAATATTTTAAACACCTCAATCTGATCTCCTCTCAATCTTCCGGTTTCTAGTGTTGTTAAACCACATTCTTTTAAACGCATTTCATAACTAATATTCCTGAGTTTTTGTATCATTTTGGTTGCTCTCCTTTGTACTCTTTCTAGTATATCAATATCCTTCTTGCGATATAGCCTCCATGCTTGTATACAATATTCTAAGTGAGGCCTAACTATTGTTTTATACAGCGGTATTATTAGTTTTTTCTTTGTACACTATATTTCGCCTAATTAATCCTAGATTTTGATTTCCCTTCGCTGCTGCAATTCCACACTGCTCTGATACCTTCATGTCAGCACTAATAGTTAACCCGAAGTCCTTTTCCTTTAAGGTAGTATTTAGTACAGTATCACCCATTGTATATTGTGCATCTTCATTCCAATGTTCTGTGTGGAGGCACTTACACTTTCCAAAATTAAACACCATTTGCCACTTCTCAGACCATTCTATCAACTTATTAAGATCATCTTGTAAATGCTGTCTATCTGCATCACTTTTAATTTTCCTAAACAATTTTGTGTCGTCCGCAAACTTCAACACCTTGCTTGTTATGTCATCATCCAAATCATTGATATATATTAAGAATAAATAGGTCCCAGTACTGATCCCTGTGGTACTCCACTGAAAACCGATTTCCAGTTTGAAACCTCCCCATCAACTACTACTCTTTGTCTTCTATCAATAAGCCATTTTTCTATCCGGTTGATCATACCATTTCCTATGCCATAGGCCTTTAGTTTAAGTAGTAGTCTTTGGTGTGGCACTTTGTCAAAAGCTTTTTTTAAATCTAAGTAGATTATATCTACTGGTGATCCCTCATCTACCCACTTTGTGACATCTTCCAAAAAACATAACATATTTGTTAAGCATAACCTCGCTTTTAAAAACCCATGTTGAGATGGGTTTATCAATTTATTTTTAACAAGAAAATCAACCAGGTGATCTTTAATTAGTCTTTCTAATAGTTTGCAAATCACCGATGTTAAACTCACTGGTCTATAGTTCTCTGACTTGTTTCTTGAACCTTTTTTAAATAATGGTATAATGTTTGCTTCTTTCCATTCTAATGGAACTATTCCCTCCTCTAATGACAAATTGAACACTGTTGCAAGCGGTATGCTGATGTGTTCTACAATTTCCAATAGTAATTTGGGAGGAATCCCATCCACTCCAGGTGATTTATTATCCTTCATATCTCTTATTTGCATAGCTACCATTGTTGGGGTTACAATTAGTTGTCCTAAATAGTCAAACCCTCTCCCTTCGAACTTAGTCTCAAGTACTGGTAATATACTAATATCTTCCCTGGTAAACACCGAACTAAAGTACTCATTTAGGTTTTCTGCCATTAAGAATCCCTCTGTTATTATGTTTCCATCACTACCTTCTAGAGGACCGACCTTATCCTAAACTTTCTGTTTACTTCGAACATACGCATAAAAACTCTTGCTGTCATGTTTTATATTAAAAGCAATTTTGTGTTCGTAGCTTCTCTTTGAATTTCTAATTTCAGCTGTAGCTTGATTAAGTGCTTCTTTATAAATGCTATAGTCATCTTCACTTCCAGTATGTCTATATGTCTTCCACATCATTTGCTTGTACTTGATTTTTCTAAAGCCTTCCTTCGATAAATGTTTCTTCTTTTACCGTTTCCTCTGTTTTTTCAAGGGGACAAATTTGTCAACGCGCAGTCAATTTCACTCTTTAAAATATTCCAGCATTCTGTTGCTGTCTTATTCTTCAGTGTGTTATTCCAGTCTATCTTTGCTAAATATTCCCTCGTGTCCTTATGTTTTCCTTTGTGAAATTGTTTCCTGTACCTTATTTTTCTATTCCGTTCTCCCATTACTTTGATGATAAAATGTATGTGGTTGTGATCACTACACCCCAGTGGCTCACATATCTTGACATTATCAACAAATTCCTTCTGTGAGCTCAATACTATGTCTAACACGTTCTCGCCCCTGGTTGCTTCTAACACATGTTGAGAAAGGAAACTATCTTGTACTAAATTAAAAAACTCTTGATCCTCTCTCCCGGTACTCTGTAGAGATGTCCACTGTGATGGTTAAAATCCCCCATAATAATACAGTCCCGTTTACTCACTTCTTTGATATCGTTATGTATTTTTTCATTCTCTTCTATGCTTATGTTTGGAATCCGATACACTAACCCAACAGTTAATGGTGAGTTTCCTGTAACTATGTTACACCAGACAGCTTCTTCACATTCTGCTTTTTTTTCTAATTTTATTTCATAAGCCTGGATGGATTCTTTAATATATAAAATAACTCCGCCTCCCCTTCTTCCTAATCTATCTTTCCTAAACATTACATATCCTGTCATTCCTAATTCGGCATCTGATACATCGGGGGTGGCCCAAGATTCAGTTATACCTATTATGTGAAGGTCAATATCTTCTACCATAATGTTAAGTTCATTTCTTTTGTTTACTATGCTCCTTGCATTTAAAGAAATACATTTATAACCAAATTCCGTAGGGCTTTCCAGGCTGTTCTTTGCTGATTTCTTTTTGCTATCTTTATCTATGCCTCTAGTTTTTGGCATCTCTGTGTATCCCCCCTGCGAAACTAGTTTAAAAAGTTGCAACCTGTTCCATTGTCCATCGATCGAAGCAGGTTCTCGGAGAACACTGCTGCGCCCTTTCCGCTTAGATGGAGGCCATCTCTCATATACATGTCTTCTTTCCCAACAAAATATCCCCACAAATCTTCAAATCCAACTCCTTCTTCTTCACACATCTGTTCTACTAGTGCGTTAATTGCCATCCTCTTGCAGTTTCTATATGGTGCTCCCCTTCCCCTCATCACTGGCAATATTCCTGAGAGTATGATCTGTTCAACTCTTGTCTTCTTCAGTGTATCTACCAACTCTCTGTATCTCTTTACTATCCTGGTTGTTCCATCCCTGTCTGCATTGTTCATCCCTACATGTACTAATATAGACACCCCTTGGCCATGCCCCAATACGTTCTCTACCCGTTCAATCACATGCTCTATCCTAGCCCCCGGAAGACAAACAACAACGTCTTCTCCTTTGCTTAATGTCCTATATGTCTTTCACAAAATGGAGTCTCCCATAAATACCCTTTCTGTTCTCAATGCCCCCTTGATCACTGCTTCAGAGTAGCTCCTCCGTTTTGCATCTCCCTGGTTGCATACTTTTCACCCTGCCGCTTTCTCTGTTGTTCCTTTCTTTCCTGTCTCTTTTCTTCCTGTCATCGTCCTTGTTATTGACTTCCGTTTGGTCACATCTACTCTTACTTCCCTTCTTCAATTCGTCTTTCATCCTGTCGCATCTACTTCTCTCATCTCCTGTCCCCTTGCCCCTCCCTCCTTCTCTACTGTCACTTTCTCCCCATCACCTTCCTGCATGTCAAGTTTACTTTTGTTCTTTCTCCACTTTGTTTTCCTTGCAATCACCCTCCCTCCACTCTCCATCCCCTTCACAATATCCGTTAGCCTAGCTAACTCTGCTGTCAGACAGCCAATTTCCAACACCCTAAACATTGTAACGTAAACCCTTCCTCCGTTGTCTCTGACCAAGTTTTTCCGCACCACGTTACGGCAAAATCCACCAAGCTGTGGCAGTGGTTACACACCAAGTGCCTCCTTGCCTTCACTTGCCGCTTGCAAGGTGCCATATTACGATTTGTCAAAATCAACTCTTTGTTTATACCAACTTAGTCTTTAGAAAGACTGTTTGTTTATTGTGTAACAGCAACTGCAGCACACTTTATGTTATAAACAACTTACTACCTGTGCTATGCTATGATTACACAAGATCTGCTTTCCTGTTTCTCAACGTCTTACGAGTATTGTGTCCACTTTGCTCTGTCCGGATATTCTTAGCTGTTGTGACTTCTTGATGGCCAGAATGTGTCCATGGAAGGCAATCTGTGTTCGTCATCATCATCCAAGTGTACGGGTATTATGGGTATTACCTCCTGTTGTCCCGGTGTTACAATGTAGACAGGTATCTGTAGTTCCGACATACGCCCTGGAGTAGACAATAAATAGCGTGCAGTGTGGAGCGGACACAACACTTGTATAATCTCAGGAGTTTTGTTCTTCTCAAATATGCAGGTGTCCATCTAATATGTTTAAATATAATTCCATGATAATAATAGCATTTCTGACCTCGGTCTTCCGATTGTTAATTACAGCACCAGCACTGTTCTGCATCGTACTGGGATGTCTCGGGTGGTTTTGGTATCACAATTTGTGTTTCGTGAAATGCACAAATCCGCCCCATATAGCTACATAACAATAAATATTCAAATAATCAAACTGCAAATACATAACTTTAAACTAATAATTAAAGAAACACGTTAAAACAGTCATTTTGTTATTAGCTAAACGTTTACTTAATTTTGAGAGTCCAGCGTTTTGACCAATAATTGTTGTTTTTGTGCAGGGATTCGTCAAGCTGGCCTAACATCGAAGCGACTGGGGCAGTGCGCTGTGGCGACCTGGTTGTTGCAACTCGTCCTATTGCTGGGTCGACACGGTTCTTTACTGGCAGACGGCGCGACAGGTAGGTTTCGAAATGGATTACGATCCATTTTTTAAATGACTTTCCTTGATTTTATATGTATACTTTAATATGGAAGTAGCTTTTTTCATGAAATCCTGATAAAACATAACAAAGTGTGGTTTATGTTAACACCCTGACAAAATGTTGTACTAAGTTTTGCAAGTGAATAAATCTATCTTTTCTGAAATTGTACTTTTGTGTGGGCTACCAATGTTGGCGCGCTCTATTACAATAACTAACCAACATAAGTGAACCAAACTTGGCACAGTGATGCATAGATAATATGCCTATTGCATGAATTAAAGCAACACATGATATCGTATAGTGATTTTAAGTAACGACCGTTCTAATTTTATAATAAAATGAAACGGTCATACAAATGATGTTCTCATAATCTAGTCTTATTTTGCTTAAGCCTTACAATATATCTTAATTCTCAGAATTCATGCAGTAGACTTACATGCAACTTAACTAGGTACTGAATTGCATATTTTTCCCTTGAACAGTTTTTTGGCTAGAGCGCACCAGAAAAAGGCATGCATTTTATATTATGATGGCCATCTTGAATACCTAATTTGCATAATTTATGCAAAAACGCATTTTGTTATTGTGTGCCTCTGTTTTCATATTAGCAAATATTATGGATTATCTTGAAAACTAAGGAGTTTTGTTAAAATCCTTATTACCTTCCTTAAAGGAAACTCCAATCAGTGAGAGATTCACACCATTTACGTACATATGTATAATATATTGGTTAGGCATAGTAATTCTGCACAAAAATCGTTAATAAACAATTAATTATAGTATAAGTGTATCAGAAACACTCCATGTTGGATACAGGGCGCTGCCATCTTGAGACTTATTCGCCAGTGACGTAATCCGCTTACGTCACTGGCGCATGCACGTTCGAACATCCTGTCTGTCCAATGGTATTTGATGTATCCAGTACGTCTTGGATTGCTTACGTTACATTCACAATTATTAGCGAAGATTCCGCCAATCATTGCCTAATTAAACAGTGCGCCAGTGACGTAAACGATTTCGCTTACGCCACTGGCGCATAAGCCTCAAAATGGCAGCGCCCTGAATCTAATCTAGCATGTTTTTGATACCAGTAAACTATAACTAATTGTTTATTAGCGATATTTGTGCACAGTTACTTGGCACAACCAATATAGTATACATATGTAAGTTAATACTGTGAACCTCTCACTGACTGGAGTATCCCTTTAAGTCCAAGGGCATGCGCCTCCTGTCATCCTGATGAAACACATTTAGTGCGGCACTGCTGGGGTTAAACCTCCCAGGTGATTTGTTTCTGTGTTTTGCTCTGATTACAAGATTGATCAATCGATTGGTTTGATTGCGCCACTAAGAAAGACTGTACTAAATTTGTAGCGTATACGGCGTATTTTATTATTATTATCTTCAGTTACACATAAATCAGCATTGCAATAGGTAAAGTAAGTCTAAAAATAAGTACTATAAATACAAATAATGTATTATTTCTTAAAAGGTATTAATTGATTCACTAGCTGAACAATACCAGTTTTGTTATAACATCAGTATAATAATTATCACATAAAACGTCTTACAGCTACAATCATATATGTTTAATTAAATATATATATATATATATAAGGAAAATAACACTCCACGTGTATTTGTTGTTGTAAACAAATGGAATCCGCCAATGACCAGCCGTATATGCGACACATGACCGTAAGTTGCCCGATCTGTGCTGATAATTCAGTGATCAAAATGTGCATTCATTCAATATATTATTCCATCAAAGTCTACCATTATTCATGATTATTTATGTTAAGTATATATAGGATTATTATTTAAATACATATATTATTATGATTATCATCTTCGTCGTCGTTATCATTAGTGTTTTAAGCACTCCTGACACCAATGTTGTAACTGGTTTCCGGTGTCTGAGAGACGACGACATACGTATACGTAAGTGTGATGTACTTGCAGAATATTATCGTCTTCCTTGTCCAACACACGAATTGTATTGAATGACTGCTACTGCGACTGCCTATGATGGCGACGATTGGAGGTTGTAACATAGTCTTTAATCACAGTAATAATACAGCGTACGATGTATTATATACTCAACAAAGTAGGTGTCCCGGGGCGTTGTCAAGAGCATCTAATCTGCAAGTACTATGTTACCGCGAGTGGGTCATGGTAGACCACATTCTTCCCACTTTAGATGTTTTAAAGCTCATCAGACATCCCCCATTTTAAAACAAATACTACAAAACGTATTTAATAAAAAATCCTAACTAGAAAAATCATACATTTTACAATAATCATTACTCAAAACATATTATGGTTAAACATCGACATTATAAACAAATGCAAGCATAAACCTTTCAATAGAATACGTTATAAAATTTACTACATTACACTTCGCTACGCTACACAATACCACAGTTACACTTGAACATTAAGTCTAGTCGGAAGAGGGGGGTACGGTGCACACACCGGAAATATACTTTTAATTGATATCACTAAATCGGAAATAATACGTAGAAAACGGTTTCCTATGTTAACAAGTCAGCAACATGTCCCACGTGTCATTATTATGCAAATTAGTGCCGCCATTATTGAAAAATATAATGTTCACTATATCTAAGCCAATATTACATATAACTGACAAAATAAGGTGTGTAGACCACTGTTATGAGGGTCAGCGACCATAATGAAACTATTGTTGACATGATCACATGTGTCTGTGACAGTTTAACATGCAAGTGCCACCATTATTGATAACTCAATTTTTCTCCATATATCGGCCAATATTGCACATAACAGCACAAATAAGGTGTCCATACCCATGTTTTCATGGTCAACGATCATCAGTGGACCATTCTTGAATTAACTACGTGTGTCCCTGGCATGCTATGCAAATTCTAACGTGCCAGCACTACCGTAAATGTGACTTTTACGCTGTATCTCAGCCAATATTGCAAGTAAGTTGAAAAGTTTTTTTGAGGGCATCTACTTACGAAATCGTGTTGGTTTTTTTGCGACCAAAGGTTGATATGGGTATCAATTCAAGGTATTGTGAATAAAGAAATTCCACTTAGTTCAATTACCAATTCATTTACTGATCCCGGTAAATAGCAAGCCATAATGATCTTTTCTTAGCTGCCGCGCCTCAAACTCTAATGGGCTTCATACGATAAGTGTAGATCATCTTTCACCATCACTTTCACTGAAATCGTCAAAGTCAAACTCGTCCATCCTCATTTTCCACATACCCTCCTCTTCTTCTTCCTCTTCACGATCACCAGATTCCAGAAGATCAATCAGTGAGTTTGGTAATGGAGCACCACAGGACTACACCGGTTCCAATACTCCATCTTCAGTCCTTATCCACCCTTGCCCATCATCGTAGGGTTTAGATTTTGCCAGGATGGATTCGTTTATATAATGCTACGTGGTTCAACCGCTGGAGGTGTGGCTTCAAAGCAGACTGGCAGGGAGGAAGGCGAGCCAGGTTGATCTTAGATTTGGAAGGAGTTTCTCGTCCTCACCCACGATCTTGCGCAGGAGTTTTGCACGGAGGCCGTCCATCGAAGACTCGCGATTCTGTCCGTACATCAGGCAGGTGAACTCTAAACTGATTCAGCATGTGATACTTGAGGTTCCATTCCTCACCGAGTTGCATGTACGCTTTATGAAACCTGGGGTTCTTCTTCAGCTTTTTCAGGGGTTCTTCCTTTTATAGGCACTGGTGCAGTCTTCTCCACTGAATACATACATCCCAAGAAGCGTCGCACAGCAGTCTTCTCCAAGGGATACTGCGAGATCAGAGAGGTTGATTAATTGTCGATGTTTCCCTGACCCGATATCATGGTATACAGCCAGCTTGCTTGATAGAGTGGGCATGGTAAAGTACAATCAGGAAGATATATGTGTTAGGGGTTTTAACTACTGCATTCTTGTATCCATGCCAGGGCTGCGCCGCAATGGAAGTACAGCACCATTCTCGTGTAAGTCTCCTCTTGTTTTGCTGTAGATTGTGGTCAGTTCACGCACCTCGACCTAAAACACAAAGGGCCACTGGTGTTTGAAAGCTGAGGTAAAAATAGAAAAAGTGAAGTCGATCTGATCTATAAGAATAATGCGAAATTTATGTAATACTAATAATAACAATACGGACTTTCAACTCAATTCGTCATTTAATGAGACGAGTTGATGGGCTTTCTCTTCTACGATCATCCCAGCCATCTCGGTTCTCTCCAGTCTTGAAGCTGCCTGTTGAGTAATCCATACTCGCAGCAGGAGGTGGCAGATTTGCTTCTTGTTATCGTCATTTGCACGCAACATCTTACAGTCGAATGGTTTCCTTGTCGCTGGTCCAGCCATAATAATCTTCTCTGAACTCCTGCGCGTCATCCTCTCCCCGGTTATGATAGACTGTGGATGGTAACTGTCAGTCGAGAACAAGAAGTGCTTCTTAGCCACCAGCTGGTCAAGATCTTGTAGGCATATCTCACCAGAAGTCGGGGAACGATTGGTAACGGTATGGAGCAGCGTCGTGCGGTCCTGGATGAACAGGGCGTCCTTGGGGTATGGCAGATCTTATGGGGTTATGTCTTCCAAAAGGTAGTGTAGTGTGGCGGCTTTGTTCAACTTGGATAAAAAAAACATCTTCATGATTTCTTTCAAGTCCACTTGATAATTTTGACTCTGAAACTTGAAGACGTTGACGAGGAACAGGAAGGCGAGGTTGCTTTGCCCCTGATATTGGATGACCTGGAGTTATAAATCTGGAGTTAACTTCCAATCACTCAAAATCATCTAATACAATAACCAATTAAGTGAATTAACTAATATTTGTTTGAAATTGCATTCCAACCGTAAACTTTCGGAGGTCCCATCTTCCAGTGATGACTCATGTCTATCTCCGTGTATGACTACGCAAACCTATTTTGTAAATGGCACATCTTTCACCTCGGATTCCTTAAAATAATGTTTTGCATTTTTATGCAAGTTAGTGCCGCCATCATTGAAAGAAAAAATATTTCTCACTATATCTCAGCCAATATTGCAGATATCTGACAAAATAAGATATATAGACTCATGTTATGAGGTTCAGCGACTATAATGAAAATATTGTTGACATGATCACATGTGTCTATGACAAATTAATATGCAAATTAGTGCGCCATTATTGAGAAGTCTATTTTTCACGTTATCTCGGCCAATATTGCACATATCTGCACAAATAAGGTCTCCAGAACAATGTTTTAAGGGTCAACAATCACTAAGGACTATTCTTGAATTAACTACGCATGTCCCTGGCATGCTATGCAAATTCTAAAGTGCCAGCATTTCCGAAAATATGACTTTTTCGCTGTTATTCAGCCAATATTGCATGTAAGTTGAGAGGGTTTTTGAGGGCATCTACTTACGAAATATCGTGTTGCTTTTGCGACCAAAGGTTAATATGGAGATCAATTCAAGGTATTGTGAATAAAGAAATTCCACTAAGTTCATTTACCAACTGATTTACTGATCTAGGTAAACAGCAAGCCAGAGTGATCTTTCTGAGCTGCCGCGCCTTAACCTTTCATGGGTTTCAATAATTATTAGATCATCATTCATCATCGCTTTCACTGAAATAGTCAAAGTCAAGCTCAAACTCGTCCTCCTCCTCTTCTTCCTCTTCACGATCACCAGTGTCCAGAAGATCAACCAATAAGTTTGGTAACTTCCAACACTCCATCCTCAGTCGTTACCTACAATCTCCATACAGGCCTAGTTTTATGTAAATACCCTTGAGATGGTCTACAACATCAACGATCCAAGCAACCTCGCCTTCCTGCTCCTCGTCAACTTCGTCAAGTCTCAGAGTCAAAATTATCAAGTGGACTTGGAAGAACTCATGAAGATGTTTTTTTATCTACTATCCACAGTCTATGATAACCCCGGAGAAGATGAGGTGCGGGAGTTCAGAGAAGATTATTATGGCAGGACCAGCGACAAGGAAACCATGCGACTGTAAGATGTTGGGTGCAAATGACGATAACAAGAAGCAAATCTGCCACCTCCTTCTGCGAATATGGAGTACTCAACAGGCAGCTTCATGGCTGGAGAGAACCTCGTCTCATTAAATGACGAATTAAGTTGAAAGTCCGTATTGTTGTTATTATTATTATTATTACTATTACATAAATATCGCTTAATTCTTATAGATCAGATCGACTTCACTCTTTCTATTATTACCTCAGCTTTCAAACACCAGTGGCCCTTTGTGTTTTAGGTCGAGGTGCGTGAACTGCCCACAATCAACAGCAAAACAAGAAGAGACTTACCCGAGAATGGTGCTGTACTTCCATTGCGTGGATACCAGAACGCAGTAGTTAGAACCCGTAACACAGATATCTTCCTGATTGTACTTGACCATGCCCACTCCATCAAGCAAGCTGACTGTATACCATGATATCGGGTCAGGGAAACATCGACAATTAATCAACCTCTCTGATCTCGCAGTATCCCTTGAAGAAGACTGCTGTGCGAATCTTCTTGGGATGTATGTATTCAGTGGAGAAGACTGCACCATTGCCTATAAAGGCAAGGACCCATGAAAAGCTGGAGAAAATCCCCAGGTTTCATAAAGCGTTCATGCAACTCGGTGAGGAATGAAACCTCAAGTATCACGTGCTGAATCAGTTAAGAGTTCACCCGCCTGATGTACGGACAGAATCGCGAGTCTTCGATGGACGGCCTCCGTGCCAAACTCCTGCGCAACATCGTGGGTGAGGACGAGAAACTCACTTCCAAATCTAAGATCAACCTGGCTCGCCTTCCTCCCTGCCAGTCTGCTTGGAAGCCACACCTCCAGCGGTTGAACCACCGCGTAGCATTATATAAATGAATCCATCCTGGAAAAATCAAAACCCTACGATGATGGGTAAGAGTGGATAAGGACTGAAGATGGAGTGTTGTAATCGGTGTGGTCATGTGGTGCTCCGTTACCAAACTCACTGATTGATCTTCTGGAATCTGGTGATCGTGAAGAGGAAGAAGAAGAGGAGGAGGTGAAAAACGATGATGGACGGGTTTGACTTTGACGATTTCAGTGAAAATGATGGTGAAAATGATCTACACTTATCGTATGAAGCCCATGAGAGGTTGAGGCGCGGCAGCTAAGAAAAGATCATTATGGCTTGCTATTTACCCGAATCAGTAAATGAGTTGGTAAATGAACTTAGTGGAATTTCTTTATTCAGAATACTTTGAATTTATCCCCATATCAACCTTTGGTCGCAAAAAAAACAAGACCATTTCGTAAGTAGATGACCTCAAAAAACCTTTTCAACTGACTTGCAATATTGGCTGAGATACAGCGAAAAGTCACATTTACGGTAATGCTGGCACTTTAGAATTTGCATTGCATGCCAGGGACACACGTAGTTAATTCAAGAATGGTCCATTGATGATCGTTGACAATGAAAACATTGGTCTGGTCACCTTTGGTCGCTAACCCGCATAACATAGTGAAAATTAGATTTTTCAATAATGGCGGCATTAATTTGCATAAAAAATGATACGTGGGACATGTTGCTGACATGTTAACATAACAAACCGTTTTCTACGTATTTTTTCCCTATCTAGTGATACCAATTAAAAGTATATTTCCGGGGGGTGCACCGTAACCCCCTCTTCCGACTAGACTACCGCATCAGCTTGGCGACAGCCACCTAGCAGCTGGTTCAACGTCGCCGCCTGCATCGTTGCAGTGCCGCCGTTGGCGTCGAGTATATCTTTGGGAATAGACACAACGTTAATGTAGTCTAACGCATCAAATACCATAATGCCCCGCATAGTGTAACCATGTCCGACCTAACATGTCATGTACATTGAAGTTAACGCCATCATCACAAAGCAATATGTTCGTTGACAGAAGTTGCAGCCGAGATTAATGCGTCTTTAGGCACAGTACTGATTATAACTTATTTTATTGTGTCCGAAGTCAGGGGACTAATATCCTTATAGTGTCCGAAAGGAGATGACTGATATCCGTTGGACCGACACTGAACGTACGTCGTGTTTGGTGCAGTGTGTTGCTGGGATACGGTGCAGGTGCAGTGTATAGCAATAACCGAATCCTGTGCAATGAACTGATGTGATAGGTGCAATGTGATTATACGATTTGTGAGGCTGCACAAGGTAGCACAACTTTATTCAGTGACATGGATTGTAGTATATAATCACGGATACGCCTAGGTAAGCTTTCATGGTTACCATCTTCTTACACGATACATGCATCTTCTATAATATTACGGACAGTTCCTAAGATACTGAGAGTAGAGTCTTTCGACGCTTTCTGCTTTCTTCTATGCATCTGACGTTGATGGTCCTATGACGGTTACGTTGGTAGGAATAAATAAATAATAACTTACCATATCCGCCCCCATTAGTAGAGCCCTGCGTTCCCGGGGAGTAGCTATCGCGACAGTCACGTGCATATGGGGCACTCCTGCGACGTCGTTTGCTTCCGTGACAATGTGAGATAGTTGGGACATTCAACGGTTGTAGCCCCACACGAGACAAGTTATTTCTTAGATGACTTACAGTCACGTGACTTGTGACCATTTCACCAGTGAAGGAATACAATATACGTTGAATGGTGTCTCTAAAAACTGATTATTCAAGACATTGTTCATAACATTAGGCGCTGTCGTTGCGTGGCCTGACATTTCACAACATGTGTAATTGTGATGTGACGTCATTTCACGTGTTCTATCGTTCAAAAGAGAATTTTATTTAAAAAAAACTGAGTTTGTGGAGCAACAGAATATATTTCAAAACCGGGTGATTGTTGTGGGTGACTGTTATCATTCTAGCAGTGTAGATTCATACCCTGTCTTTCCTATGCGTCATTGTGAAGGCGATATAGGGCGCTTGTGTCCACGTTGAGGTGCTGCACAGCCTGTCAAGCTAACTCAGATGATAGTACTTAGGATGTTGGTCATACACACATACGCACACGCGCGCGCCCACACACACTCACACACACACACACACACACACACACACACACACACACACACACACACACACACACACACTACTACTACTACTACTACTACTACTACTACTACTACTACTACTACTACTACTACTACTACTACTACTACTACTACTACTGCTAATAATAATAAAATAATAATAATATAACTATGGTAACACTTCTATAGCGCCTACATCCTTGACAATTCAAGCTCAAAAGCGCAACAAACAACATCATTTGGCGCAATCATAAACGGAGATATCATGAAACCACCGAAAAGATATGGTGATAAAGACATTTTCAAAAACAATAATTCGAAGTTGTGTCAAGAAAGGTGGGAGTTGAATCCAGATTGTTAGCACAGTTACACAGATAGCACGTTTGGCAATGTTGAGTTTAGTTTATTGACCAAAAGGATGTCTGGAAATTGATTATCTAATGGTTCTAGGGACATCAGAGATATATAGCAACTTACCTAGTTATGTCGTTTGTTGAATTGGAGTACGATATGCCACAGTATGGCCACTTTAATTATAATTTGATATTAACTGTAAGCCAATGTAACTGCTTATAGTGTAGTCGCTTAGGGGTATGATTGTGACACGCTGGACCAATGCACCACATTTTGCACAGTTCTATCTAAAGCCCGGCGCACACGAGAGCTATCATCTGAGGTAACAGCCACGCGTGCTTCTTTGCTGACCTAATAGCTCTCGTATGCGCTGCGCTTTTTGTGACCAAAGTGTCAGGCGAGGCGGTGAGCAAAATATCTACCGTGTTTAATACTCCGGCCTCGCGAGGCGAAAGTCTTACCGTGTGCGCTGAACGTGAGCTATGTGCTCAGCAGTAAAAATAATCTTGCCAATGAAAATCCGTAGCGTTTACGGTATTTCAGAAATGACATCGAATGATGTGCTGATAACCCTGCTACAAATTACTACAGTTTACTATGGAAAACCATGGTAAATCCATGGTAAATCATAGTAAACCATAGCGTATTATAGTTTACCATACTTTCACCATAATGAAAATCCGTAGCGTTTACGGTATTTCAGAAATGACATATCGAATGATGTGCTGATAACTCTGCTACATATTACTACAGTTTACTATGGAAAACCACGGTAAATCCATGGTAAATCATAGTAAACCATAGCATATTATAAATAATTTTACCATACTTTCACCATAGTAAATTCGTACTTAGACATAGTAAACAATAGTACATTATAGTATAACCATACTAAATTTATACTAAACTACAGTATACTACGCTTTAAAAATGCCTTTACCATAGCTAATCCATAAAGATGTAATAAACTGTAGTCAATCCATAGTAAGTTACAGTAAACCGTAGTATATTACATTTTACCATACTTTCACCATAGTAATTATATATGAATATGTACTAAACCATAGTAAGCTGCAGTATACCCATAGTAAGTTATGGTCAATAATAGTAAGATAAGATAAATGTATTATGTGGCAATTTTTGTACAGTTGGATTGTACATGTACATTCATACTAAAGTGAAATGTATACTACATTTGTCAATACTATGGTAAAGTCATGTTAAACATGGTAAACTATGTAATAAATTAGTATATTTAACTCCTTTTTGATAAACGAACATTAAACCAAATAGTAAACCATGATACAACAAAAGTAAATTAATTAATTAATTATGATATAAGTTTATATTTAATGTCTTTCAAATTGTTTATGCAAAACTGCCAGATGCATCTACCATGTATCTTAAAATTGCATAGTAAAATACCATAACATATTCCAATTTTACCATGCTTCTAACATGGCATAGCACAATGACTAGACAGTAAATTGCATTAAACTGTTATGTTCACAGTACATTTTAACAATAATAAACATAAGTATATCACATTTATAATTTCATCTGCGATCATAATAAAAATCATAATTAATGTTGATGTGTCATGGTTAACTAGTAAATCATGATACATCAAAAGTAAATTATATTATGACATTATAACTTATATATATATATATATATATATATATATATATATATATATATATATATATATAGTTATAATGTCATAATATAATTTCTTTTGATGTATCATGATTTACTAGTTAACCATGACACATCAACATTAATTATGATTTTATTATGATCGCAGATGAAATTATAAATGTGATATATTATTATTATATATATATATATATATATATATATATATATATATCATGCTTTACTATAGAGAATATAACATTTCACATTGTTTAACTACAATACATACCATATTTTACTCTGATTTACTATTGTAAATATCACAATTTACTAAGGTTTACTACAGTGAAGACCACATAAATCAAACAATCCTGATGCAGTTGTAACTTTCACAATTGTGAGTTGTTTTTGTCATAAAGAAAACTTTCGTTGGAATGTCTGAGTTTTCCACGTGTTTTTCTGAAAGTTTTGATGTAATTTGCAAGGCAACCAGACCACGTCATGGATAAGTCACTTGATATGAAGCGGTTAGCTCAGTATCCTTCTCACCGTGTGCGCTGAAGCGCGGCGTAAGCTATCAGCTGAGCCAACAGGCACGCGTCTTTACGGCAAAAACAACTCACAATTGTGAAAGTTACGACTGCATGCAGGATGGTTTGATTTATGAGATGTCATGCAACATGTATAATGTGGTTTTTTAACGTTTACTGGCATTTTCTTCCATTGCCAATTGTTGCATATCCCTGTTTTTAAAAGATGCTGCCCTGACGTCGTATAAGCACGGATAAGCCGGCCACATTTGAACCAGTTTGTCTTCTAACAGCATATCATAAACTATGTATTCACCATTTCTGAAATGCCACAAACGCTACGGATTTTCCTTGGCTAGTTTATTTTTGACGCTGAGCACATAGCTCACTTTCAGCACACACGGTGAGACTTTCGGCTCGCGAGGCGGAAAATATTAAACACGATAGATATTTTGCTCATCGCCTCGCGTGGAACTTTGCTCACGAAAAACGCAGCGCACACGAGAGCTATCAGCTTAGCAAACAGGCACGCATGGCTGTTAGCTCAGCTGATAGCTCTCGTGTGCGCCGGGGTTTAGGACCACACAATTCGTTTTAGAGGGGGCTGGCCGTTTTTAAAGGTCAATGGCCGGTCACGGTCAAATAACAATAATTATATAATCATACTGTCCAATAAACGTTTTCAAAAGCTCATTACATTTTATTTACTGACACATTTTTCCATGCCATTTGGAATTAATGCATATTAATGCATACATTCAAAATGGCCAACAAATGAGCATATATAAATCAGAGATGGAGTAATCGTACTCGTGTACTCGTACTCGTACTCGAGAACATTACCTAAGTAATCGTATTCACGATTACTTCTCACGATTACATTTTTTTCATATGAACAGTTGCAAGCAAATATATTAGACAGATAAAAATGGCAATATTAGAAGTAATCTAATAAATGTAATAATAATCGAGGTATTCATTTTCTATTACTGTTGAGCAGACTCAGACTTCCCTAATTAATACCTTCTCTTCCCAGAGAAGCCATATCTCCTCACCCTCCTGCTTAGTACAAAGTACAATTTATATTGTGCAGTCCCTGGGAAGCACTGCAGGAGATAAGCATCCCCTAACATCTTGCTTTCTAATTTTAGAAGCCGTGTCACAGCCCCACCTGTACTGTGTGCTCTGTCAGTATGGTGTGTGTGTGTGTGTGTGTGAGAGTGTGTGTTGTGTGTGTGTGTGTGTGTGTGTGTGTGTGTGTGTGTGTGTGTGTGTGTGTGTGTGTGTGTGTGTGTGTGTGTGTGTGTGTGTGTGTGTGTGTGTGTGTGTGTGTGTGTGTGTGTGTGTGTGTGTGTGTGTGTGTGTGTGTGTGTGTGTGTGTGTGTGTGTGTGTGTGTGTGTGTGTGTGTGTGTGTGTGTGTGTGTGTGTGTGTGTGTGTATGCATGCCTGATGTGTGTGCATGCCATTGCTGGCCTGCCATCACAGCACAGTCAAGTCATCAGCTAGCTATTCCTAGATTCTTTCACCAAGCAGTTCTACCTGAAGCCATGAATTTAGAATTCTATGACACTACTGATCATTCAACATATGAGAAAGTGATCTGATTATTAATAACAATAATAACATCTGGATAGTGGATAGCAGTTAGCAGTAATCAGTTATAGCACTAGATATTGGCACAGCAACAGAAAAAGAATGACACCTGATTCCATGGAGGTCGCCTTTACGGTATAAACAGGATATTCATTAAAGTAATCATGAAAGTAATCATGATTACATTCTAAGGTAATCGTACTCGTACTCGTACTCGAGTACAATCTAAAATAATCGTACTCGTACTCGAGTACATTTGTTTTCTGAGTACTCGTACTTGTACTCGTACTCATGCATGTTCAAAGTAATCGTACTCGTACTCGAGTACATTTGTATTGTACTCACTCCATCTCTGATATAAATACCGTTATTCTTTATCAGAGCCATTTTCACAAAGGTTCCCAAACAAATATGTTGCAAACAGATATCTTAGGGACACATATACATTTTGAGATTGGGGTGCCCAGATTTAAAAGTAAAGGTCAGACGAAGGTCAAAAGACAAACTATTTCATATTTCCAATTTCATCATCTACTAACACTATGACAATGTTTGTATTTCGAGTAAAATGAAACTAGCCAAATTGGAGAATAAAAAGAACGTTTAGCATAAACTATCTGATACTGCCAGCGATGCCTGGAAGGGTCTTAACAGTATGATGGGTAGAACTGACAATCCAGCAATGTTTGCAAATGATTTAAATAGGTTTATGCCAGATATGCCAATATCGACTATACAGATGAATGTGATATATCATGTAAAGCAATGAGCTCCAGCCCTGTAACACTGGTCGAAAGTGATGTTGTCAGATACTGCTCAGCAGGCAAAGCACCTGGGCCCGATGGCATGCGGGGCCTTGTTTTGAAAGATTGCGCGGTTCAGCTTGGTCCTTTTTTCACAATATTGTTTCCAATTGCTCTTAAAGACACCATGGAAATAATCTACTATTATGCCCATTGCCAAAAACCTGGCGCCAGATAATTGAATGACTTTAGACCAGTGGCTTTCATC
>JAODUO010000406.1:202500-250000 GCA_025642075.2 Ridgeia piscesae | reverse complement strand
AACATAGCAAACCGTTTTCTACGTATTTCTTTCGATCAAGTGATACCAATTAAATTATATTTCCGGGGGGGTGCACGGTACGCCCCCCCCTCCCGACTAGACTAGACTAGACATCACACTTTAAATCCGGGAGTAGAATATCGATTGTTACCGTGGCTCAATTGGTAGATGTGTTTGATAGGTGCGTTCGCTTTTCACTTTTCACTAAATAATAATTATAAGTCGAATCATAAAGCAATGATGTAGATTATTGCTTGTATTTGTTTAATTTTTTAGTAATTATATGCCACTAAAATTAAAATATGTTAATTGTATATAACAATGATGTATATTTCTAAATTTCATTTATCAAGCCAAATCTCAATTTATGTTCACGTGTAGTAACAATAATTTAAATTTAGTAATATACATCTTCGTTATATACACTTATCATATTTTAGTTCAGATGTTATCCTTGTTTGATCATTTCATCCATAAATGTGGGTAAACTGGGTATGTAACGCAATAGTAAAACATACATGTGTTTAGTTTTTAATAATATGTTTTTAGAATTTAGTGCATGCGCGTCACATCCATGCAGACATCACGGCACATGCTCGGATGAAGAAAAAACCTACAAATGCACTTGTTCGAAATACTACAATGGAATAAACTGTGGATGTTGGTATTATACTGTCATTTACCTTTTGTCACTATGATATTTATATTAGTATTCATATATGGACCATTGCAGGCATACAAATATCACAGTTCTAACAGAACACCTATTTGTTTGGATACCACAGAAAGCGGGAGAAACCTAAGTCTAAGTTAAACTAAGAGTAGGGAGCTTTTTCGTGATTGTTTGTATAAATAGGACAATTCGTCAGTACAGTAGTCCCCCTCTTATATGGCGCCCTCGCCAACGGCCACCCGGCTTATGCGGCCATATATTCATTACGTTAGCGTTTCCTAAGACAAACTACCCTTCACCACCAGCAACCCGGCTAACGCGTCCAACTGCCAGGGTTGCATAAATAAGCTACCCCTCTACCTTCCAATCTGCAGTCGAAAACTGTTATTTTTAATCACAAGTAAAGAACACATTAAGTAGGCCTACAAAATGCTCTCGTCATTCTCGGCAAAACACCGTATAGCTGGTGTTGTTGCAATGTTACATGTATTCAACGATGGTTCCACTTTACCAGAGGTCACCTGCATTATACTGCCACTTTGGGTTTGTGGAAGGGTTGGCTGGATAAGAGGAGACTACTGTATATGTACCCTTGCACATAATCAACACCCTTCACAATCATGCACGCAGCCAACCAACTAACAACATAATGCATTCCCACACCATACAAACACACACACATGCACACACACTTACATTACATAATATTATATTACATACATACATGCATACATACACATGTATGCATATATACGCAACTTATCATACAAACATATGAGACAATGAATGTTGCGTTTAATGCATGATTTCATTGTTATGTATGTTCTTCTAACAGATGGATAACATAAGAACACATTTTCAACGTCACCTGTTAACCTTGGTTACCACAAGAAGACAGATAAATCACACACACGCACACACATACCTATATGTGTTACATACATACTCACGTCACTTATCATGTACATACTGATAAACACGAAACATACACAACTATAGCGCTGAATACATGATTTCATTGATGTCAGGTCTTTTCTCACGAAAGTGTTACAAACTGGTGTTAATACCATACAACCATTAACCAATGCACTAGAACCCTGGAATGACTGCATACGTTCGTCGGGTTGTGGACTTTGAGGGGAGGCACATGTTTATATGTGTACGATGTAATGTAGAACTATGGCTGAAAATGTCATATATTTTCAGGCTTTGTGGCCGAATTTCTAAGCCATACGAAGTTTAAAATATTAATCTTCGTTAAGCAACAAATTATGCAGTCATTTCAGCCAATAGTTTCAGCTGTGCGTATATGTCTGCAATTATTCTCCTTCAAAATTAAACGTTTCCATTTAGTTTTTGATGGGCCATTTTTGCATTACCGTCCGTCTGCAGACTTTAGGATTAGTTTCCGAACCTGGGCACAAAACACAGTTTGGGGGCAGTGTCTACCATCACCGACCTTATCACCCTGGAAAAGGCTACTTGTTTTATCACCTACCGTCATGATTCAAACGTCGTATATAACAATGCGCGTGTACATGTTCCTATTTCCCTTTGTCATATTGCGATGCAAAACATTTCGATCACCGTCTGTCACCATAGAACAATCGTGTCGTTTAGACCTGTTTATGTAATCTGGTGTAGTAGGCCCGGTACACGTACCACAATTCGATTTATGTGGTTCACATTTTTAAATAAATAAACTTATCTAGCGCCAAATCTAGCTAATAAAAGTATTCAGGGCGCTTTACATGTACATGTCCTTAACAATAATTACCCAGACGTATATCTAAAAAAAACAATAAACCAGAATAGAACAATAATTCGATGTGTTTTTATTTCAATGCTGATCAACTGAATGTATGAAATTCACATGCCTAATATACTATATTCATCCACCTTGTTTCAGTTCTTTATATATGCCAGTTCGTTATATTAGTGCCACAAGGTGGCGTGTGTGTCGTCTGACCTGCACGCTAAACTGTTTATATATTGATTATCACTAACTTAAGTTTATATCATTACGTTGCGGACATTACCAGAAGGAGGCTTACGCTCAGTGCTCGAGGAAATGAAATTAACTATAAGGTAGTATTACGTTGCAAATACTGCGCTTAACATGAATCAGATACATTTAAAAAATCATTTGTTGTCATTGTTTGCCTATATAATACAGGCATTCATCTACAATATTCAAATAACCAGTCAATTAAAGCTTATATTAAGTGAGCTATATTTGCGCAGGGAAAACATGGTATTGCATAGAAAGACAATATCACGGAATTAACCTTAACAATATATTTAGACTGGTGCAAACATGCAACCCTTCATTACATAAATCACAGTATAACTAATTTGGGACACATGTTCGTTTTTTGTATATTGTACATCTATAGACACAATGTATATTAATATAATTTAGTACGGTTTATAATTAAATACGAGCTTTGTGTGCAAGTTAAGGTATGCAGATGACTGGTGATGATGCATGGAACCTGATATAAAGATATATGAGGTTTGAGGGCAAAACGTGATAAACGCCAAATCAAAAATATCTTTAGGTCATCGACTCTGACCTATTCCCAAAAAATGCGATATAACCCCTTTAATTTCAAAGCATAAGTATTTCTAAAACGCGATAACCGCCATATATTTTTCTCCCAAAACGCGAAATATCATATTTATCCAATCAGCTACCGCTTGCTGTAGTGGCGGCATCTGATGAAATCAATTATTGATAACTTACTAAAGAGACCCTATGTTGAAATTGGCCGCCAAGTGACGCTTTAATTTGAGCATGATTACAATCACGGTCGCTAGGCTACATTTTAATAAGACACAGTTGTCGTAGGATCATAGAGTCTAAACACTTTAATAACGAGAAAAGAAAAGTGTAGAAGCTAAGGTAAAGAAGAAATATGGTAGTCGACGTTTTATCTCGGATATAAATGCATCTCGGATATAAATCCACACGTCGTTAGCCAAGCATCTGAAACGATCTGTTGTCTGTACATTGCCAGCACGTACGCGTAACTGTGGCTGTGCCATGGCCGGGCGCTTTCGACGTTAACAGGTCAGTAACGTGATAGTGATCAGTGTATGTACAAAGGAAAACAATAGTGGTAAATGTGTTATTTACCTAACAGTGCTAATTACTGAAGAAAACACTTGGCACTAGGTATCCCCGTGGCCCTGGCAGTGACCACAACTTGTTCTTGCTGACAATGACCATATATCAATATCCTCTTTGTTCTTTAGTCAGACTCCATACTGGTACCCAATTATACTGGTCTCCAGATGGCAGATTACAGTTAGGCTTTATTAGAATATTGTAGTAGTCATTAGCACTGTCTCGATCTCCTGAGAGCAACATATGGACATTTGATTATAGACTACCTGGCTTAATTTAACAAACAAAAGATTATGGCCTTTACATTACCTCTTACTGTCGATAGAGGTTTCTGACCAGAAAAGTAAGCTCATTGAGAGGAATTTATGTGGCTTTAATGTCACCAATAAAAAACTATATTGCCTGTATATGTTTGTCTCTCAACATCAGCCTCTCCAGATTGCGGGCAACAAACTTTTTAATGTTCTTATATTGTCAAGAAATTATTATTATTTTGCCATCAATATAACTCCTATTTTTGACTGGTATCCATCATGTGATGACTTGAATAGCATACTATTTAAATATAAATAAGGCAAATTAAAATCTTCCACCCATATACAACTTGAATAGTGCTTACCTGTTTCCAGACTCATTTTATTTGTATGTGCCTCAAAATGGGTTTAATGATGATTTATCTGTAATATAATGTTTAAAACTAAGACTTGTATTTACAAATGAAATATAAATGATATTTCTACATTTTATTTGTATGTTCATAACGTATATTGTTTTATAGAAACTATGGAAACAATATTGAACATAATATTCTGGAGACCCATGATTGAATAAAGCTAATTATTATATGTTTTATATTTAACACATAATGTGTACCTGTTTTCAGATAAACAAATGGATGTTTCGCGCCACAGCAGGCTTCTCGACTCACTGCATCCACATGTCTAACTGAGGACATATATCAGAAGGCGGGGTGCTGCTGGAATTTTTTTGTTGCCACTGCACGCTAAATTACCTTGCTGCAGTTTGAACGAGGCGCACAACCATTTTGTCTGTCCCCCAATAATAATCGACGACCGCTACCATTTTCCCATGTTTTAGATGTTTTTATATGTATGTGCACACATTTTCGCATCCTTTTCAGCATCGTAGCATTATTTCAGATTTACTGGGGAAGCAGACGCATGTCTGCGCCCCAAATTTTCATGGGGTCGGCTGCCTATAGAAAGACATCGATAAACTAGAAAGTGTTCAATGGAGGGCAACAAAACTTATTCCAGAACTTAAACATTTATGCTATGTAAGACGCCTGTTAGAATGTGGATTGACAACATTAGAAACTAGAAGATTAAGAAGAGACCTAATAGAAGTTGTTTTAATATATTGAATGGATATGAAGATATTGATAGCAACAGGTTTTCAAACTAAAAGAAGATAGTATGACAAGGGAGCATAAGACAGTATTAGTCAAGCCATACTGTAGGTTAGATAAAAGAAAAGTGTCCTTCTCCCAGAGAACAATAAATGATTGGAATCAATTAAGTCATGATTGTGTAAATGCCAGCAGTGTAAATAAAATTTACAATTATCTGACAAGGACGGGCATTTTTTGAAATTATTTTAATACTCATTACATTATTTATTCATATATTTATTTAAATTCATTTATTATTGTAACACATTGTTATTATTGTAGGACATTTTATGTATTTCTATGATACTTATGCATTTTTAGAGATAACTTATAATTTAAATATTTACTTGTATATTTTTAGAGACAACTTAACATTTTTATTTTACTGGTGTATTTTTAGAGACAACGTATACTTTTTATTTTACTTGTGTATTTTTTTAGAGACAACGTATTTTAATTAGTATTTATTGTGTATATTTATAATTTTAAGTATAATACGAATTTATGTACACTTTTATAATTTAGTGAACACTGGATAAGCCATAGGCTTCCTTGTTCACATGCCGTCTGGTGCTTGGCTCTGGACGGCAACTTGTTAAACCTTGTTAAACCTACCCCCCCCCCCAGTACCGGATATGTGTGAAGTGATAACACATTCCATGAATCATGCATTGCTTGTACTTAATAATTGATTTCAATGACATCATGTTCTGCAATCTGATGTGAGAATGCGGCAGATTTAATTCCTCTGCCATGTTATTGGATATACATTGCAGACCTGTGGCCAATTACATGTTAAAGAGTACACATACAGTGAACACTAATGATGGATGAGTGGGAAAATGTGCACAAAAGCAATCTGCTTATATTTAACGTTTGCACTTCTATTTTTTATCATAGACTACATGTGTTGAGATGGTTAGCACATATCCGTATAACAAGCTCAAACTGTCGTTTTTAGCCAGGCTGCTAGCACTGCATTATGCTAGTGTAAAAATGTGTGTACTGGAGTACATGATTACGGACTTCTTGCGCCCCAGGTATGATACACTGAAACCTGAACATTACATATATCTTTACATCAGACTCGTTGAATCCTGATTGAACAGATTCTAGGAAATATGAATTACTATCTACGTTATGTTTGTGTACTGAAATGAATATGCAGTATTCATATCAATGATGTTTTCTTGATTGTATGACATATATTATTATTATTATTACACTTTTCATTTAACAATATGTTTAGCAATGGTATTTATTTTAGAAAACAAGATACACGATTTATATATGGTGCACTTGAATAGCATGTATAATTACATAAGTATAACTTTCCCCACTGTTGTAAGATCTAATGGCAAAGGCTATACGTTAACAATCCTCTTTATACTGACCTTGATTACAAGTGCTAATCTGTAAAGCAAGGTAAGATCAATATAATAATTATGTGTCATATTGGCAAGAATATGGATGTGGTTATTGGCAATTGTATTTTTAGTTATTTGATGTACATGAAAATATGTTGTGATACATGGTTACTGTATGTACAATCCCATATTTTATTAGTTTTGTGTAATTCTGTACACAAAAAAGTAGGTATAATCAAACATATAGAATGTGTGTACATCTATATAATGTGTACAATATTTTATGTAATACTGACAATTTGTTGAATATAAACAGTCATAAATAAAAAACGATGTAATCAATAAAAAAAAGTGTTGTCGCAATATTGATGACCTACTATAGCATTTCCTGATATAGTACTTCCGAAGAAGCGTATCTAAATAAATTGAGCCAAGTTTTGTTACCATTCATTTTGCTAATGAAAGCTTCGGACTCTCGACTATGAGAACATGTACTCGAATCCTGCTGCTATGTCAAATCTTGGGC
Source organism: Ridgeia piscesae (assembly GCA_025642075.2). Lineage (NCBI taxonomy): Eukaryota > Metazoa > Annelida > Polychaeta > Sabellida > Siboglinidae > Ridgeia > Ridgeia piscesae. The sequence goes on along the minus strand of JAODUO010000406.1, from coordinate 242,893 downwards.
ACGTTTTTTCAGTAAACATTACTCCAGTTCACTCAGCTGTATGATTAGTACCTGGCTATTGACAGTAGTGCATATTTGTATAGGAATAATCTTTGCGCATTAATTGCAGCATGGCTGGATGCTTCCCAGAAAGGCTGAGATAGTGTTCAATTCAAGAGGTAAAGTGTAAAGCGCTTTGAGCAAGACATTCTACCCTTCTCTAAATACGCTATATACGATGGGGTCAGATTATTTGAAGACTAATTTTGACATGCATTCCGAATGTCTCTGATATTGCCATTATGGAACTAACTTCCACATATCCCAATCGTATACTAATATTAATTGTTTATAATACTGTCCAAGGTGTTTGAACTAGTTTATATACATTATAAAGAAATAATAAGATACTGTCACGCCATTGCATTCGAGCTGTACCATGAATGTTATTATACAATTGAGAATATGATTCAAGTGAAGTTAAACGTGCTAATATAAAATAAGGGCAGGGATAAAATAGTTGCACGCAGTCAATCTGCCAATTAATTCAATTCGGTAAATTACTAATTGGTCCTGTTTTGGGCTGGTGGACCCGTTTGTTGATATTTGCATGGAATTACAATTATTAAATACAATGGACAAATGCACATTAGTGACACCGAATTACACAATATGTACTAGTGTGTTGAGGACGTTGTGACACCAAACTAACCGAGACATCTCAATCCGAAATACTCGTTACGTTACTCTTGGTTTATTTTGTCGTTCGCGGGTCATATGTGAATATTCGTATTGTAACTATTTCAAGAATAACAACAATCTCTTATCTACGATGTTTTCTATAAAACAGTGGTGATAATAAGTTCCTAGATCGCTAGAAAAAAATGGGACCGCATCGCATCGAGTTTGCCTGCGCGAGAGTGTTCTATAAACAGCCCCCAGCCACAAGCGTTGGCCTAGTAGCTCGGCTGCGTAACTTCGCCGAGAAGATATTCTGAGGGGTTGAAAAGTGCTGCCACCTCCCGGAGGTTAATCGAAGCTAGCGTCGGCTGTATGGAGCGTATCGGCCAATCCAATATAGCGTCCCTTCAACTCTTCCTCAAAACGTAGTACTCATAATTTGGATGAAGTGTAGAAGTAGACAAATTAACATTCGCCACTGACTTGGTGGCATCACGGGCGTCGATCGGTGTGGTGACGCGTTCCCCCACTTTTCAGCGTGGGGGACAGCGTAGGAATTGTCCCCCCCACTTTTCAGTTCAGAAACATTGCGGAGCGTGTAACCTGACTCACAACTCCTTTCTCTTAAAGCCGCTACATAGGACTGGTAGCTAGACAATAAACTCGGCGATATGAAGTTACGACCACCCTTTAGAAAATCGAATAGATAAATTGTTTGGCTGGTCATAGCGCGCAATTTGATCTTATTTTAGTAAATAATCATCATGCGGGCTGCGCCGCTGCCGGACTCTATCAGTTTGCTTGTGTTGATATTATTAATAGGCTCTAGCACATTATAAACGATGAAACTGGTGTTGCACTTTCACCCCTCGCCTGCTTGACGCTTATCGCCTACGGCAGAAGCGGCGGATTCCTGCACATTGTGTAACTTATTCCCATTTGAGTGATGACAAATTTCTTTGCCAAAATTTAGGATTGGGAAGTTCTACACAGCATGGGCGTCGATCGGTGGGGGACGAGGGGGACGCGTCCCCCCACGTTTCAGCCTGAGGAGGACAGCATAGAAAATGTTCCCCACTTTTTCAGTTCATATAGCGAAACCGATCATTCCCCTCTCTTTAAAACCCTACATTTGTCTAGTAGTAAAATTAATATACGAGTTCGTATATAAACTTCCGACTACCCAGTGAATAATTACTAGATAAGTTGCTTGGTTGGCCGCAACTTGATCGTAGTTCAGTAAATATTCAGCATATCGGGCTCTGTCATTTTGCACCCTTGTATTACTATATTAATAGGCACTAGCCAGCAAACAAATTATAAATTATAAATTTCTGTTTGCCCTGTCACCCCTTGGATTGCAGCCTGGTCGCCCTGGTGGATACTTATATAGCCTACGGAGGAACCAACGGATTCCTGCACTTTGTGTAATTTGATCCCATTTGTCTAATGACAAATTTATATATATATATATATATATATATATATATATATATATATATATATATATATATTATGTAGCCAACACAACTATTTTAAATAACATAAAGGCCTCTGTTTATTTTAAAATTAGCATCATACCAACAATGAATTATGTTTTTTATTTACTAAAAATAGTTATATATATTTCAGGTGATATATATATATGTATTTATTTATATATATATATATAAAATATACACATTATAATATAATATAAATATTATATACATACATAGAAATTACATACATATATGTATATATAAATTGGTTCCCCGTCCCCCCATTTTTAAAACTGGATCGACGCTCTTGGGTGGCATTAGCACGATATACTCAATCGGCCTTATATATACATATATATATATATATATAAGCATTTACTTATATATATATATATATATATATATATATATATATATATATATATATATATATATATTAAGAAAAGGCTTAACTATGAAAATGCAGCTGGAAATGGAACATATACCAAGCATGAACTGCTAAGTTTACGACGTTACGCAAAGCTTTCCATAAGCCAAACACGAAGTCAGTATTGAATTACCAAATCATGTGTTGCCTTATTTATATTGCTTAAGTATTATTAAAGTGTGCTGTGTTTACAAATAATGTAGGTATGCCATATGTGTGTTTATTTAAAGAGTCATTACTACATCTAAAAATGTATTATTATTAGTTATGGGGCGACCCTGCTAACTATACTTGCCACGGATTTGGGCGTTGCAATGCAGAATGGATATATATCGCAAGATCAACTGCTAACGTATTAAGGTTTATTTTGTTTAAATTATTAATTATACTGATATCCATAGTCCATAGCGGATTTCTCAATACCTCAGAATGTGTTGATAACTATTACTAATTGTCTTGTTTGTTTTTTATTTAGAATTATATTAGAAAGTAAGTGATTACTTGAAATAATGCTACTTTAATTATAAAAAATATATTTATTACATTGTTATTTTGTTTTCCAATTATCTGCTACACAAATTAAATACATTTTAGAAATCCTGTGAAAACTACTCAATATCATCAAAAAAATGCTAAACAGGATGTCAAATTGTGTTATAAAACTCTTTGGTTTGATGATACTAAGATATTTGAATATGACGTAAATGTATATAACTACCCTCTGTGGGTGACTCACAAAGGTGCGTTTTTCTCGAAACGTCATAAACATTCCTGATTCCCTTAGACCTTCCTTTTGATACACTTTCGTGAGAAGTGACCATAATAGCCTTGTTGGTTGCATGCAATAAAATGTTATTCAGTAATAACAGTAGGCGCTGATAAATATAATTGCCTGTGTTTTGAGGAAAGGTTGTAATAACATACATTTTCAGCGTCAACACTTAACCTGGCTTACCATAAGAAAACAAATCAAACTTCGACAAAATATAACTATGCCTCGAAAAACGCAGTTGACGGCAACAAAAACAGACATATTGTGCTGGGTTCTTGCACTCACACCGACTTAACTGACACTCCGTATTGGTATGTGGATCTGGGTATGGAATATACTATAATGAAAGTCGTCGTAACTGTCCGAGGCGATTGTACCAATTGCGGTGAGTTTGTACACGTTTGATTATTAACATACTCTCATTGGTATAAGTGCGCATGAACACACGTACAATGTGATAATTTGCTTTTTTATTGAGTGACCAAATTACTAAGAAACTGTTTTTGGAAACATTAATTGTGATATAATGTTAATGAGATGTTTGTTTAAATGTGTTAGATATCGATATGCCAGTGATATAATTACTAGCGACACATAATATGAATACAATTTCAACATAAGGACTCTATTTTTTGATAATTATCTAAACAGTAATGGATTGGCTTATCTTCTTATTTAGTTAATCGAACGAATGGATTGATAGTGGAAGGGACCAATTCACCCGAAGGTTCACGTTCAACAACTTTGTGTAACAAAAAATATCTTAAGTTTCGGAGCGGCGAGACGAAAACGATCATATGCAATGCCAACACATTTGGACAATACGTGAAACTGTCACTGCCTGGCAAAAAGAGGATACTGACGCTCTGTGAAGTGGAAGTGTACGGTTTTAAAGGTAAACGTATCGCCAGTTTGAAATGTACTACAGGTAAACATTCCAGGCTTCTTTCTTTAATTAATGATAAGTATCGCCAGTTGTGGATATGCGGGTAACATACCAGCATGTAATTTACATTACTGAGAAAAGCATAGCAAGATGCGTTTGTGAATTGCATGATATTGCTTGCCTCTAGTCGTTATGTTACTATTGTATTGATCTATGTTATCATCATTATGTGTATAACTCGTTTGAAGTTATCAAATGTAAGCACACAGGCAGGTGTATAATGATGCCACGTATGAAGGAAAACACGATCTCTTCGGGCAGATGGGTCTCGTTAACACCGGTTGGTCGTTCATCTAATTGAAGGAAAACATTGACTTCAATTGTCCGTTGCTTTGCGGTAACATCTTCACCTGGGGAAATGCCTTGGACGTTACTTTGACTCCTGATTGAAGTCCCTCAGGCGATTGGATGGCGTATTGCTCCAACGTCCAGAACCTCGTGCAACTTCGCTGGTACCAAATATATTTCTTATTAGTTTCCTTTGAAATGTGTCGGCAATGCCGCGTTGAGAATATTGTCGTGTGCATGAGGTGAGTTTTCAATTTAGCGATTTCAGTGCTGAACAGCTGCCGTCCGGGTCAAACAGCCGTTAACAGCCAATAAGGATTCTGTCGCGCCACGACTTGCATGTTCCACTGCGTTCTTGGAACTTAGAAGACAACTCGACAAGTAGGTCGAAACTTGGCACCAGCCAAACCAATGAAGAAGAAGACTCAAACTCTTTTCCCATATAGATGTAGCATTCACCGTTCTCGATCTGAGTGTTGTTGACATATATTGGTGTGTCATTTTCCATCATCATCTTTGTTTTCGACTTGTTCTGACCCTGATTTTTACTTTCATCAGCTAATTCCTGTAGCATTTGTTGTAGTTCTTGTGGTGTACTACCGCATATGAGTATGTTGTCGGCAAAACGAATATAACTAAAACAGCTTGGGCGATATGGTATCTCCCTATCATACTCCTCTCGTGATGTTGATCTTGTTATTTTATTTGTGTAGGTGGACTGTCATAGAGCTGTTGGTGTAGATTTCCTTCAGGAGTTCGATGTATACATCTTCTATCCCCTGTTCTTGAAGCAAGGTCAGTGCGGCTTCAGTTTGCACTGAGTCGAACGCTTTCTCGTAGTCGGCGAATTCTATGCAGATATTATATTCTCTGCACTACTCATTCAGTTGGTTTACGACGTGGATGTGGTCTGTCGTTGAGTATCTGCGTTTCTTTAGTACTTACGTGAGTACTTTATATATGTTTGATAGTAGACATATCAGTATGTGATTGTTAACGTCTTTCCCATTTCCCTTCTTGAAGATTATCACCATATAAGCGTTCTTCCACGACGTGGGTATTCGTCTTTCTGTAAACATTTAGTGTACAACTTAGCAAATCTCTTCGAGATGGTATATTCACCTGCTTTCAATGTGTTGATGTTTATATGATCATTGCCTGTTGCTGTCCCATTCTTCATAATCTCATAGTGCTGCTTTCACCTCCTAAGATGTTTTATCTGGTACCTTTTTGGGTCAGGATGGATATGGACTATGTTTACTGTCTGATAGCTCATCGTAAAATTCCTCTATTCTTTCTATGCTCTTATCTTACTCATGTATTTCTCTACGCTGCTTGTCTATGAGTGTGACCAGTCTATCTTCGCCTAGTGTCTGCGTTCTTCTGACTTTCTTCAGACTTTTTGATGCCATGATCGTTTCATATCTTGGTTGATTTTCCTGATGTCCTCTTTGGTTTTCTTTTTGAAGGTCTTGCATATATCTGCATAGTCTATTCGTTGTTTATCGGTGCCTTTTCCCACCAATGCTCGTCGTTTCGTCATTATGGTTCGTGTTGATGACGATATCCTCGATTTCAGTGGCTTGTCGCGCTTTGTTGGATCATACGCTTTCGCTGATGGTTTCGTTGTCGTCTAGTTCTTGTAGTGTCTATAATTGGTTTCTCAATTCCAGTTAGAATTCGATCTTCCTTGACCCTATTTGTGTGGTATTTATTATTGGTGGCCTCTTGATCATCAATTGTTTCCTTTCCACCTCTACGTCCAGTTTGATATTGTTCATTACCATTCTGTTGTCACTTCCAATGTTGACTTTGTTGATGACTGTTACGTCTGTGACAATGTCTGGCTTGTTAGTTAGGATGTAGTAAATTTCGGTCTTCGTTACACCGTTTCTAGGTTCTTCACCTCGCTGCATTCTTCTGAAACCTGGTAATAATGATGTTATACTTTCTTGATGTTGCCCATTCTACCTAGGTGTAGCTTCAATCGTTTTGCCCGTTGCTGTTTCCATAGTGATTGTTTTGTTTGGTGGTTTGGTTTCCCTAAAGTCTCATCCATGTTGTTCTAGAAGCTATTTATATCTTCTTCTGAGTATGATGTTGTTCAGTTTGTAGCGTTGTGTTATGTACTGTGGCTGATGCTGCGTACCCCCACTAAATGGTCTTTCCATTTCCTGTTTATTAGAAAGCCTACCTATGCTTGGCCGTTGATTGCCTTAGAGTGGCATAGTAAATTTATACGGTAGTGAAACAGTTCTCTCGTCGTCTTACTTCACCGATCCTGACCCATACAAACCTGTTTTCCATAATTGCTTCTTCGAGTTCTTGTACCTGTTCATCTCTTACAAGGGTTCTGTCGTTGTACGTTGCTATCTCCAGTATCCTTACCCTCTTTCGGCGGCTCTTTGTGCCCGAGATATTATTGGCATCATCTGCACTTAGCCCTTTGTTGATCAGAGCCGCTTACTTGGTCATAGACTGTTTTGGTGCCGTGGCTTTGTAATGCTTTGCATGTTAGTTTTGTTGGCCTACCCTTCCACGCATACCAGTGCGGGTTGGAAGGGGCTGCTGGCGTTATAGGGTGAACGAAATAGCTCATGTTTCGACACGGGGGATGTATCAGTACCGAACCACCGACCTGCCTGCTAATCCCGGTCTCTCTTGTCGGGAGTCCACCGCGCCGTATTATATGTATACCGGTATATATATATATATATATATATATATATATATATATATATATATATATATATATATATATATATATATTATGTCTGGTCATATGTATAGAAGTTTACTGATTGAGCACATAGCACTGGCTAATCATCAAGTCAGAAAACCGGACTCAGTCATAGTAGAGGAACGTACATTGGATCTCAGTGCCAGAGTAGGTCATTTGTAAACTATAATATATATATATATATATATATATATAAAATATATATATATTTTATATATATATATATATATATATATATATATATATATAAATGATTCAAAAGTACTCTTTATTTAACATTTCAGTGTTATAAAATATACATATTAAGTGGAGAAGAAAACTGACTTTGGTTGTATTTTACTTTGATGGAGATTTGCGTTATTACGTCGTAGACGAGAGGCGCTTGTTGTCGTCAGGTTTTGCAATTTTAGATATGTAGTTTTCTGGCCGTTCTGTTTTCGACAATGTTAGGAAAGTGTGTCGCTTGTCGATGTAAATCTGCATATGTGCTAGGTTAACCGCGTGAATGTATGGCGAATTTGTGTGTGTGTGTGTGTGTGTGTTTGTGTTTGTGTTTGTGTTTGTGTTTGGTTGTGTGGGTGTGGGTGTGGGTGTGGGTGTGGGTGTGGGTGTGTGTGTGGGTGTGTGTGTGTGTTTGTGTTTGTGTGTGTTTGTGTTTGTGTGTGTGTTTGTGTGTGTTTGTGTGTGTGTTTTTGTGTGTGTGTGTGTGGGTGTGTTTGGTGTGTGTGTGTGTTTGTGTGTGTGTGTGTGTGTTGTGTGTGTGTGTGTTTGTGTGTTTTGTGTGTATGTGTGTTTGGGTGTGTGTGCGTGTGTGTGTGTCTGTGTGTGTGGTGTGTGTGTGTTTGTGTGTGGGTGTGTGTGTGGGTGTGGGTGGGTGTGTGTGTGGTAGGGGGTGGGTGCATGTGTGGATTTGAAGTCGACACTCGACCGTTTCTGTGAGATAAGGAGCAGCTGATAGTAAAATTTTTGGAGAGACATCATCATCAAGGACTCTTCTAAAACACGAGTGTCGCGGTGTATAGGTTATGATTACACGAGCTGGAACATTTTACGGAAAATAACTTCGACCCCTCCTCCGCCACAAGTGCCACCACGTGGCTGGTAAATGAGCGTGTAATTGTCTCTGCAATATTCAAACACTGATGTTTTGTGTTCATTTGCTAGCACAAGCTAGCATACTTCACACATATGGCAACATGTTAATTCGGTGTGAACATTTAATCAGTTGTACTATTCTTTATTTCGTTTTATATTGAGATGGCATGTTGAGAAGCAGCTATTCAAATTGTTGGGCAAGTTCAACACGAGAATGGCCTCTCAAAGCATGTCCTTCAAATTTCAAAGTGGAACAAGACTGTGTCCTTGCACCTATACCAATGTATGTTTGTTTTTAAACGGCAAAAAACTATGTTTATGTTGCAAGTTGTTCTGATCTTACCTTTGTTTGACCAATACGGTTTGGCCCGTAAGTTTTCCGAAATGAGGGATTTCTTCGTAGTTAACGGATTACTAAAACATATACATGTTTAACTTAGCATATGTTTGTTTTAGCATTTAGTGCATGCGCGTCAAATCCATGTAAACATGGCAAATGCACTGATGTAGAGAGACACTACAGATGTGCTTGTGAGAAATTCTACAGGGGAAAAAACTGTGAATGTGGGTATTATACTGTCAATTACATTTTGTGATAATGATATTTATATTAGTGTTCATGCATGTGAAACCATCGCAGGCAATTTTATATCAAACTTCTTTCAAAACATCTACTCGTCTGGATATAACAGAAAACGGGATAATACTTGTCTAACTTACTGACAGTAGGAAGGTTTCGCATGAATGCATAACATGTTTGAATAAATATAGCAAGTTGTATGTATGCATACGCTTGCACATAATCAATACCTTTAACGATCACATGCATACAACCAACTCACAACAACACAAGTATCCATGCAAATACATGCCCACGCGCACATAAATATACACGTGCACATACACATAGGCACATACGCACACACATACATATATATTACATATATATATATATATATATATATATATATATATATATATATATATATATATATATTCACACACGCAATTTATTATGTGCATGTAGATATTAACATATAAATCACAAAACAAATATTGCGTCGAATGCATTATTTCATTCAGTAATACGTTATTCATTAAATAATAGTATAAACTAGTAAACGTAAGTGTGTGTGTTTCGAAGAAAGATAAGCTCTTGATTACATAATAACATGTTTTCAGCATCAACGCTCAACCTGGCTTACCATAAGTTAACAAACCAATCTACGACACAATATAATTATGCCTCGGAAAACGCAGTTGACGGCATCAAAACCAAAAGAATTATGTCAAGATCTTGCACTCACACCTACAACGGTACTGATCCATGGTGGTGGGTGAATCTGGGTGCTGAATATACCATATTGAGGGTCATCATAACAGTCCGAGGAGACTGTTCCGATTGCAGTAAGTTTGCACATTTGATTATTAATAACGTACTCTCATTAGCAGAATCGTTCACGATCACACGTACAATGTTATTATTTGCTTGTGTTGTAGAATCATCAAATTAAATAACAACATTGTGATCTAATGTTATTCCAATCAATATTCTATATTGTTAGATATCGATGTATTAATGATATAATCAATAGCCGCATACACATTAGTGTGATTATCATTTCATCATTACCAAACGTATATACTGTATTTCGATCATTATTAAAAAAAATTAGCAATCATTTTTGTTGTCTTATCTTCTAATTTAGTTTCTCGTACGGATGGATTGAGAGTGGAAGCAGTCAATTCACCTGAAGGTTCACAGTCATCAACGTTGTGTACTAGTAGATATCTTAAGTTTCGGAGAGGCGAGTCAAAAAGGATCAAGTGCGATGCAAACACACATGGTCAATACGTGAAGCTCTCATTGCCTGGCAAAGGCAGGATACTGACGCTGTGCGAAGTGGAAGTGTACGGTTCTAAAGGTAAACGTTTCGCCGTTTGAGAATAATTTGTGTAAGACGACAGCGTGTAGTTTACTAGCATGTCGAAAACCATATCAAGAAAGTTGTGTGAATTGCACGATGATATTGCTTGTCGGTTATTATGTCGTTTATTGTCATAAGTGTATATAGTTAAATATATGTCATTGTATATCAAATAAAACGTCAATCCCAAAACATATAGCCCCTACTAAAATAAAGTATCGCCACGAGTGGAGCGTTTAATTTAATAATAAGTTGTACGATATTTTTAATAGAAACAATAAAGTTCAGTTATTGCCCGAACCGTTTTCACTGACATTAGAAACGTTGAGAAGCTTAAAAAACGACCTCATCCAGCGGATGGTGATCGTCACCCTTGGTTGGTCGCTCTTTTAAGTGAAGAAAATCGTTGAGTTCAATCCTCCACTGCCTTGCGGAAACATTCTCCTGAGGAAAATGCCTAGAGAGTTATCCCTGTATGACAATTGGAGTCCCTCAGACAATTGTGTCAACTGCCGACACATCCGACAAATGCGCTGGTACCAAATGTATTTGTTATTACTTTCCTTTGGGTCATATCAACAAAGCCGACTGGGAGAGAGATAATCGTGTCTCCTTGACAACTGACGTCTGCGTCAAGCTGGGCAGGCATCAGCGAGCAAGATCCTGTCACACCACAACTTGCCTATTCCATTGGGCACGTGGAACTTAGAGGACAACTTGAAGTAGGTTGCAACCTAACGCCATACAAACAAAGGAAAAGGAGAAGGATCCAGTATTTCTTATTGCAAACTGGAATGTCAGGAATTCACTTACGATAATTTATGACGCCCACAAGACAGCTCTCATAGGAACAACTCCCGCCATCCGAAAGACGTTCTCCCTTAACTGTCAACATCAACAGGCACAGTCAGTTGCCGCATAACCTACGCTCCAACTCGCCACTCAATCCCGAAAGAAAAAACGTTTTATGGGGCTCTATATGAATCGCTGTCCAACACGTGGAAGACCGAAGTCCGCAGTTACTACTGGTGTATGTGTGTGTGTGTGTGTGTGTGTGTGTGTGTGTGTGTGTGTGTGTGTGTGGTGTGTGTGCGCGCATGCGTGCGTGCGTGCGTGTGTGCATGCGTGCGTGCATGCGTATGTGTATACGAACTGCGTGCCATTACATGAAGCCATCTTGCTTATTCAAAATTCCGAATAACAGACAACTGCACTGAATGGCGGTAATGTATCGTGTGTGTATGTATGTGTGTCGTGTGTGTGATAGAGAGAGAGTATGTGTTGAAGTGATATGAAAAAACTTTATAATAATAATATATATATATATATATATATATATATATATATATATATATATATATATATATACATGCGTTTGAATTATCACGTGTGCATGGAGATGTCAACATTGTACATTGTTTTACAGTTATTGATATATGCCAATCACAGCCGTGCCAACAAAACGGGATGTGCGAGAAGAAGTCATACACTAGCTACAAGTGCATATGTAAAGGAACGTTCAAGGGATCTCATTGCCAGAGTATGTTACTAGATATCTTGTAACCTTCTAAAATATGTATTTATATATTATAGATATATATATATACATATATATATATATATATATATATATATATATATATATATATATATATATCAAAATGTGTTATATTATATGTGTTTGTTTTTATATATATATATATATATATATATATATATATATTAATATATTGCTATATATATATATGTATATATATATATATTGTAGTTTGTATACATACATAGATACATACATAAACACACCCACATCCACACACATACCCACCCCCCCCCCCCCCACACACACACACACACACACACAACACACACACACACACACACACACACACACACACACACACACACACACACATATATATATATATATATATATATATATATATATATAAATTACATATTTAGGAAATAGCAAAACGTCATACTGTATAATATCTGGCTATATAATTCCCTGTTCACCAAATAAAACAATCACAAACGAAATATCATGAATTTGAAATACACTACCGCATAGTATGCGTTCACCTTTTTTTCGAATATGCATATTTTGCGGTTATTTCGAGATGTCGGTATGTGACGTCATAGTTGTGAGCTCGAATCACACATAATCTAGCTTTCCATGTATTAATATGTTTTCAAAGCCGCCCTTTGGGTTGAAACGAGCGTCAGAATTAGTTGTTGTGCGATATTCCGATGTAATACAAACACTATTGTCACCACAGAGGAACACACAAATATCTCATGGTTTCACACGAAGCCAATGTTGTTGAAAGAAATCAGCCAAACAAGATCTATGTCTTCGACACTTTCGCTGAGCTTCGCAGAGTTTCGTTCCATTTTCATAGTAATTGTATCGAATACAGTTCACAGAAAATAATATACACCATGCAGTAAATACATACGCATATAGCAAGCATTATATATTATACGGCTTCAGAAAGTGTTTATATGAAACCTAACAATTGAAATCAGTACGCATAATTTCGACGGTCCCCTGTAGCTCAGTCGCTAGGGGTTTTGGCTCGATAACTGCACTGTTACGATAGTTCGAATTTGACTGTATTATTAACACATTTTGACACTATTGTTGTTCACATGCTCGCAAATTAGTATAAACCAAATATGTTTTTATATTTCCATTGTTGATACTAATAAACTATTACATTTTTAAATTACAAACAGTGCATCATTATATAAAGGTTGTGTCAAAAAGTTTTTTATATTTGCATCATGTCGCGATCGAACCGGCGTCGTAAAAGAAATCCAGCTACCGGGCTGCTAGCTGTCTAGCTATTGAACTACCGAGAATCGTCTGAATAACACGCATTGATTTATGATGTTATGTTTCATACAATCAATATTCTAGTAATATTATAAACAACGTTTCCTTCTGAAGCTAAATACAATATATATTTGCTATGTGTATGTATGTTTACAGCATGGTAGAGATTATCTCCTGTGTACTGTATTCGATACAGTTACTCTGAAAACGGGACGAAAGTCTGCGAAGGCAAATTTCATTGATAGTGCTGAAACCATCACATTTGTTTGACCTAATTTGTTCAACAAAATCGTATTCATGGGAAACAATAACATAATTGTTTGTTCCTGAATGGTGACTAATGTTTGCATTGCATCGGGATATCAACACATCATGATCCTCGTTTCGACACAAAAGCTAACCTTGTAGACGTGCTCTGACGCATGGACAGCTGTATTCGTGATGCAAACTATATCAGTGATATAGTTACGATATCACGAGATCACCTACCTCATTAAATCTCATCTTTCCGCGGGAATCGCTGCACAGACTGGTTTAAAATCGAATTTGTACTACAAATGTATTTTTCCGTACTTGTTGTATTGTTTTTTATGTGTTTTATACATAATTTTCTACACGTGTTGACATAAAAAATGGATATTCTTATATCACCGAGGTCACGTTTTGGCGAAATCACATTGTCCGCAAATAGGTGACGCAGCAACAGACAAGCTAGAATCCTTCACAAATATGTCAATATGTTAGTTCGGTGTGAACAGTTAACCACTTGTGCAAATCGTTATTTCGAAATTGGTCAAAATGTCGAATAGGTTAAACTTGACAATGGCCCTTCCTAATAGAAGATCAAATGTCAAACGTGACTAAAGTTGTATCTCTTGTGTCCATTTCTTACTCTAGAAAAACAAGACTTAAACATGTTGTTCAGTTCATGATATGGGACACCCGTCACATTGTTTATTGTTTAATCACAGTAAAACGAATAGCCTCGTTTATGGTTTGGGTGAGAATACATCGAGGAAACTTGCGCGATGTGCGGTTTCAGCTATATTACAATAGGCAATAATAAACAACTCACACATAATGTTACTACAACGGTGTAATGCAATATTGTTTGTTTAGCGTTTAGTGCATGCGCGTCAATTCCATGCAAACATCGCAGCAAATGCACGGATATAGGAAAACACCACAAGTGTAGTTGTTCGCAGTACTATCAGGGATCAAACTGTGAATGTAGGTATTATTTAGTCAGTGACCTTTTGTGATGATGTTATTTATATTACCGTCCATGCATGATAAAGCACTGAAGGCATGCGCCCATCAAACTTATCATATAACATTTCTTCGTCTGTATATCACTGAAAGCGGGAGAATATGTGTGCATATCATACTGACAGTAGGGAGGGTTTTTTGTGATTACATTGTATGAATACGATAATTTAGTTGTATACGCATGACTTCACATACACAAACAACCTTAACAATCACACAAGGAGCAATTAATTCACAAAAGCATGCATTGTATAAATTCGAATGCGCGCGCACACACCCACGCACACACGCAACTTATATACATTTTGGGAAACACATGAGAACATAATTATTGCTCTTGATGTCATTGTTATGTAGCATTCAACAAACCGGTACTCGTTAAATAACAGTGTACACTATACTATACACAGTCGCCTGTATTTCAAGGAAAGAGGAACAATGGATAACATAATCATCCGTTTTCAGCTTCAACGCTTAACCTGGCTTATCATCAGATTACAAACCAATCGACGACGCTATTTAACTATTCGTCGAAAAACGCAGTTGATGGCAACAAAAACAAAAGAATTGTGGAGAACACTTGCACTCACACCTATAATAGTACCGATCCATGGTGGTGGGTGAATCTGGGTACTGAATACACAGTAACGCGAGTTGTCATAACAGTCCGAGGCGATTGTGACGATGACATTTGCAGTAAGTTTGTAAACGTTCGATTATTAACAACATTAGTCACTGATTAGTAAAATTGCTAATGAATACACATAAAATGTTACAATTTGATTGTTTTATAAACACACCAATGTAATTAGAAACTGTCTTTGGAAGCAAAGTGATAATTATATTGTAAATCTTCTCGCCTCTTTTGGTCGATAGCAGGACAGTTGAAATTGTCCAACATTTCAAATGTTGTGGTTCTACAATCTGTAATAATCGTAAATGGGAGCTAAATATTGATAAAGGCGCAGCAGCGGCTGTACTTTCTAAGAAGACTGAGATCGTTTGGTTGACCACACAGATCATGCTTAGCTTTTACCGAGCTGCAATCGAGAGTGTACTGACATTTTCAATTACAATATGGTTTGGATCTATCACAGTGAATGAAAAGCTCAGATTAAATAGAGTTGTAAAAACTGCTTCCAGAATAATCGACAGAGACCTCCCTGGTCTTGAATCATGATATCAGCAGGAAGAGCCATTATCATTTTTCATAATTCATCCCATCCTGCCTATGACCTGTTTGATCCCCTTCTATCTAGTCGCCGGTTTAGATCCATAAAAATTAGGACAAACAGGTTCAGTAGCAGAATTTTTCGCCTAACCGTACACGCACTGTCAAAACAGAAATGATTCCCATCTGTAGTGCACACATATTCCACTTTTAGTGTGTTTTTAGTGGGTATATCTTAACATAATTTATTAGATATTATTTTATTCCACATTTTATGATTTTATATTTATACTATATCATATCAACTATTATTTAGCGGTGTTATGAAGAACAATTTTTTTCGGATATATTGTATGTGAATGCTCATATTTATTTATTTTATTTATAATAGTAATGTATTTTATCACAATCGTTTGGTGCATGTAAGTGCATTGTCATGTGAACGACATTGTACGACGACCCAACATTACAAGTCATTCTAATGTGTTAATGAACATGACAATGAAGCTGATCTCATCTTATTAAATTACTGTTTAATAATGTTAGATATAAACTGGTCGATGATGTCATTCATAGCTGCACACACAATAGTATGTTTACCATTTCAACATTAGCAAAACTGTATATACTGTATTTTAATCAGTATTTAAACATTAGCAATACTTTGTGTTGTGTTATTTTCATATTTAGTTACTCGAACTGATGGGCTGAGAGTGGAAGCGACCAATTCACCTGGAGATTCACATTCAACAACTTTGTGTACTAATGGACATCTGAGGTTTCGGACGGGCGAAACGAAAACAATCAAGTGCGACGCAGATACACATGGACAATATGTGAAGCTATCGCTTCCTGGCAACAACAGGATACTGACGCTCTGTGAAGTGGAAGTGTACGGTGGTACAGGTAAAAGTTGCTTACCTATTTCTTTCATTAATGTGTACTTAATAACTGCCAAGATACGATTTACTTTAATGCAGCGACTATTGCAAGAAGCCTACGTGAATGTTTGTATGATATAGCTTGTCTCTAGTCATATGATTCTGTTATGTCTATCTCGATTATCGTTAAGCTAATAATTATTTATTTTGATTTTTCGGAATTAATGTTCATGTCATTCTGTTCTGTCCACCTAGCAGCAATGTCAACCGACACTTGTATAGCGTATACATCCTTTCTGTCGCATATTTCAAATAACGTATTGTCCAGTACATATTTACTTAACAGAACAGTTGTTATTAAATAATTTATGTAAACTAGGAAACATTTAGATCCAGACAATGTTCCTTGCGGTATTCCCCATTGGGATGACCAGAATTGGAAAATGTATCTCGTATTTTTACTCGTTGAATTCTGTCCAACAGAAACATTGCCACCAATCTTACAATATGTGAGGGCAAACCATGCATCTGTAGTTTTTCTACTAACACACGGTGATTAATGAGATCAAACGCTTTGCTAAATCATCATGTATACATAATATTGCAAGTGTATGTGTATGTATGTATGTGTGTGTGTGTGTGCGTCGCGTCGCGTCGCGTCGCGTCGCGTCGCGTCGCGTCGCGTCGCGTCGCGTCGCGTCGCGTCGCGTCGCGTCGCGTCGCGTCGCGTCGCGTCGCGTCGCGTCGCGTCGCGTCGCGTCGCGTCGCGTCGCGTCGCGTCGCGTCGCGTCGCGTCGCGTCGCGTCGCGTCGCGTCGCGTCGCGTCGCGTCGCGTCGCGTCGCGTCGCGTCGCGTCGCGTCGCGTTGTGTTGGTAACCGTTTCAACGAAATCAATACAGCCCAATGTAGAATAGGGTGGTATACATTAATCTTTTAGTAGTTCAACAGTTAAAAAGCCCTGCATACGAACCACGATTCGTTAGCTACCAATACAGTACAAAGTATTTGCATACGTGTATTCATAGCTTTATTACTGTGTAGAGGAAGTTGTTACTTCTTTACTGCTGATAATCGTTTCCAATCCTTATACCCTTTTGTGTACTTCAAACTTATAGTGGTTTCTGTTGGTATGATTCTTCAGAGGCTGATGACTGCCATTCATATCCGTGCCAGAACAATGCCACATGCCTCATGAAAGGACGACACAAATATATTTGCGTATGCAAGAGGAGATATGCTGGTGCACAGTGTGAAAGTACGTGTTATTTAACAAATAGACATATCATAGCCGCAATGTGTGAATGTGTCCATAGATATAATATGTGCAAGGCATGGATGACATGTGTTTTTGTTCTGTCAACAGGGAAATGGTAACGGGTCGACAAATTTGCAATTCGGTCTCTAATGCTGCCAAACACAACTAAAACTAAGTATTGTCGTCACCTTAATTGACGAGTTCATATCAGAAAAACACGTATAACACTGAAACATATAAAACAAATATAAAGAATTAACATCATGTTGGTTTTTGTTTAGCTTATGATCTATGCAGCTGCAACCCGTGTAAGCATGGCGGCTCGTGCACCACGCGTGGCATGCGTTACACGTGCAAGTGTCCGTCGAAATATTTTGGCCGCAACTGCCAATGTAAGTACTACTTTTGTGCTGTCAATTATTATAAGAATGGAGCATTGTTCGAGTGTATGTAAACTAGTCGACACTCTCTGTGAACTTTACGGCAATTACGTAACGTATGGTAGTCCTTGTGGGTCGGTTCTTCAAACCGTACTATAATGAAATTGTGTGTATCAAACAAATTAATAGATGGGAAAATCAGCATTATCTGACTGATTAGTTAAACTCAAAATTGTTATTATAAGTATTCGCGATCTAAGCCGGATTTATTGTATTGGTGAAAACAGTTTTGTGTATGACATTTCACATCAATTCGCGCTTTGATTTGCGTTGTATAATACTATTTGTTGTATAAGGGAATAATTAAATACAGAGTAATTAAATATGTAATACGTAAGCCTAATGGAGTGCTGACATATGTCGACGTACGACCTCCCGCTACATATTTTTACGTATTTTCGTAAAATTCAACTAGTCCAAAGTGTCGTCAATTTGTGAGTTTCATACGGGATGAACGTCACTTGTGCACTTCTACATATCTGCATCACTGTATGCAGCATCACCGAAATACAGTGGGCTACCGCTATAAGAACTCCTCATACTGTATATTTAGTCAACGTTTATTCCGAATATTGCCTCCGTTGCATACCCTTACTTGACAGGTCAATCTTACATTACCGCTTGACTTGACTCTCTATGTACAGGTTTACATACTGTCTGTCATCCAGTGAGAAACTGTTGAAATCCCTAAACACAACCCTAGCTGTTGGTGAGGCATTTTCAGCTTCATCGCAGCCGAAGCCGAAAGACAACATTCTGGAGTCAGAGAGTTATATGAATTATATATAATATATGAATATATATATATATATATATATATATATATAATATATATATATATATATATATATATATTCATAGTCTATGCCACACCGTTTTGTGAGTGCCATTCACATTGATTCCAGAGATGTACTGACAGTCCTGGACATAATTCACCATTTGCAGCAGCACTAGTGACGTAGTTCAGTATACGTAAGCTCTCATTGTCGCAATGTTAACGTACTAACAAAAATGTATATCGTTTCTTTTCAGCTTCAAAGAGTGCAGGTCATCCAAGCGGAAGTAAGTATTTGGTTTGTATTGTAACATATATAGGCTAGCTACAACTAAACAAGTATTTTTTTCTCAAAATAGTCTGATTATAGGCCAGACAAAAAAGCACTGCTGTCAATTTCACCAATTATGTAACATGATGGCGATACAATGCACATGCTGAGCATTTATGTTGTTTCTATTAAATCGCATTGTCACTAATGGGAGCTACACCATTTTAAGTACTTATTTCTTACATATTACACCCTCTACCGAGCAACGAATGTTTTTCCACATGCCCTAGACATGACATAAAAATTACAATTTAGAAACCATTATGCAGGCTAATATATCAAAGCAATGTTCACCATATTATTTTGGAAGTATGACAATTTCTCGTTTTCTACGATTCTTATGAAACATGATGGCAATACAATACGTAATCTGACGAGTTAGTTACGATACTTCAAACGTTAAAACAAATGCAAGCTCCACGGTTGGAACAGATCTGGAACACCAGGGCGCCACGACATCTACTGCCCTCGCTAACCAGTCTTGAAACAACAAGATAGTTTCTAGTAAACAACTTTCATGATAATTTTAATTTAGTTGCAAATTGTTACGTGTTAGTAATACTTCTAGATGCAAACGACTTTCATAATAATTTTCATTTATTTACAACTTGTTAAATTTTGGTAATACTTCTAGATGCACACAAACAATTCTCTGTTGTTACCCTTTCACAAGACGAGTGTATTGCGTGATACAAAGAGAGGATCCTTTCTCCAACAGTGTTGCCACATTATAAACGATGACAATTATTAAGTGTATTCGAAATACATAATATTGTATGTTAAGTATGTTCATATGTTGTCGAATCAAATTGAGCAAAGTTGCAAATCAAAACACAAATAATAGCTATCGATCTAGGTTTGGCACCATACTGAGGCATTGAGGCACTGGGTCATTCTATCAACATGGTTACCAATATTTGGGTTAAGTGTAAAGAAGCGATTATCCAAGGTTGTGTGTATTTAAAACACATGCGAAGAATCCTGTGCAAGAAATTCAATTGCACTAAAGTACACACAACGCCGAAATAACTTATGTCAAATCAAACATATGACATGACTTTTTGTTTGAGGTCATATTATGATATAACCGGCCTTTGTCTTTGGTGTACACCGTGATATAATTTTGTTCAGAAATGCACAAGAGTCTCTCTTACGGGAAGAGTGTTTCGCAATCGTCGGTTAGATTTGGCGACGGGCCGGAGAAAGCTGTCGATGGTAAACGAGATAATATAGTCCGTCGCCATTTCTGCAGTCAGACAGGCCTTGACAACCCAGCATGGTGGCAGGTCGATCTAGCGGGTGTGTATGTAGTGAAAACCATCTCAATCACTCCCAGTGCTGACTGCACCAGCTGTGGTAAGTTGAACAATTTCCATTACATTTCAATACGTCAGTTAAACTATAATACACTCATAAATAATGGTAATGATTGGAATAAGAAATTAAGCTGTCGGGATGTACTCATTGTACAACGTAAGATACGTTTCCCGTAGTATCAACACATACTCATGAGGTATTACGCCAAATATACTGGTTGGGGTGCCCCATATATATATAAGTAGTGCACTTCTGTTCATCCCCTTTCCACCAACACTCATGGTTACATGTGTATATGTTGAATATGTTGTATTTAGAATAACGGATTGTTACTTACTTACTTACTTATTTACTTGCTTGCTTGCTTGCTGCTTGCTTGCTTGCTTGCTTGCTTGCTTGCTTGCTTGCTTCTAGCTTCTTGCTTACTTACTTGCTTGCTTGCTTGCTTGCTTGCTGGCTGGCTTGGCTGGCTGGCTGGCTGGCTGGCTGGCTGGCTGGCTGGCTGGCTGGCTGGCTGGCTGGCTGGCTGGCTGGCTGGCTGGCTGGCTGGCTGGCTGGCTGGCTGGCTGGCTGGCTGGCTGGCTGGCTGGCTGGCTTGCTTGCTTGCTTGCTTGCTTGCTTGCTTGCTTGCTTGCTTGCTTGCTTGCTTGCTTGCTTGCTTGCTTGCTTGCTTGCTTGCTTGCTTGCTGATTGATTGTTTAAGCAATGTTGTATGCATGATCTTGTTTTAATGGAAATTATAGTATTACATACCCTCATTGCTAACTAACTACTGCGATTACGTTATTCATTATATAACAGAACAATATTGAATTCTCATGAGTACGTTTGATTAATGATATGATTTTCTACGGTGCTTGACGTGTTTAAACAGACGACAATTCTGCTTCATTGAAAGGTGATATAAAAACAAAATTTTTTGGGTTAAATTAAGGGGGTTTTTAAACCCTTTTTTTTTCCCCCCCTCTGTCCAATCACGAGTTGCAGGTGAATATGTGGACGTGGTCGAAAGAGCAGTTAACTTAACAGCAATGTAGTTACGTAAGCCTACAGATGACCAATTCGAACATGTGTGGACAATTCTTGCCTTGCCGGCATGGAACTGAAGACTAAAATAAATACAACGTAAAATATGCAACGCCAAATATGCGTGACATATTTAAAACAATGGTTGGCATAACAATAAGGCAGAGCGATTGTGACAAGTAGTTTGATCAGTACACGTTGAATGCCAGATACAGTGATTTTTTTATTGGAGAGAACATATCCACTGGTGGAAGGCCATACACAACCCCATTAACCATTACTTCTGGATATAATGTGTTCTAGCTTTGCTGTTGTAAAGAAATGGAAGGTGAGATACGTAGAATTACGCGATGTTGTTAATGATTCCTTCGATTCAACAAAGGCAATTAGGGAAGACACCTTCTTAAAACGAATTCGCACAATTACGTCAGTATAGAAGACTATCGCTACAACAAGGAATTAGCAGCATATCATTACGGCATTGACAGAGATTTGACAGACTATAACCAACGACGAATTTGCATTTTCTGCAAGAGAGCAGACTCGATACATGTAAAGGGAAATAAGATGTATTAGTTATCATCCCGCTTTAGAAACACCATGCAGGGAATGCCGGAATTTGTTGTCAAGGTCAAACATATATAATGGATCCACATTGCATATGTACTTTCCCTGATTTATCATATACCTGAATTTATTCTAAGCGATTTTCTAAATATTGTAGTGTCCATTATCTTATCCCATCTCAGCAGAACAACCATGCCCCATGTACGGGATAAACACGTGAATGTATTGCAATAAGGTATTTATTCACTATAAGCAACAGAAAAAACGTATTGCGCGGCTATTGGAATAGTCACATTGATGTCACAGCTATGTGCCATATTGCCCCCACCAAACCTGCCACATTTTACATGACGCAACTCAAACACTGTATGGCAATAGGATGGTGCTAATTTCTACGTGTGTTATATGTTATATCTTCATAACGTTTTATTATACAGCATGTGGCCAGCTGATAACCACTATGTGACTGACATTGATCATGTTTAAATTTCATTACACAACGTAGTGAAAAAGGGACAAATCATTCCAACATTTGGACGGTTTCATTTTTGCGCTTGCAGTGTTTTTAGGTTTGTGCATACATGTATTGCACTTCACTTGGAGAAACCAGAGCAATTTTATTGCATTCGTTTTGCAAAATTCAACTTACCACAAAAGCCAACCTGTACCGGTCTGTCATACAGGTTTAAATAATTATTCACAAAGATTAACCAGTGTTCCCGTGTTTTACGTAAGGTGATTTTTAGTGCCAGCACGTTGATAACAACATGTAAATTACTTTGAGGTCAGTTTTGTTCGACTAGTTCTTATCTATGTATTACGGATTTTTGATAGATACATTAAACAAAAAGCAAATGAAAATGTTTATATAGTATTGTGCTGCTGCATTAACTTGTTCGTCTACAAATCCAAATTGTCACTCTCATTAGCAAACGTCTGCAGCATTTGATATATTTCATTCTGTGTACCAGCTCACATCATGAGTGTGTCGTCGGCGAAACAAAGATTACTAAGATATATGTAATTAAATGTTCTGTTATCCTATTTGTGTGATATCTACTCTTGGCGATCTATTGTACATTAACTTTTCCCATATCTATGGCCAGTTTGATGTTGGTAATATAAATGTTATGGTCACTTCCAATGTTGCCTTGTTTGTTAGGTGTTGGTCGTCGTTATTCCTTTTGGGCTTGTCCGCGCCTATTTCTTTGCTGCATTCTTTTAGACATGTTATTAATGATTATGTACTTTCATGATATTATCCATTCTTTCTTTCCTTATTTCTGGCCCAAATTCACCCATTCCTGATGGCGATTCCTTAGGGTTTCCTATTTACGGATTAAAGTCTCCCGTCACTATAATGTAGTGGTTTGGTTTTCCTATGGTCTTATCCACGACGTCGTTTTTTATACATATTGGAACTGTTCAAAATTGCTTTCTTCTTCTTCTCCAGTATCCAACATGGCAGGTTTAAGGGTTACAGTCTTCAAATCTCTCTCAGAATTACGGAATGCACCCCTTTGCAGACGAAAGAGACTGCAATTTAGACGTCATAGATCAAGACATGTACGTTGTAAGCATGGTACCGTTGGTCGTTTCGTCAGACTCACGATGCGTAAAAGACGAAAACCACTCGTGTTGTGTGAAGTGGAAGTTTACGGTGAAAAATGTAAGTATGTCACGTGACTTTAACAATGCCACGCCAAGTCGTATCGTCAGAATTCTTAACAACAACAGCTTATAAAAAGAAATTGTGTGGCAATTCTGTTTTAGCTTACAATTATTTCTACCGTTTCGGTTAAGAACTAAGTTAAACTATATAAATATGTCTTATGTATAGTCTCACTCTCGTAATACATATTATTGATCACGATTAATTTTCTGAATGAATCTTAAACCAAAGGCATGTAAAAAAAACGCAACTACAACAAAACATATGAACAGAAAATCGCCAACACACACACACACACACACACACACACACACACACACACACACACACATATATATATATATATATATATTATATATATATTATATATATATATATACACACACACACACACACACACACACACACACACACACACACACACACACACACAAACACATTTGATCACGTGACAATAGTTGTTGTTCTAACAATGTAGTTAGTAAGACAATCCACATAAACTGGCGAAAATGTGCTAATAAAAATATAAACGCCGACTCTATAATGGATGATAACAAACAATTGCGCGCGCAGGCAGGCACACATACAAACACTTACAGATACGGATGAAAATAAAAACTGCGCTAATGCACATAACAACACATTTAGTTCATAACAATGTTACGCAAAAGACAACAGTGCGAACAAGGTAACATTTGTGTTTGCTTTATTTAGACATTGACATCTGCGCGTCGCAGCCATGTGAGCATAATGGAACTTGCACAAAAACCAGATCTGCCTACGAATGCGAATGCACAGCCTCGTACTATGGGCCGCAGTGTCACAGTACGTATTTTTATTAACCATCCAAACATTGACAATTCTTCCGGAGTTTGTAATGGCATAGTGATGGAGTAGAGGATGCGTAGCCCGACCACTTGCAACCCTACAAGGCGAGCAGATGGGCAAGTATGTCAACAGTGAGCATCCATGCTGGACCATTCACTTATGTATCAGAAAAAAGACTATGGGGATGCCACCATTTATTTTGAATTTACATGTAATTTTGGAGAGCTGGGACAAAACTGGGACAAAAAACTATTTTCATTAATTGACATATATACCATTATCACTTCTTCAATATTGCCAAGTATCACTTATATATAGCCAAGTGATCAATTCAATTGGCTGCATCGTCGAAAAATGTGTTCCCTTGAAACGGTCTAAGCAATTAAATTAATCAAGTACAAGCAAATTATGTTGAAGTCATATAGACATACTGGAAGTGAAGAAGACTATGCAGTTATAAAGGTACAGCTGCAATTATAAATTCAAAGAGAAGTTATGAACATAACTTAGTTTTTAATATAACACATTACAGCAGGAGTTTTTATGCGTATGTTCGTAGTAAACAGAAGGTTCAGGATAAGGTCGGTCCTCTAGAACGTAGTGATTGAAACATAATAACAGAGAAATTCTTAATGAGTACGTTAGTTTGGTGTTTAACATGGAAGATATTAGTCCATTACCAGCACCAGAGCCTAAATTTGAGGGGAGAAAGTCAGACTATTTAGGACAGCTAATTGTAACCCCAACAATTGTCTCGAAGAAAATAAGGGATATGAAGAAAATATCTCACCTGGAGTGGATGGGGTTCCTCCAATCCAACTTTTGGAAATTGTACGACAAATTAGCATACCACTTGCAAAAGTGTTCAATTTACCATTAGAGGAGAGGGAGTAGTTCTGTTACATTGGAAAGAAGCAAGCATCATACCATTATTTAAAACCAAGTTTGAGAAACAAGTCAGCAAACTCTAGACCAGTGAGTTTAACATCGGTGATTTGCAAAGTATTAGAAAGACTAACTAAAGATCACTTGGTTGACTTTCTTGTTAAACATAACTTGATAAACTCATCACAACATGAGTTTATAACAACGAGTTCATGCTTAACAAGCATGTTATGTTTTTTTGGAAGATGTTACAAAGTGGGTTGATGAGGGACCACCAATATATATTTTATATATATATATAATATATAAAATCTAAATAAATTATATATATTATATATATATATAATATATAAAATCTAAATAAATTTTTTATATATATATATATATATATATATATATATATATATATATAATTTATTTAGATTTTAAAATAGCATTCGACAAAGTTCCACATCAAAGATTACTATGTAAATAGGCGCATGGAAAAAGTTAAAAGTGACAGAAGGCATAATTTACAAGATGATCTTAATAGGTTGACCGAATGGTCTGAGAAGTGGGAAATGTTATTTAATATTAGGAAGTATAAGTGCATCCACACAGGCTATGGAAATGAATGTGTACAATATACAATGGGTGGGGGCATTGTATTAAATAATACCGTAAAAGAAAATGACTTAGGGTTAACTATTAGTGCTGATATGAAGGTATTAGAGCAGTGTGGAATTGCAGCATCGAAGAGAAACCAGATTAAAAAATGAACTGGTAATACCGCTGTACAAAACAATAGTTAGGCTTCATTTAGTACATTTTATACAAGCACGGATGCCATATCGCAACAAGGACATTCATATGCTCAGGGATATTAGTTATGAAATGCGTTTAAAGGAATCTGGTGTAACAACACTAGATACCAGAAGATTGAGAGGAGATCGGATAGAAGTGCTTGAAATATTGAATATATATGAAACTATTGACAGAACTATGGTTTCTCAGTTATGGAAGCGAGGACCAAAGAACATGTAGTTACATTAACAAAGAAGCAGTGTACACCAGGTATTAATACATTCTCATTTTTACAAAGAACATAAATGTAATGGAACAGATTATCAGGTGATTGTGTAGGTGCTAGTAGTGTTAATATGCTTAAAAAATAAAATCGACATATACCTCAGAAGGGCGGGACACATTTAGATAGGCACATTGGATAAGCCAATGGGCTTCCTTGTCCAGTGGCAATCTAGAGTAGAGTTGATTCTCTAGGTGAGAATCTTGTTAAATCTTGTTAAATCTTGTTAAATCTTGTTAACCTTGCTTTCCAGCACATAACATTAATTTAGCGTATCACAAGACAACTTCACAGTCTTCTATCGAGAATAAAGGCGTCTCAGAGAACGCCGTCGACGGGAAGAGAAACGGTAAATACAATGCTAAGAGCTGCACCCTTACAGGGAAAGATAGCAGTCCATCGTGGTGGCAGGTGGACCTCGACGACACGTATACCATTGCAAGGATCACTATCAGTGTCCGCGAGGACTGCCAGATCTGTGGTACGTTGAATAATTTCCAAAACTCAATTCCAATATAGCAGTTGTTTGCTACACAGCACTGGTATAGTATTAATCGAAACAAGAACTTGACTTTTGTAACAAAAATATTATTTGCTAGTTGACTCCATATGGGCTTCCAGATTCGTTTTATTAAAACAACTGCGACCACTGCCGAAGCATTGCACAATGACAAGAATAGCATGTAATACAGAAAGAGAACCGAACGATTGTAATAATAGATGAAGACAATGCCATAGAAACAGGAGGGGACGTTGACTTTTAAACAAATACAAATTATGCGAATGAGGCAGGTCAACTGATTCTTTCGCATTTTATAACGAGCGATTGGTATTTTGTCAAGTACTATTTCAAGATAATATACAAATGATTTGTTGTCTCTATCAATATTAATTGATCCAAAACTAAATAATAAATAGCGTTGCTGCAGCTGTGTAAACGCTACTACTATTGACGTACCATGATACTCTTGTAGTTTAACATCAGCCTTATCCGATGCCATTCAAAATTACACGTTCGTGATATTTACTAGAGTTGAGGAAGTTCTACACTTTTCATCCTACGGTCATTATCATTGCAAGATGATTCGATTTTGAGTTTTTAGAATAAAAATACGTTATGATTTATCAGCATTCTATTGCACAATAAGCTCACACTAATAGGAGTAACTTAGGTCAAGTAAATTCTTAGTACTTTCTGTGTGTAATCATATATGACCCTGTCTATGTTTTGGCTTATATCAACATACTATTGATGTGGCGTCGTGTGCAAGTGCACATCCCTTGCTATGTATATCACAGCATATATTATCCGGGAACACATGTTCCAAAGGCATTATATACTGTTGGAACAGTTATGGTATATATAAATACT
Organism: Ridgeia piscesae; assembly: GCA_025642075.2. Taxonomy (NCBI): domain Eukaryota; kingdom Metazoa; phylum Annelida; class Polychaeta; order Sabellida; family Siboglinidae; genus Ridgeia; species Ridgeia piscesae. The sequence continues at coordinate 214,862 of JAODUO010000406.1, read as the reverse complement.
TGGCCCGTATGTTCACTACGGCGAAATTATAGTAACGTAATATTATGCTTGCTGCAATAGTAATTTGTACATTTACTTATGTGATTATTGTCAAAACGACAAACTATGGTTTGACCTGGAATTTAACTTAACCATGTGGCTTGGGGGTTTCGAGTGCGTGTATCAACACAACCATGTACAACAGGTTCCACGAAATTTGGACCAATAGTGGTACGTCATTGTCTTTGTTTGGAGAACAGTCCTGAAGGTGATCCGCTCTCTTGTCTATCAACAGACGAATGCAGTACACTGTCTACTATGGTACTCAATTGACGCGTGTTTTATGGCTAATGCCGCAACGCGTATGCACCATAGTGATATACAACTTATTCCATGAATCTGAAAATTGGGTTGGTGAAATATTCCCTCGTCTGAATGAATCAGAAGTTGCCGCCTCGTCTTCCATTTGGGTTTAGATACAAGATCGGGAGTCACTTATATAATAGCTATTCGTCTTAACTGCCCTTGTATACAGCAAATGAACGAAACACCACTTTCTATTTATAAATCAATAGTTATTGTTAATAGCATTGCCTTCTTTTTTCAGTTAAAGACATGAAAGGCTTAAACATTACAGTCTTTGATTCGCCTTCGAAAATACAACAAGCACGGCAATGTTCGAGAAGGAGTCTGACATTTTACTCTGGTAAACGGAAACATGTACGTTGTAGCAAAGGCACCGTTGGACGTTATGTCAGGCTTACAATGGCTCGCAGTAACACAAGACTCTCAGTGTGTGAAGTCCAAATATACGGCAAGCGAGGTAAGACAGGGACATATCGACTGTAGTAATCCAAGTACGATGGCCCATAGTGTTTTCAGTCGATTATGTATGTATTAGGGAAACTCTTTTTCCCTATGGCATTGATTTATATTTGCAAACACACTAAATATATAAGAACTAGAACGCTGTATGATAAATGGAGAGATGTCCTGCTAGATAGAACAATTTCTTAAATTCATAAATAATAAAACTATATGTTAATAATTACATCCATCGCTGGAGAGTATGTATTGCCGAATAAACATACGTCGAATTGTTGTTCTGATAGACCTCCGTTTTCATGGTAGTATACAAAATGGATGCCAAGGTATGGCATTTAGAGTCAATTAATAAAAGGTCATGTAATTAACATGTAAAATAACATTAATATAAAATGTACCTTCTAAGCTTGTCGTCTATTTTTAATTTAAGTGAATTGAACTTCATTTCGTTTACAAATATTAAAAACATATATGTAATAGATTATGACTATAACACAACAATAAGCAAATATTGCAACCTAGAAGATGCTCTAGAAAACATCTTATATCGAGAACCGCCGGAATAGTACTTACAAACAGTTTGTTTGTTCCATGAAAGTTAACTAACTCCAGAATTTTGGTCACGAATAATTATTTTGACTTTTTTGTGTACATATGTATGTGTTGAATGTAGTATGCATATTGGTTTCTCGTATTGTATTTATTGATATTAACTGTTTTGCTAAAAACCTTGATGACATGTTGACATGTAGTTTGTTACCTTATTAATAATCTACCTAACTGATGTTTGCAGCTGTTGAATCCGGAGAACAAACCAGTAAGTATAAAGCTTCCTACTATGTACATCATACGCATGATTTGATTAGGTACTTCTTATGTTTTATTTATAATGTCATGTAACCATGAAGTATTTAGGGATATCCTCATGGAACACCAGTAAAAGCATGAACAAATATTGTATTTTTGAACATGGAATCTTGGAGTACTTGTTGATAATGATTTAAATTTTAGAGGACACATTTCACAGATTTGTCGAACGCGTTATTATCATATGGGTGTTTTACGTCTGTTTTTCCCTCGTTCTGTACCAAAAAACAATTATTGCAACTGCGCAACACACTAGTAGACAATATTATTGTCATACCCATTTCTTTAAAAATATCCCTAAGCAATATCACAAAATTACAACGTGCTCATAGTTTTTATCAAGGGTTCTGACTAGTTCTCCACGTTTTCTTTGTTACATGCCTCTTATCAAATGTCTGCATTAGCTTCCTATCCGATACCGCATCATCATTAAGATATGTACTATTACTTACCAGGCACTTTCCTGAACCAACCATCTTACTTACATTCACTGTTTACTCCTGTCAGTAAACGTACCAAAATAATAATATAGAGATAATTAATAGTGGATGCAATGCGTTGTCAGGAAAACCTGAATACATAAACAGACCGACACATTTTGACCAATAAATATATGCATGATGAATGAGGGTAAACAGTTACACACGCATATATACACAACAAATAAACTAGCATGTAAACATACATATTTTATTCATGAATAACGGAATGAAAAGGTACAATTGAGTGTACATGGTAAAATACTTGTGTTTGCTTCTTTTAGAACCCGACATTTGCGCGTCAAACCCGTGTGAGAATAATGGAACTTGCACAAAACAAGGATCTGCCTACTCGTGCAAATGCATACCCACTTACTATGGTCGGACCTGCCACAGTTCGTATTTTATCTTGATATGGATCCAAAGACTTTATAATGTGTTGTCTGCATTAACTAATGCTGACTATTTAAATTATGCACACGTTAGTAGAATAATTCCATTCAAATTAAATACATGACTTCCACGCAATATGTTTATCATATACGTTTGATCATCTAGTATGTATACATTAACAGTTTGTCAAAACCTACATATATAATGTGCATACTAATGTACATATCCATACATGCACACACGCATACGCACACACGCACACACGCACACACGCACACGCGCACACACACACACACGCACACACACACACACACACAAACACGCACGCACGCACGCACGCACACACTCATATACACCATTAGTCACAAAGATCGTGTGAAGCTCAAAGATATTGCTAAAAAATTAGATGCAATTTATTAAGAAAATACATTTCAATGACACAAAATGACTCTGTAACGCCCTGGGTCAGTTGTCGAGATTTATGTTAGCGATAGTGAAACTTGTCCACATCGGGAATCCGTGCTCAGAGGTGCAACCTACAAACATCATTGTGTAAACTAGTGCTTGATAATAGACAATACATATAATTTGAGCACTGCACCGCCAAAAGAATATTCACTATAATCTGGGGGATTTAGCAAGAAGCACACCAACCCTCCAAATTTAATTTCAGTGTTGAAACGGTTCAGAGGAATGGCAACTACAAGTTGTCATGACTAATGCTCTACGACTAGACAACAATGCACCGCAGACGGTTCATAATAATAATAATATAGTTCTTATATAGCGTTCCATCCAAATATTTGTTCTGGGGCGCTTTACAATGGTTATTCCGATTAAAATAAAGTAATATCTAACATGCATTTATTTCAACCCAATTCCAGTTTAGTAGCAAAATGAATGGGCACACAGGTCTATGTAAAATAATATTATCGGCATCACAACGAACGATCATTCGATTTTAGCAGGAACATTGGCGGATGTAAATTGTTGAAATTGGTTGTGCATAGAAGTGGAAAAACAAGAGAAGATATTGACTGATTATTCTTATGTTATGCTTTTTCATAAAGTAGTACTATACATACATTGAGTAAAAATTTTGATTAAACTTTGTTAGTTAACAGTATTTCTTAGCAGATTTGTATAGTGGATGATACGGTAATCTAGCCTTCGACTAGTTTGAAAAAATATTTAACATTGGATTGATAAGTATTATTCTTATGTTAAGGTTATTCATAAAGTAGTGCTAGACATATATTGAGTAGTAGCTTTGGTTAAAGTTAGTTAATTAACAGTATTTTGAGCAGATTAGTATAGTGAGTGATAATAAGATAATCTAACCTTCGACAAGTTTGTACACAATATTTAACAAATCTGATTATTTGATAGAATATATAACAGATAAAGTAATAAGCATAATAGCTACATATGTAAAAAAAATTGATTAGGTACCATTGTTATTAATAATAAGCGAGCTTTCTAGTAGGAAACCCTATAGTTTGTTTATGTAGGTAGTGTCCAAAGTATCCGCTAGGGAACGATAAAGTAAAATTATCGTTCGTGGTAACGTAGGTAGTCAATTGTGTATAACATAAAGTGTGCTGCAGTTGTTGTACATAATAAACAGTCTTTCTAAAGACTAAGTTGGTTTAACGAATAAGTTAATTTTGAATAATCGTAATATGGCACCTTGGAAGCATAAAGGGGAGGGAAGGAGGCACTGGGTGTGTGACCACTGACACAGCTTGGTAGATATTGCCATGTCTGGATGCAGAATGTTTTGGGCAGAGACAATGGAGGAAGGGTTTACTTTCCAGTGATTGGTGTGTTGGAAAGTGGACTGTGTAACAGCAGAGATAGCTAGGCTAACGGATATTGTGAAGGGGATGGAGATGAGTATGATCAAAGGGACGGATGGAATAGAGAGAGATGACAGGGAGAGAGGTCGGAAGGAGCAATGTTGTGACAAGAAGGATGAGGACATGAGACTGAGAGGAGTGAGGGTGATTACAAGGAAAACAAATGGAGAAAGAACAATAGAAAACATGACACGCAAGAAGACGACAGTTGAGAAAGTGACAGGAGAGAACGAGGGAGTGACAATGGGACACGAGAGGAGAGAAGTACACGCGACGGGAGGAAAGATGAAGGGAAGAAAAGGCGTGAGAATGGACGTGACGAAAGGACGGTCAATAACAGGGATGAAGAAATGACAGAAAGAAAAGAGGCAGGAAAGAAAAGAACAACAGAGAAAGCGGCAGGGGGAAGTCAACGACCAGGTAGATGCAAACCCGAAGAGATACTCTAAGGTAGTGATTGAGGACGCGTTGAGAATTGAAAGGGTATTTATGTACGACTCCATTTTGCGAAAGACAGACAAGACATTAAGCAAAGAAGAAGATGTTGTTGTTTGTCTAGGATAGAGCATGTGACTGAACGGGTAAAGAATATATTGGGGCATGGCCAGGGCGCAGCAGTGTTCTCTGCTTCGATCTATGGACAGTGGAACAGGTTGCAACTATTTAAACTAGATTCGCAGGGGGGACTCACAGAAAAGCCAAATACTGGAGGCATAAATAAAGATAGCACAAAGAAAAACAGCAAAGAACAGTCTGGAAAACTCTTCTGAATTGGATTATATATGCGTTTGTTTAAATGCAAGGAGCATAGTAAACAAAAGAAATGAACGAAACATTATGGTAGAAGATATTGACCCCTCACATAATAGGTATAATTGTATGTTAGGCCACCACCGATATATCAGACGCCGAATTAGGAATGGCAGGATATGTAGTGTTTAGGAAAGATAGAATAGGAAGAAGGGGAGGTGGCGTTATGTTATATATTCGAAAATCCATCAAGGCTTATGAAATAAAATTAGAAAAAGAAGCAGAATGTGAAGAACCTGTCTGGTGTAACATAGTTACAGGAAACTCAACATTAACTATTGGGTTAGTTTATCGAAGTCCAAACATAAGCATAGAAGAGAATGAGAAAGTACAAAACGCTATATAAAAAGTGAATAAAAGGGACTGTATTATTATTATGGGGGATTTTAAACATGGGCATATATAGCGGAAATATCTACAGAGTATGAAATTTGTTTTAATTTAGTACAAGATAATTTCTTAGCTTAGTTTAGGAACGTGTTAGACATAGTTTTGAACTCACAGAAAAAAAGTTGTTTATAATGTTAAGATATGTCAGCCACTGGGGTGTAGTGATCACAACCAGATATATTTTGTCATCAACGTAAAAGGAGAACGGAATAGAAAAATACAGTACAGGAAAAATTGTCACAAAGGAATACATATAAGGATATGAGGGAATATTTAGCAAAGATAGACTGGAATAACACACTGAAGAATAAGACAGCAACAAAATGCAGGAATATCTTTAAAAGTTAAATTGACTGCGTGATCGATAAAATTGCCCTCTTGAAAAAACAGGAGTCCAAAAAAGAATTATCAAAATAAGCCATTAAAAATAAAGTACAAGCAAATGATGTGTAAGACATATAGACATACTGGAAGTGAAGAAGACTATACCATATATAATAAAGAAGCACTTAACCGAGCTACAACTGAAATAAGTAATTCAAAGAGAAGCTATGAACAAAAATTTGCTTTTAATATAAAACATGACAGCAAGAGTTTGTATGCGTATATTCGAAGTAAACAGAAAGTTCATGATACGGTCGGTCCTGTAGAAGGTAGTGATGGAAATATAATAACAGAGGGATTCTTAATGGCAGAAAACCTAATTGAGTACTTTAGTTCGGTGTTTATCAGGGAAGATATTAGTGCATGGCCAGTACCAGTGACTAAGTTCGAAGGGAGAGAGAGTCAGATATTTAGGATAACTAACTGTAACCCCAAAAATTGTAGCTAAGAAAATAAGGGATATGAAGGATAATATATCACCTGGAGTGGATGGGATTCCTCCCATATTACTATTGGAAATTGTAGAACAAATTAGCATACCGCTCGCAATTGTGTTCATTTTGTCATTAGAAGAGGGAAGCAGCGAAGAGAAACCAAATGCTTGGATTAATTACGCGAAATATAGTGTATAAGGAAATATACCTAATAATACCACTGTATTAAACAATAGTTAGGCCTCATTTAATATAATATTATTGTATACAAGCATGGAGGCCATATCGCAAGAAGTATATTGATACGCTAGAAAGCGTACAAAGGAGAGCAACCAAAATTATACAAAAACTTCGGAATGTTAGTTATGAAATGCGTCTTTACGAATGTGGTTTCACAACACTAGAAACCAGGGGATTGAGAGGAGATCAGATAGAAGTATTTAAAATATTGAATGAGTATTAAAATATTGACGAAATACTTTTTTTGGTTACGGAAGAGAAGAACTTGAGGACATGGGGTTACATTAGCAAAGAAGCAGTGTAGACTAGATATTAGAACATTTTAATTTTCACAAAAAACAGTAATTAATGGAACAGATAATCAGCTGATAGTGTAGGTGCTAGTAGTGTTAATATATCTAAAAATAAAATCGACATATCCTTACAAAGGGCAGGGTACACTTAGATAGGTTGGACTCTCGATAAGCCAAAGGGCTTCGTATTCCACCTGCTATCTAAAGTTGATTAGAGAGTGTCAATCTTATGTTGTATCACTATAAGCAGTCTTATGCACGCAGTATCATCTTAAGTTCACGAATTATTTCCATTAATTAAACCTTCGATATCAATATTATACCATATGACGGCTGGTATATTACTGTGAAAAAACAATATCAAAAAGAACGACACGCGCGCAGTCACGCACTCGTCACATGCTTTCAAACAAAATAAACATACACAGACATAGATGAACCATTGTAATTTTACATTTTGGATATTTCGTCACACACGCGCACACACAGACACACACACACACACACACACACACACACACACACACACACACACACACACACACACACACACACATATATATACGAATATACGAGTTTGTGTTTGCGTGTCCGCGTCCGTGTGCATGTGCGTTTGTGTGTGTATGCATATGTTGTATACTATTATACTCTCTAGGGCATGCGTACCAACGTATATCACTTTTATCCGATCATCGCAAAGAAATATCCACAATGAGTTATTTGTTTTATAAATTTCAATATTGTAATGGCACTAAATTTTGCTAACTAATAATAGTATATGCTTTAACCAGTATGCACTTCGGGCGAACAGAGATACACTATTTGTATGAAGTCACAACACCAAAGAATGTCCCACCAGGTATGCAGTGTCTACGTCTCCACATTGGAGACAGTAAAACACAATGATGTTAGCTCTGTATTGGACGAGCATAATGGCCTACGTAATAACATCGCCCTGTGTGTATGACGATTCACTGTAACTTGTTTTTCAGCCCAGAATAGTAATTTAGCCTATAACAAGACAACTTCACAGTCTTCTACCGAGCATAATGGCGTCTCACAGAACGCCGTCGACGGCAACAGAAACGGTAAATACTATGGCAAGAGCTGCACCCTTACTGGGAAAGATAGCAGTCCATCGTGGTGGCAGGTGGACCTCGAGGACACGTATACCATTGCAAGGATCACCATCAGTGTCCGCGAGGACTGCCATATATGTGGTACGTTGAATAATTTCAAAAAAGCAATTCCAATACAGCAGTAGTTTGCTAATCAGCACTGACATAGTATTACTCGAAACAAGAACTTGACATATGTAATGAAAATGTTATTTGCTAGCTGATCTTATACACATGGGCTTGCCAGACTCGTTTTATACATATATATTGCGGCCACTGTCGAGGCATTGTGTAATGACAAGAATACCATGTCATACAGAAAGAGAACCGAACAATAGTAATAATGGAGTAAGACAATGACGTAGAAACAGGGGTGGACGTTGATTTAATGAATTAATTGTGAATGAAAATCAGGCAGGTCAGCTGACTGTTTCACATTTTATAAGGAGCCTTTGGTATTTGTTCAAGTATATATAATCTAGGAATACACCTTCCAAAGGCACTGTAAGTTCCTTCTGATGGTTTATGTTGGAACATTCATGGTTTATATAAATACTTGGCTCGTGTGTTCACTACGGCGAAGTTGCAATAACGTAATATTAAGATGACTGCAATAGTAATATGTGCATTTAATTGTGTGATTACTGTCAACACGACAAACTATTATTTGACTTGGCATTTTACTTAACAATATGGCTTAGGGAGTTTAAGAGCCCTTGTCAACAAAACAATGAACAACTGGTTCCAGGAAACTGGGGTGTTTATCATACGTCATTGTCCTTATTTGGTGACTAGTGGTCAAGATGATCCGCTCTCGTGTCTATATAGAGACGAAAGCAGTACACTGGCTACCAAGCTAACCAATCGACGTAGTGGAATTTTATGGATATTGATGCGATAAGGCATCACAGTAATATAAAAAAATATTCCAGTGGCCTACCAAACGCATGCATCTGACGGTTGGTGAATTATTCCTTCGTTTGAATGCATCAAACGTTGCCGCCTCATCTTCCAGTTGTTGAGTTTAGATACAAGATCGGGAGTCACTTAGATAATAGCTAGTCGTCTTAATTGCCCCTGTACGCAGCAAATAAAGGAAACAACAGTGTGTATTAATAATCCATGACTAGTTATTGTTAACACAATTGCTTTATTCTTCAGTAAAAGACATGAAAGGCTTAACCATAACAGTCTTCAATTCGCCTTCGGAAATACAACAAGCACGGCAATGTTCGAAAAGAACATTGAAATTTTCGGCTAATAAACGGAAACATGTACGTTGTCGCAAAGGCACCGTTGGACGTTACGTCAGACTAACAATGGCTCGTAGAAACAAAAGACTCTCACTGTGTGAAATCCAAATATACGGCAAGCCAGGTAAGACAGGGACATATCGTCTATTCTAATCCAAGTAAGATGGCCCATTATTAGGGAGAATCTTTTTCCCCATGGCATCAATTTATATTTGCAAACACACTTAATATATAAACATTTGTAATAATACCGCTGTATGTGTAAAGGAGGAGATATACCGCTAATTATGACCTCTCGCTGGAGAGTAGATATTGCCGAAACAAAAACATCCGTCAACTTGTTGTTCTGGTAGATCCTAGTTTCCATGGCAGTGTACAAATTGGACGCGAAGGTATGGCATGTAGAATCAATTAATAAAATGTCAACAGGTCATGTAATTGACTGGTATTTACCCATGTAAAATAACATTAATATTAGAATGTACCTTTTTCTAACTTGTCGTCTATTTTTAATTTAAGTGAATTGATCTTCATTTCGTTTACAATAATTTAAAACATACATGTAATAGATTATAAAAAACAACAATAGATTATAAAACAACAATAAGCAAATACTGTAACTTAGAAGATGCTCTAGAAAACACTTTATATCGAGGACCCCCGGAATAGTACTTACAAACAGTTTTGTGTGTTCTACTAACTCCAGACGTTTGGTCCTGAATAGTTTGTTTACAATGTTTTGTGCGTAATTTTAGTTGTTGAATGTAGAAGGCATATTGGTTTATCATATTGTAATGACTGATATCTTATGTTTGCAAAACATTTTGATGACATGTTAACATGTTGTTTGTTACCTTATTAATAATCTACCTTGATGTTTGCAGCTATTAAGCCCACAGAACAACCTTCTATCAGTAAGTATAAAGCTTCCTATTCTGAGAGAAATATGTACTTCATACTCCAGATACAATGATCTTGATTGCATGCATTGATTTAATTAGGTACTTATTATTTATTTATATATATATATATATATATATATATATATATATATATATATATATATATATATATATATATATATACTCCATGAAGTATTTAGGGATACCCTCTTGGAACACCAGTAAAAGCATAAACAATTATTGTACGTTTGAACATGAAATGTTTTGAGTATATTTTGTGTTACGGCATATTCGTCTGCGTCTCCCTCTTTCTGTAGCAAAACCTATTGCAACTGCGCAGAACACTAGCACCCTAGACACTTGTGATAGTGATATTTAAAATATAGCCCTTAACGATATCACAGAATTACAACGTGCTCATAATTTTTATCATGGGTTCTGACTAGGTCTCCACGTTTTCTTTGTTTGTAAAATGTCTGCATTAGCTTCCTATCCGATACCACATCATCGTTAATATATCATTTATTAATTACCAGGCATTTTCCTTTGGCCAACCATCTTATTTACATTCATTGTTTATTCCTGTAAGTAAACGCACCAACATAATAATATAGAGATCACTATTAGTGGATGCAAAGCGTAGATGTCAGGAAAACCTGAATTCATAAATATAACGAAACATTTTGACTAATATATATATATATGCAGACTCGACCCTCCTATGAATAAGGGTACACAATTACACACGCATATACACACAACAACTAAACTAGCGTGTAAATATACATAGTTAATACATGAATACCTGAATGAAAAGGTACAATTGAGTGTACATGGTAAAATACTTGTGTTTCCTTCTTTTAGTACCCGCCATTTGCGCGTCAAACCCGTGTGAGAATAACGGAACTTGCACAAAACATGGATCTGCCTACTCGTGCAAATGCAAACACACTTACTATGGTCGAACCTGCCACAGTTCGTATTTTATCTTGATATGGATCCAAAGACTTTATAATGTGTTGATTAATGCTGAATATTTAAATTATGCACACGTTAGTAGAATAATTCAAATCAAATACATTATTTCCATGCAATATGTTTATCATATATGTTTGATCATCTAGTATTTATACATAAACAGCATATATAATATACATACTAATGTTCATATACATACATGCACACACACATACGCACGCACATACGCACACACGCACAAACACACGCACACACGCACGTACACACACAAACACACATGCACAAACACACGCACACGCACACACTCACATACACCTTTAGTCACAAAGATCGTGTGAAGATCAAAGATATTGCTATACATTAGATGCAGTTTATTAAGAAGAGATATTTCAATGACACAAAACGACTCTGTAACGAACTGGGACAATTGTCAACCGGTCTGGGAACAAGATTAATGTTAGTGATAGTGAAACTTGTTCATATCCGGAATGCGTGCTTATATGTGCAACCTACAAATATCATTGAGTATACTAGTGCTTGATAATAGACAATACATATAATTAGAGCACTGAACCGCAGAAAGAATGTTTACTACAAACTGGGGAATTTAGCAAGAAGCACTCCAGCCCTCCACATTTCATTTCAGTATTGAAAGGATTCAGAGGAATGGCAACTAAAAGTTGCCATGACTAAAGCTCTACGGCTAGACAAGAAGATACCGCAGACGGTTCATAATAATAACAATAATAATAGTACAGTTGCTATATAGCGTTCCATCCAAATAATTGTTCTGGGGCGCTTTACAATGGTTATTCCGATTAGAATAAAATAATATCTAACATGCATTTATGTCAACCCAGTTCCAGTTTATTAGCCAATTGAATGGACACACAGGTACAGTATATAAAAAAAATATTATCGGCATCACAAGGAACGATCAAATCATTACATATTTTGCATCACATATGCGCGCAGTATTATCTTAAGTTCACGAATTATTGTCATTGACAACAGCTTCGATATCAAAGTTATATCATATGACGGCTGGTCTGTTACTGTGGAGAAACGGTCATATATGTGTGTGTGTGTGTGTGTGTGTGTGTGTGTGTGTGTGTGTGTGTGTGTGTGTGTGTGTGTGTGTGTGTGTGTGTGTGTGTG
>JAODUO010000406.1:157500-200000 GCA_025642075.2 Ridgeia piscesae | reverse complement strand
AGTGCCAAGATAGCGTTATTTTGGCTGTTCTATATCCATATTTAGCTATGTGTGACGCTTCGGAGTCATGCGAGTTCAACAGCTAACTAAGAATGATTTAAACAAGCGTTCCGCAAAACATCCAAACAAATCCATGTTAGTCGCTAGAGACGCTAATACGCAACTACACCCTAGTTGCGTATTAGCGCCATTAGCGACTAACGTTGATTTGTGGAACCCCATTTCCACAACTCAATTCCAATACAATAGTTGTTTGCTATACAGCACTGGTATATTATTAATCGAAACAAGAACTTGGACTTTTGTAACGAAACTATGATTTGCTAGTTGACTTATACCTATGGGCTTGCCAGAGTCGATGTATATAAAAAACAAAAGCGGCCACTGCCGAGGCATTGTGTAATGACAAGAACAGCATGCAATACAAAAAGAGAACCGAACGACGGTAATAATGGAGTATAGACCATGACGTAGAAACAGGAGTGGACGTTGATTTTTAAAAAAATTGAATGGAAATAAGGCAGGTCGATTGTTTGTTTTGTATTTTATAAGGAGCGATTTGTATTTTTTTCAAGTATATATCTGGTAACACATGTTCCAAAGGCACTATAAACTCCTTCTTATGGTTTATATAAATACTTGGCCCGTGTGTTCACTACGGTGAAGTTGCAATAACGGGATATTAAGCTAGCTGCAATAGTAACGTGTGCATTTAATTGTCTGATTACTGTCAACACGACAAACTATGATTTGACTTGGAATTGTACTTAACAATATGGCTTAGGGAGTTTGAGAGCCCTTGTCAACAAAACAATGTACAACTGGTTCCAGGAAACTGGGGTGTTTATCGTTCGTCATTGTCCTTATTTGGTGACTAGTGGTCAAGATGATCCGCTCTCGTGTCTATATAGAGACGAATGCAGTATACTGGCTACCACGCTACCCAATCAATTGCATCTGAAAACACGGTTGGTGAAGTATTCCCTCGTCTGTATGCACCAGACGTTGCCGCGTCGTCTTTCAGTTGTTGAATTTAGATAGAAGATCGGGAGTCACATAATAGCTAGTCGTCTTAATTGCCCTTGTACGCAGCAGATAAAGGAAACACAGCTTGTGTTTATAATTCATTAGTTATTGTTAATAGCATTGCCTTCTTTTTCAGTAAAAGACATGAAAGGCTTAAACATTACAGTCTTTGATTCGCCTTCGAAAATACAACAAGCACGGCGATGTACGACAAGGAGGCTGACATTTGAGTCTCGTAAACGGAAACATGTACGTTGTAGCAGTGGCATCGTTGGGCGTTACGTCAGGCTTACAATGGCTCGTAGTTACACAAGACTGTCACTGTGTGAAGTCCAAATATACGGCAAGCTAGGTAAGACATGACATATCGTCTATCGTAATCCAAGTAAGATGGCCAATATTGTTTTCAGTCGACTAAGTATGTATTAGGGAGACTCCTTTTCGCTATGGCATCGATCAAACGCACTAAATAATTTAAAGAATTAGTAATAATAACGCTGTTTATATAAAGGGGAGATATACTGCTAGATAGAACCATTTCTTAAATTCATACATAATACAACTATAGGTTAATAATTCATCCCCTCGATTGAGAGTAGGTATTGCCGAAAAAACATACGTCGAATTGGTTTCTGATAGATCACTTTTTGGCAGTGTACAAAATGGATGCCAAGGTATGGCATGTAGAGTCAATTAATAAAATGTCTTCAGGTCATGCAATTAACTGGTATTTACACATGTAAAATTAAATTAATATAATAATGTACTTCTTCTAAGCATGTCGTCTATTTTTTTATTTAAGTGAATTGAACCTCATGAACGTTGAATTGTTGTTCTGATAGACCTCCGTTTTCATGGTAGTATACAAAATGGATGCGAAGGTGTGGCATTTAGAGTCAATTAATAAAAGGTCATGTAATTAATATGTAAAATAACATTAATATAAAAATGTACCTTCTAAGCTTGTCGTCTATTTTTAAATTAAGTGAATTGAACTTCATTTCGTTTACAAATATTGAAAACATAATTATGTGTAACGGATTATGACTATTAAACAACAATAAGCAATTATTGCAACCTAGAAGATGCTCTAGAAATCACCTTATAACGAGGACCGCTGAAATAATACTTACACAGAGTTTGTTTGTTCAATGAAAGTTAACTAACTCCAGAATGTTGGTCCTGAATAATTCGTTGAAAATTATTTTGTATATTCTGTGATGGTAGCGGTTGGCGTTAGGCACCACTACACGGATTGTCGGTACCGGCTGAGCAGGTTGTAAATTGCCACTCACAGCAACTTCCTCACAGTAAAGCGTTTCCTGACAGTAAATCGTTACCTGATCGTATGCTTTCATCTCGTGACGCTATTACTAGGCAACCAAGGGGTCCACATTATAAATAGAAGCTTGATTAATACAAAAACAGCTGGATCCGGGTTAAAAGGAAAACGCATACGAATAGCTAGCTGAAACATAAATAATGAATCTAATCAAATGCACGAATTAAAAAGTGTACTGCAAGTAGATCCACGCCCATTAGATGTTCTTGGCAATTCTGAAACATTTCTCACACCAAATGATCATGATGCAAGGCTTGCAATTGGCGGTTTCCTCAACCTGAGAGAGGGGTCGTAGAGGGCAGCGCGGTGGAGGATTGGTGGCATATATATATATATATATATATATATATATATATATATATATATATATATATATATATATATATATATATATATATGTCGACAGCAGAATTACATCTGTCGGCGTGACTTAGAGTGTGACGACTTAGAACTGCTATGGACTGAAAATATGCTACCAAGATGAGTGTCTCTTCTTACTGGCTTCATTTATCAACCACCTGGAAGTGCATCTCGAACAGGACGATAAACTGTCTCGAACATTGAAAACATTATAATATGTCTGACAACGGACTTGTACGTGTTGGGAGATGTCAATATGGATCTGATGAAAGGCACACAATACACACTATACAATGACTTGATCATGCTGGGACTCGATCAACTGATATCCGAGGTTACATGGTTTCTCGGATCACTGCCCAATGACTGTCGTTCGGAAACATAACGGTCCTTTTGCCAAGCCGAATGTACACAAAACGATTCAGTACTGTGAGTTAAAAACAAAACCTTTGATGAACATGTGTTTTAGAGCAACTAATAAATGGTCTTTGATCGACATGACCGACGACGTTGAAGTAAAGCTCGACTTGTTTGAACATATGTACATATATGTGTTAAACGAACATGCCCATATTATTGTCAAGCGTGTCAAAACCTTTAAGCAACATCCCTGGTTTAATGCCGATCTGGCTAAATATACAGCTGCCAGAGATCGACTGTTTGACTATGCAAAACACCTAAGTGACCCTCGTGCATTGGCGATGTATAGACGTTCTAGCAACCATGTAAACCAGGACATTCGGAAAGAAAGCGATATGTTTACTTAAATTTGAACAACAATCACCAAACCCACGGGTGATATGGAACCATATCAAATAATGTTTGGCTACAACGAGTGCGGTTCATCGAACAAACCAACCAGAACCTTCAACCATAACCCCAGGCGAAAATGAGGACGATCAATTTAACGAACACTTCATTACTATTACATCAAAATGTGGTACAACGACAACTAACGTTACAGAGTCAAATCACTCAAGATTAAGAACATTTATTAGACATAACAACCCAGAAGACATTATCCCGGAATGCATAAGTAATGCGAATAGTGTAGAAACCGTTAAAATTAAAATAAATTATCGTGAAAGATGTGTACAATTGCATACCTTTCCCGTTAGATATGTCTGAGTGATTGTTTGCATTTGGCAGGTAGATTGTTTGGATTAATACATTTTTTGTACGGTTGGTGGTGGTAGTAGTAATAGGAATGATCATATTTCAAACAATCAGATCTTTAATGTTGTTACTATTATTACTGTATTGAGGTGTATGAGTTTGAGCAGACTGCCGGTCGAATTTGGACAGTCGTTCTGACGTGCCTGTTAGGAGGTGAATGTGGTGCAAATACCGCTATGCCATTGTAATATCTATTTGAACTGTAGGCCTATTGTATTTTTAATTATTGATACTTTATATTTTATTTTCAATAGAGAACGAAACAGTGTCACACTCAATGTTTGTTAACAAATGAAATGGTAAATTATTTAAATTCATTTTATAGATTATAATGTTATCGTCATTATATTATTTAAAAATAAAAATAAATATATATATTTATAATGTTTTTATAATTACGGTTTCATTACACATTTCTTATTCATTTTATTTATGTATTATTATTATTTATTAGAATCATTGTAAACTATATATTTTATTTAAAGCTTAATTGTATTTATGTCGTTAATGTGTGTATGTATGTACGTAAGTACGTACGAGTGTTGGGTGATGATGGCTCATTGAAGATTACGACTTACCATGTGGCATTGTTACCATCAGGAAATAAAGCTATTATTTACTTACTTATTCTTGTTTTGTTGGATGAAGTATTCATTTTGGTTTATAATATTATGTTGATGGATATTATATGTTTGCTAAAATGTCGATGTTAACTTGTTTGTTACCTTATTAATAATCTACCTAACTTATATTTGCAGCTATTAAGCCAACAGAACAACCTTCGCCCAGTAAGTATAAAGCTTCCTGCTCTAAGAGAAATGTGCACTTCTTATTCCAGCTACAATGATAATGAGTGCATACATTGATATAATTAGATACTTTTTATCCTCTTGGAACACCAGCAAATGCATAAACAAATGTTGCAATTTCAATACGGTATTTAGGAGTATTTTTTAATGACAACTTTAATTTTAGAGGAGATATTTATCAGATTTCTTGTACACGTTATTATCATATTACTGTTTTACGGCGTATTCGGCGATATTTCCCAATGTTCTCATTGTTTTTATCAAGGGTTCTGAATAGGACTCCACATTTTCTTTGTTGTATGCCGCTTGTAAAGTCTCTGTCCCATACCGTATCATCGTAAAGATCTGTACTACAACTCACCAGGCACTTTCCCGTAACCAACCGTCTCATTTACATCCATTGTTTACTCATGTAAGAAAACCTACCTAGTTTCGTTCTGATTTTCTTTTTGTCTCTAAAATCAATACCAATATTGCAACTATGGCTTTTTCTGTATCTGCATCTACTCTTTGGAATATGCTTCATTCTAGTTTTACATAACATGACAATATTGCTCAACTCCGCCGTCTTTACAACCTTGGCTATCCACCATAGCTCCCTGGCATTAGTGAGGTGACAACGGGAATTGTTTATTGACTCTGCGGCCACGTTACCTTTTTGTATTGATGGCCCTCGGAGCTTGGTTTCCAAGGATTTAGGCACAGTATAAGTTAACTTAATTAAAGGGAAACAAAAGTCAACGCTTTGGTGATATGAGCCTAATAAAATGTAACATCTTTCAACAACAATACTATTTTTAACGTCAACGGTTTACCAGAAATAAAATTTGAACACATGGCCATCGAAAGTGTATGGACTACGCCATATTAGAAACAGAATTACGCAGCGGAGTTGGTTTGGTCGGCGTGAACTATGCATACTATCTTTTGTTTGCGGACCTAACCATGAAAATGACCATCAAAAGCCGCCAAACTTCTCCTCACATATCTTACACACATGGACATACATTACGTTACAAAAAATTAACTTGCATTCCTCTAATGAAGAAAATTCATAAAGCAAACGCGCAAATATCGATGGACGGCAACTCGACATCTCGACATCTTCGGCTACACGCAGCTCCGCGGTTACTATAAAAATTAATCGCTACATAAGTTAAGCTTTACACAAAATACCGTTAGACGACGCGTTTGTAAGCGCAGATATTTGTAAACTTTAATTACTGCATTCGCACGATCGAAATAGTTTAATTAATTATACAAAATATAATAATAATTAATTATTATCATTACTATGATCTGCAGGCAATTGTAAGTGTTATTGTAATATAATAATAATATTTATTTCATATAGTGCCACATCCATAATTATTTGTGTTGCTACATAACATATTGCTATTTAAAAATACATATAAGACGAATACTATCCACAGGTTATATTCTAAAATAAATAGTAGAAATACATGTGTCTTAACTAAAAGTACCTATTAGTCATGAAATACATAATATTAATCAATCTAGCAAATACAGTCAAACCTGTCTTGTGCAACCTTTGTCATGAGCGATCACTCGTCTTGAGCGACCGTTTTCCTAGCCGCGGGACGTTTCTGATTAAAAAAAACGTGCCCACAATGAACTACTATTTGACAAACGCAACCAGCGAACACACAAATTGTTTACGCGATTGTTGCTTTTACGTCGTTCACTCAGCGTTGAATAGTACACATTTAATATAACTAAAACGAGAGCATAGTATTCTTTATAATGGCATAATTATTCAAATGAGTAATTTTATTTGATGAGCTATTGTCCGTGATTTAGTGAAAATGTGCTCCGAAAATGACGTGTCAACGGCGCTCGCTACGGATGTCGCCGACATAGATTGCAGCAAACCGAAAACCCGCTCTTGTAAATATATTTGGATACTCGTGATTTCTAGTCAATTAGAAAATGTGTTGCTTTTTCCTGCAGATGTAACAACAAATTGATGACATAAGAGAACCGAAAGTTACAACGAATGCAGGGACTAAAGCGTGTTGATTCCCTCATGTTTATTGATATCGCCCGAAATATAACATGATTCATAAGTATGGAAATTACGTTTTGTTCGACGATGTTGCATTGTTTTTTTAACAATATGTCCATAAACACCCTACGTATGCTGCGAGACAATAACATATTAGTATTATGTTTAAATGCAACAAAAGCTTCTTTTTCCACCACCATATATTTCTCATAAACAATTCATATTCTGTTTAAATTTCAGTGATTTATTGTTCCGATAATTAATAAAGTGTTTTGTCCAAAATTATTATTGCATATATGGTGGTGAAAATTCGCGCGGGCGAATGCAATAAGTAAAATGTATACATAGTCGCACGCACAAACGCGCCGTCTAACAGAATTTGTTGTAAAGCTAACTTATACAGCGATTGTACAGTAATCGCGGAGTTGCGTGTAGCCGAAGATGTCGAGTTGCCGTCCGTCGAGATTTGCTCGTTTGCTATGTTACCGGACCACTGTTTCAGTCCTGGTCGATTCAAAGTGTAACAAAAAAGAAGCTCATTGATACTGTCTTTCCCTGTACTATTGCTACAATCGCGTGAGGAAAAGTGTGGTAGATTGCTGTCGCGACTTCATCGTAAAAACACGACATAAGGCACTGTTAACGAAACGCTTGACTTTGTTCTGACAGCTGAACCAGCAGTCGACACGGTGACGTTTTATATTTCCAGTGCAAACAGAAGCTAGGTTTTGATTGTTTGCATCGACCAGGATGGTGTCGTTGGCTCATGGTGTCGTTGGTTTTGCTATATTTTCCACTTTAAGACCCCTTTCTGAGTAAACCACTGATGTGAAAAATGTGATTGTAGATGTAAATTGATAGTTTGTGTTAACTCTAAGTGCATAACACCAAACCGTTTGATTTTTTCCCTGATTATTTTTTGTATTATATATTGTTATTTGTGTGTCTTTTGTCTGTCTGCCCGCCTGCCTGTTGTCTGTCATGTATATATATATATATATATATATATATATATATATATATATATATATATATATATATATATATATATATATATATATATATTATTAATCTTATTTATTTTTTATTTGTATTTTAAAAGGTATTTTAAAAGATATATTTATTTATTTACTAGCTTAATATAATTATTTTTCTAGTGACAATGTGTGTGAGGGTGTGCTGCTTTGAATAACATTTTAAAGGACTATTTTATTATATCAAAATACTATTGTCTTATTTTTATTTTAAAGACCATTTTATATATATATATTATATATTTATTTGTCATAATTATTTCATTTTATTATATATAGGCACTACGTGACTCAACGCCAGAACACATTTCTATTTAAAATGAAATGTATTTGCATGTTCAAAATGAATAGTTTGCATGTATATATATATATATATATATATATATATATATATATATATATATATATATATATATATATATATATATATATATATATATATATATATATATATATATATAGTCATTATTATATATATATATATATATATATATATATATATATATATATATATATATATATATAACGATTTCTATTAGCAAGTATAGCAAATTATTAAATATTAGTAATAATAATAAAATATTAAAACACCATGGACATGTGGAATTATATAAGTATATATATGTATATATACACACATATATATATATATATATATATATATATATATATATATATATATATATATATATATACATTCATGTCATCGTTCATTTAGTATATTTGTTCACATAAATCATTGTTTACTATACAAATATTTTATTATATATATATATATGTATCGTGTATATTTTATATATATATCCTTATATATATATATATATATATATATTATATATATATATATATAATATATATATATATATATATAAAGGATATATATATATATAATATATACGATATATATATATATATATATATATATAACACCGTTTGTAATGGATCTTTAATAATATAATTTAAATAATAATATATTAATACATTATACATATATACATATACACATTACATATACATTATGCGCACAGAGCTCCATACATATATACATATACATAAATAATTAAATACATATATAATGTGCATATATACATGTATATATATATATATATATATACATATCATAGTATATATATATATATATATATATATATACTATGAGATTATATATATATATATATGTACATGTATATATGCACATTAATTACAAGTATATATATATATATATATATATATATATACATAATATATATATATATATATATATATATGTTATTCACTTACTCTGGCTGGTGCAGAATAAAAATATTGTGGTGGCATAAGGTGTCCTATGAAGGTTAAACGACACTGCATATATATGTATATACATGTATGTATGTATGTATGTATGTATGTATGTATGTATGTATGTATGTATGTATGTATGTATGTATGTATGTATGTATGTATGTATGTATGTATGTATGTATGTATGTATGTATGTATGTATGTATGTATGTATGCATGCATGCATGCATGCATGATGATGTATGTATGTATATGTAGTATATACATACACACACATTATATATGTATATATATATATATATATATATATATATATATATATATATATATATATATATTATACTATATATTACATATTTATATTGATTAGCATGCAACGCGTTTCCGTGTAAGAATGGTGGAACATGTACACAAGATGGCAACAAATACAATTGTACCTGTCTGCGTGACTTCAGTGGAAAAAACTGTGAAAGTACGTTACCTAGTTTATTCTTGTTTCACGTCGGATATTTCTATAATTATTGTTAATATATCCTATTCGCATAGATCCACTGGATGCATGTTGGGAAACCAGTGGTTTGCACGTTACCTAAGGAGTATATATAATTGTGTCGTGTTCTAACAAATTGAATCATGCAAACTTGTCAGCAAACTTGATTTCGACAAACGACCGTATAAAGATTTCACTATTAGTTTTTTAAATCATCAAACCACATTTTAATGTCGTCTATCAACTGACAGTGCTTATTTTTCATTAATGTTATTATGTAGTAGATTGTATGGCCTTGTTAGAAAGGCTACGTAACATTTCACGCATGAATTTCTTAACACAGAACCAATAAATCGCACGTGTTCGAGTCGCATTCTTTGCGATTCCCCTCGACGCAATGCGGACGTATTTTGCACTACGAGAAAGCCCAATATGTTAACTGTTTCAATATGCTAGACGAATACCCCACTGACGTAAACTTGAACAAATAGCAGCGCTTAACTAAGAGGACTATCTGTAAACAAATGTACCCCGATACGGGATTTTATTGATAGTGGTCCGGTTATTAGGTCGCCGCTACGAAACATTGCTAAATACTTAGATTATTTTTCGATCATCATCATGCTGTCGGTCGTGATGCGACAAAGACTGCTTTCATTACTTGACTGTTGCTCTGCATTTATCTCTCTGCTGTGAGAGTGATGTCCATGAGTCGGTGTTTATGTCTCTCAGCTTCAGGTTTCTCTTGATGGTGTCCTTGAACCGGAGACGAGGGCGCCCTCTCTTTCTGTGTCCAGAAGACAGTTGAGAGTAGATAATCTGCTTTGGTAGCCTGTCTGGTGACATCTTCATGAGGTGTCCAGTCCACCGCAGATTCTTTGCGATCAGAAGGTGTTGTCAGTATTTGTATTTCCTTGTTTGTCACTTTGTCCGTCCAGGTTATCCTCATGATCGAATGCAGATGTCGCATCATTAAGGCATACAGCTTTTTCACCTGTCGTCTTTACACTGTCCAGGCCTCGGCTCCACATAGTAGGGTGGACAGCACGACTGCACGGTATGTCTTGCCTTTAACCCGCATGGACACATGGTGGTTGTTCCAGAGTCTCTGGCGTAGTCGACCGAAAGATGCACTAGTCTTGGCCATCCTCCTCTGTGTTTCATCATCAATTTCGTGATATAGTGCTTCCGTGGTAGGTGAATTACGGAACAGAGTTCAACTTGTTTCCATCAAGTATGATATCTTCCCCGACGTTTCTTCTAGAGTTGGGTTGGTACAGCACCTCCGTATTCTTTATGTTAATTTTCAGGCCGAACCTCTTTGACGCCTCGGAGAAAGCATCCAATAGTTTCTGCATCTCTCCGGCAGAGTGGTCAACCAGTGCACTGTCATCTGCGAATAGCAGCTCTCTCACCAGTATCCGAGTAGTTTTGGTTTTCGCTCTGAAGTGTGCGACGTTGAATAGGTCAGCGCTCTGTCTGGACTGTATTTAGACGCCGTCCCCCCTGTCTCTCGAAAGCCTCGTCGAGCATTGCTGATATGAAGATAGAGAAGGGCGTGGGGGCCAGTACACAAGCTGACCCCATTTGTAACACTGACACGATTCCGAGACTTCCCCTCCAACACTAACATTGGCCATTATTCTGGTATGTAGAGCCTCGATCATAGTTGGGAATTTCTCTGGTCATCCATACTTTCTTAGTAGCTGCCATAGCCCGGTCCTCCCAACTGTATCGAACGCCTTACTGAAATACCATGTCATTGGTCGGTCCTGCACAATGCACTTTTCTTGTAGCTGTCGGAGACCAAATATCATATCCACGGTGCTCCGGTTACCTCTGAAGCCGCATTGTGTCTCCGGAAATACCTCTGGTGTTATGTGAGTAGAGAGTTTGTTGAAGAGGATCCTGGCGAAGATCTTGCCTGCTATGGAAAGAAGACAGATTCCTCTATAGTTCCCAAAGTCTGTCCGGTCACCTTTCTTGTAGATGGTTACAATGCTGGCATCCTTCCATGCTTGTTTACAGATCCCACCTCCCAGGCATTGGTGATTAGTTGGTGCAGTCTGCTGAACAGATTCTCTCCTCCGTGCTTCCAAACGTCAGCAGGAATTCCATCACCCCCAGGTGCTTTGTCATCTTTCAGACCGGCGATTGCTCTAGCCGTCTAATCCAGGGTTGGTTTCTCATCGATGCATGTTTTGGTAATGCTCTGCGGGATGTTGTCCAGAATGTCGTTATCTATTTCGCCAGCCAGGGACGTTAATAGCTTTTGGAAG
This sequence comes from Ridgeia piscesae, assembly GCA_025642075.2. Taxonomy (NCBI): domain Eukaryota; kingdom Metazoa; phylum Annelida; class Polychaeta; order Sabellida; family Siboglinidae; genus Ridgeia; species Ridgeia piscesae. The sequence continues at coordinate 188,174 of JAODUO010000406.1, read as the reverse complement.
TGTTCACTCCATCTTACCACAACTCTCTTGCTGCAGAGAAGGTTTCCATTCCATCTGTTGATTTCAGGAGAACAGGTTCCTTCTTCTTGGCTCCCTACACTTCCTTCAGTCCATTGTAGAAGCCTTTCATGTTGTTTCTGTCAGCCACTCTCTGCAGCTTTCAGCAGCATTTCTCTCAGCTATGTGACGATATCCTTTTTGATAGCAAAGCCCACCCTGGCCTCCTTTCTCTTTCCTTCGGTTTTCGATAATACAATAATAAACAGCTTCCAAGGCATATCTTCAACTATTAGCGTGACTTGGGAGGGCGTTTTGAATTCATCAACATGTGAAACAGAAGCAATACAGCCGAAGTTGGTAAGACAACGTACTCGATCATATGCTTACGTGACCGCAAACTTCAAATGTGATTTTCTCAGTTTGAACCTTTCTACCCGCGCATACATGGACAGTGTCGAATAACTGTGGCTATGTGTCAGCTAGAGCCATTATTTTTACGCCTTTGGAAATGTTAATACATCTTCTTTCCAATGGTATGACTAATTCAATTTATTTTAATTTGTCATTTCTTTAAAAAAATCACCTTTTTATTATGTATGTACATACATACATACGCACGCACGCACGCACGCACGCACGCACGCACGCACGCACGCACGCACGCACGCACGCACGCACGCACACACACACACACACACACACACACATATACATCACATACTTACATACATACATACATACATACATACATACATACATACATACATACATACATACATATACATACATTGTTATACGTACATATATTATATATTGTACAGGGCGCCGTGGCTGATTGATTAGAGTGCCAGACTCCCGACTAGAGGGACCGGGGTTCGAATCCCGGTGCCGGCAGGTCGGTGGTTCGGTACTGATACAGCCACTGTGTCGAAACTTTCGCAATTTCGTGCACTCCATATCGTATGCCCCTTCCAACCCGCACTGGCCAGTGTGAAAGGGTAGGCCAATAACACCAGCATGCAAAGCACTACAGAGCCTTGGCCTCCAACCCCAGCAGCACAGAAAGTTAATGTGACCAATGAGGTGGCTCTGGTCAACTAGGACTAGATACAGGGGGTGCTAAGAATCTCTGGGTCAAAAAGAGCCGCCGAAAGAGGGTAAGTAGACTAAACACAGAAACGCACAACGTCATAATCCTACTAAGAGCTGAACAGATACAAGAATTCGAAGACGAACCCAGGGAAACCAGGTTGGTATTGGATGTTATCGGATCGGAGAAATGAGAAGACGACAGGAATGTGTCTTATAATCATAATAACATAATATACAAAGTATTATATATATATATATATATATATATATATATATATATATATATTTATATATTTATATATTTATACATATACATACATATATCAATATATGTATGTATAATTATATGTATGTATGTATATATGTATATATGTATGTATGTATACATACATACATACATACATGGTTGACTTACAACATGCAGCCAGTAGATCTATGGGAATTTGTTAACCGTAACAAATCCGATAGGTTTAATTTCTTACAAGTACACACACATACACGCACAAACAACCATGCATGTATGTGTGTGTGTACGTGCGAGCGAGCGAGCGAGCGAGCGAGCGATCGTGCGTGCGTGCGTGTGTGTGTGTGTGTGTGTGTGTGTGAAAGGACGTGTAAACGGGAAATGATATTGTTATGTGTAATACCCTTGCAAATGACTCGTATCGTGTGTATTCCAGGCGTGATCAGTGGTATTTGTATGTCGTTGCCGTGTAAGAATGGAGGAACGTGTAAAGTTGTCGGCAGCTCATACTCATGTTCCTGCATTACACATACCAGTGGCAAGACTTGTGAACGTAAATATTGCTTTTTGCTTACTTTATCGAGATAATATTGTTCTCTGGCGGGTGCTGTAGACCTAACTATCAACCAATTATTTTATCATTGAAAATATGTAATCACACTTAACTGTATCGGTATATGTTTTGACACTGGTTACAACTCAGTATGTTCAGTGTGTTTATATTTTAGGGGAAATAATAATTATTCGATATTCAATATAATAATCAAGTTGACGTGTGTGCGTGTGTGTGTGTGTGTGTGTGTGTGTGTGTGTGTGTGTGTGTGTGTTTGTGCGTGTGCGTGTGCTGTGTGTGTGTGTGTGGGTGTGGGTGTGGGTGTGGGTGTGGGTGTGGGTGTGGGTGTGGGTGTGTGCGTGTGTGTGGGTGTGGGTGTGGGTGTGGGTGTGTGTGTCCTATACTTCTTGCCTCTTGATATAAACATTTAAAATGTTATATTTGCACGATTATCTCTTCGTTCCATACACAATAGAAAACGGTACGTTATTACATAGCGCAGTATCCAATCCTTGGGATTGCTCAAGGGGCTTTACACTTTCATCACTGGCAAACCTGTCCTAGCAAACACTATATATGCTTATCTGGGAAGCATCTAGCCACGCTACAATTAATACGAGAAAACTATTCGTTCAGAAATATCAACGTATGTCTATAGCCATGTAGTCATGTTTACAGCTGAGTGAAATGATTCAATGTAGAGTGAAAACACTTGCCCAAGGTTTGAAACGGCAGCACATAATTTTAACTCGCCTTCGCTTACTTGAAAGTCCGAAGCTCAGGTCACTGCAATGGATCGCGTTTTCCCCAAATCAAATGGAGAGATAATGTGTTGTCGAGTAACCATTCAAGGATTATAGTTCCGAAATTAAAGTTGCCTTAATCCTTTCCTAACGTGAGTCGACCGCATGCAACAATAACTTTCATTTAACTGCAGCAAACGTGATATTTTATCATCATCATGGCTCTGCTTCGTGAACGAAGATACAGGAAGGAGGTAGTCCTCATCTGGTGCAGGCACGCTGATGGCTGATGAAACCTATCCGAGGTAGGCAAGTATTTCCACAGCGGCTGTACGTCACGATCTATCCAGTGTTTATTTCAGAAGGGTCCCAGTTTTTCCGCCTTCTCCATTTGTCTTGCATGTTAGCCCTTCGTTTGACTTCAAAGGAAGTGGTAGCCTGGTAGACTGTGTATCGCCAGTTCGTTCGATTGGCTGCTTGTATTGTCCACTGGCGATAAGCGATGTAGCATGTGGCGAGGGACCTTTTCAAAGTGTCTTTGTATCTTTTCTGAGGTGCCCCTTTGTCGCGATGGCCAGTGGACAATTCTCCATACAGTATGGCTTTTGGTAGCGATGGTCTTCCATCCTGGAGACATGTCCTGCCCAGCGAAGCTGTATTTTGAGGAGCATGGCCTCTATGCTGGTAACATTAGCCATTTCAAGCACCTCGATGTTGGTGACGATGTCACTCCAATGTATGTTTAGGATGGTACGTAGGCAGCGCTGATGATAACGCTCGATGAGACGCAGATGGAGACGATAGATGACCCAGGACTCAGCACCATTCAAGAGAATGGTCAGCACAACAGCTTTATAAACACTGATTTTCGTGTCTTTCTTTAGGTTTTTATTGTTCCATACGCGTCTGTACAGTCTGCCGAAGACTCTGTTTCCCTTGGCTAGCCTATTATCCACTTCTTTGTTTATTTTTGGCATCAGATATGATAACGCATCCTAAGTGGCTGAATTTGTGGACTGCTTTCAGTTCTGACTGTTCTGTGGAGATGCTGGGTGGGTGGCATTCTTCGTGTGGCGCGGGCTGATGGAGAACCTCAGTCTTCTTCAGATTTACTTCAAGTCCGTAGAGCTGAGCAGCTTCTATGAAGCAGTATGTCATTCGCTTAATGGCTGACTCAGTATGAGCAACAAGGGCAGCATAATCAGCGAACAAAAGCTCCCTGATCAGTTTCTCCTTGGTCTTCGTGTGGGCTTGCAAACGTCTTAGGTTACTAGGCACTTCTCTTGAACCTGTCTCAGGGCAAACACCATGTCAGTGGTTCCCCGGTTGGCCCTAAAACCACATTGGGTCTCTGGGAGATGTTCATCTGCAATAGAGGGTACAAGTCTGTTTAGTAATCCTCTTGCTAAGATTTTGCCGGCGATTGAGAGAAGGGTCATCCCACGATAGTTTCAGCAGTCAGACTGTTCCCCTTTGTTCTTGTACAGGGTGATAATGACTACGTAACGCAGATCTTGTGGGAGTTTTCCCTGCTCACAGCAGCAGACGAAGAATTCGTGGAGTTTGATATTGAGCGCTGGTCCTCAGTTTTTGCAAATCTCTGGGCAAATCTCTGGTGGGATGCCATCAATTTCTGCAGCTTTTCCACTCTTCAATTGTTCTATGGCTTTCGGCATCTTTTGCAGTGTTGGGGTCTTGTCCAATTCTGTTTTCATTGGCTGTTGTGGGATGCGGTCGATCGCGGATTGTTGAACTATGCCGGCTTTCTAGGCTTGGTAGAATCCCCGGTAGTGACCGGTGTCGGTGCAATGCTGAGTTCTTTCTGCAAGGTTGGTTGGATTCATTCTGATTATTTCGAAGCTTGCGTTGAAGAGTGCTGCATGCAAGACGGAAGGCTTATAGGATATATATATATGTATATATCAAAGACACAGCATAGGCCCACGCATGGGACCTTGTGGCGCGTCGCAAGTGATACCTTTTGCTTCAGACTGTGTTCCATCGACATCGGTAAATTGGTAGCATGGAATCTGTCCGTCAGTAGTCCGTGTAGTGGTAACTTTATAAAACGTGCATTGCAATTCACCTTGTTTATAGCACATTTATGATGGCCACCACATAGCAAGAATAAATATAATCCTAACCCATCATAACGATCATAATATATATGTTGTTAATAGTATAGCAGACACGTTCTTCAACATAGAAGTAAATCTGAAGTAAAGTAAAGGTACGCTCTTGTGTAGCGCAGTATTGAATCATCAGGATTGCTCAAAGCGCTTTTCACTTTACTCCCTGACAGACTTGTTCAACATGTCGCCTTCTCTGGGAAGTATCCAGCCATGCCGCAGGTAATGCGTGAAGAATATTCACATATACAACACAGTCCATAATCATGTACTCATGCATACAGCTCATGGCCGAGTGAACTAACGGAACGTCGAGTGAATGAACTTGCCGAAGATTCGACACCGCAACATAGGTTTCGGCCCAGGTTACTCTTAGTTAAATACCCGAAGCTCTAATCACTGCGCCATGGCGTTATCAAGAATAGACGGGACTTCATGGCCACGGCAAGCCGACCTCACTAACGACAGTGATGTCCAATGAGAGTAGCTCTGACAACTGCTACACATGTTATAGTGGTTATAAATGTCGGAGACTTGGATTAAAGTGCGATTCGTATGTACAATCTGTAGATACCCAATGGCACAGAAGCCGCATTCGGGAGAAAATATACTTATCTCCGTATAAAACGGGGGTCACTCAGAATCTGCGCTAATACTTTGTGATAAATAATTATAACTGAAACACATTTTCTGCTGTGTATTAGTATCAGTTGCATCGTGTTTTTCAATAATTCGGTTATGGTAAATAGTTAACTTAAAGACAAGTTCTGGTTACAATACAAGTTAACATTGTTCGCAGGTACTAACATCAATCCAGTTCAGGCATTGTGTAGTTGATGTAATACTGCAATCTATGCTAGATTAGCTGTGGTTTTGCTTATGGTATGACAGCAACCCATGTCGGCCCAACTGTGATATCAATTTCTCACATGCACTACGTAATTACACGATGGAATGTAGACCGCGCTAGTGTGCCACGAACGGTGACTATGTGTTTATTTGCCAACATTGTTTTCAGGAAAGAAACCTAACATTATTACCAAAGTGAAGAACAATCAAACGATTCCTCAAGGAAACCTGACTGAACCGCAGATTGCTGTCGACGGAGATAGAACCACTTGCAGTCAAACAGAAATAAGTACCGATCCCTGGTGGATGGTTGACCTGATGTACGCCTACCTGGTGGAAGAGATTGTCATAGTAACCCGTCGAGGTTGTAGTGAATGCGGTAAGACACATACAACACGAGTACAACACTAGACGCTATAGAAAAACTCACTTTGCCACTTCGCCTTTTAACACAGGTTTCAGATGTTGGTAATGAATCATTCTGTGGTAAATCAAATGATAATAAAAAGGTAGGTTCTTAACATAAACCAACTGAAGGAGAAGTGCAGAGAATGTAATATCCCACTCTGTATCGCATTCGTCGACTACGAGAAAAGCTGAAGGATTGCGCGCCGCCAGCAGTTCGACATATTTCGTGTTCTGATAAAGGAAATTAAAGTGGAGGACCCCAGAACATTTGCAAACGTTGTCCGGGTGGATACACAGCAATTTCAATATCTTCTTCGCTGTTAATTGTTCACAAAGCCATGCGCGACGCAATACCACCTGCTGAGCGCCTTGCTGTAACTTTCGCTTTTTAGCGACAACTATATTACATAATTTATTATATGAACGTCATGTTCAATGATTTGATTGCTTCAATGATTTGTTTTGCCTGGCTTCCGCTATTATCGTTTATTTTATACGCATTAGCTGGACCTGAGCAATCTTCAGAGAGCAGCAACTATCTGCAGATTGCGCAGGTAAGGCGTGTCTATTTATTGACAAATAACCTGGACCTGGTGGCCACGCGAAAATTGGTGCACTTTGCTAAACTTCAGACATAGCTTAGTCACACGTTCGTTGTCATAGATTACTTACCAACCAAGGTGTTTTACATAAATGAAATGCGGTGAGAACGAAATCTTGGCTTGTCGGTATACTGGCTAATACTGCTGGTTGAAGCAAACGGTCAGAAATGCGGTTAGAACAAATGGGTTTTTTCATGTAGGCGGTGTAGACATTAATTGTAATTAACATGAAATGTTTGATTTAGCATTTTTAACCAGTTGAAATATTTATATGAAATATCAGGTATACTACCAGGCCTATATCAGTAATTCTTCGTAAATGCATTATTTATTATCCGTAAAAGTAAACCCCTACTTGGTAACAACCAAACCTACAAACAAGCAACCTGGGGCAGTTCATCACACAAGACTCTTTTTTGTAGATAAGAATATACTAATTACTAGGCTACCTCTCAATAACGAAATGTTCACTATTGTACACAGATGGTATATTTGTTTGATAAATAAAAGGTTTGCATGGCCTTGTCGTGTCTTACATGCAACCATGCAACAGCTGTTACATGTACATACAAGCATGGGGTGACATGTTAATAATACTGTTAATGGTTTATGGTCATCTTGGCTTAATTTATAACGAGTTTATCTGTTCCTTGATTAGCTGGCCAGTTGTCACGAATCGTCGACAAATAGAGTTCAGAGAGGTGTTTTTCAAACGTTATGCTATGATTACTGGCTTTTGGAAACTTATAGAGTATATATTGAGCAAATCGTGGAAGAATTTTGGCACCTTAACTATGGAAATTGACACTTTGAATTTGTTTTGAAAGTACATGTCTGAAACCGTGAGTATGCACGTTATTCACTATACTGAAAGAGATCTTATTGCTATGTAATATCTAATTTGCCTGCTATATAGCATATTTTATATATGTACAGTATATATAGGTGCTAGAGATTCAATAATAAACACGTATTATAATGTTTTTAACTTTAAGCATTATAGCAGTAGTTTGTGCACTAAAACTATATTCGTTTTCATAGACATGACCTTCTATCAGTTCATACCTCTACCAGGTCCATGTATGGTTCATTTATATAATACATCCCTGGGTTTCTAGAAGAGTGTGCGAATCCAAAAAGGTATGGCTTATCGACACAGGACAATTATATTTAATGTTGGAGGTGATTTAATTATGCATATCCATGGTTTCATATAAATCTATTTTTTTTATCTCTAAAACAGCGTAACTTAGAAATGAGAACCCTGATTTGCCCCAACGTATTACTAAGTGTCTATATGTTTATTCAGCAATCTGAACTCTCTGCTGTGACGATTCATGTGGTTATTGTCTAAAATATGTTTTATTACTAGGATATGATGGCATACTCACGGTTTCAAACTTTCTGGTAGATTATTAACAAACATGTTTTAGAAATGGCATACATGTACTTGTAGGTATGCAAAAACCATGGAATACGTGCATAAGTAATGCAGCTCTATGATAAGGCTTGACTAGCTTCAAGCAATGTACCTAGGAACTAAGGAAATGATGCATACTCATGGCTTCATGCATACTCACGGCTTCATATTGAAATAATTGCTAACAACCTAAACATTATTTTGATGTCTAAAAATAGAAGAACGTATGAAGAAATAAAAAACATGTATCTGATTGATGAAATACAATGGCACATTGAACAAACAATGGGGGTAGTTGAGCCAATTCACTTAACCTTCTTAATTAGTTCTTAAATTATTTTGCTTTATCCATTTTATTGGCTACTGCCTGTGATATGTAAATGTTGTTAATGTTACTTCGGAGAATTGATTTCAAATGTTAAGAGAACATTTTCTGCTGGCTGTTGTATTTTTCAAGCTGCACATCAAAGTGCAGACATGCTGCAACCCTTTTAGTTCCACCCACACTTTCTGGCTGAGGCAGAAACATGACAATGTCAGTTTTGTTTATTGGAGCAATATCCTTAACTAATGGTGTAACAAATTCCCCTGGCATCTTTCGAGACTGACGATAAAATGAAACAATGAGCTCATCATCTTCGTCATCTGTTTCTGGCTCAATGAAAGTCCCTTAAACGGGTGAAGCCATGAGTATGCATGAAACCATGAGTATGCATTGATTCATCAATGACTATGTAAGAAATAAAAATCAAATAAAGGTTAATCCTAGTGTGCTAATCATTGTGCACGTGTGTCATGTTGATGTGCCACCAATACTTTCATGTTTGGCATTAGTTTTGAGATGCTAAGTTCATGTGGACATGTTTATTAAAGTGAGGGTTGACAAAAAACATGCAGTAATTGAGAAATTGTTTCAGAAAAGTAGCTTATATGTGTCGTCCGTCAATCCTTTCATTAACATTGTCAAAAGAACTATTAGATAAGTAATAATCTATCTAAGTTTGGATCCCGTAAATGAATGAAGACATGAGTATGCGTGAAGCCATGAGTATGTATCTTGTCTATGCCAGTTTAAACCAAACAAAACGCCAAATCTGCTTCATTATTGCCCACAGTTGTAATGACACCGCCTCCTACATGAATATCAGCATATTGTACACTAATGCCCATATACAATAATGAACATGTGCTTAACATGGGAGTAGTTCGACAATCATCTGGTTTTAATATGTCTTACTAATCTATACATATCTGGACACATTGAATAAGTAAAGAGCATACTCACGGGTTCACTCAAACCTACCCAAAATCAGTTATATCCAAATGTTTCATTTATTAATATTGTTTCCAATTTAAAACAGGGTTGATGCAAATGCCTAAGTATGTTATGTAATGTTCACCGTGATAAACCTGTCATATAGTTGTATTCATTTTCTAGATTAATCCATATGAATGAGCGCATACCCACGGTTTCACAAAACTTCCCCATCATAAAAATGATACCCACAATCCAGGATCTATGTCAAATGCATTAATTGTAGTGTTCCTATATCCACAAGACATAGGTCATCATAACTCTATTCTAACTGGATGCTTTAATACTGTTGTGTACTTATAAAACACAATTTAAAGAAACAATTAGTAATAAATTACACAAAAATACCCAAAATATGACACGTAATCTGCTATAGTAGGTATCAGTTTTCATTATAGATATACAAAAGTAGGTATCCCCTTGAAGCGCTCCGCAAGGGAAATATGGACAACCTATTTCCAGTATTATAGTGACTATATTGAAGGCAGTACGGACCGAAAACCTGTTTGTCGACGTTTCGTGACAACTGGCCAGCTAGGGTAGATAATTATCATCACTATGTTTCCTAAATAAGTTACAATTTTATTAATATGATCAGCAGTATATATTTATGCTTTTGTTTACAATTTGAATATTTAATAAACACAACAATAACATTGTAAACTGGTTTACACAAGTTTGGCTAATTGAACTGCAATTTAAATTATAGAAACATTATGATTATAATAAGTGTCGAACACACCTCACTTTGCTTCACTAGAATCCTAATTCAGACAAAAACAACTAAGCGGATGGTGATAGGGATTTTATGTGTATATTATTTTACTGTTGCAACTCTGCATACACTATTGAACAGAGTCGTACTGAAGTGTGCATAAATAAAGTTACCAAGTGTGCATAAATAAAGTTCATTATTATTAGTTATCTCAGTTTTAGTGCTGAAGATATATATAAATGTTAAATGGTGGCTATCTTGATTAGATTTTGAAGAACGATCCAGAGGGAATATTCGTGCAACGTTCCATGCTTGTTGTAAACGGCACTTTGTTTAATTTGCTCTATTTTTAGGGCAAGACACGTTTGCTTATCTAAGATGGGTGGTGTTCATGTACTACTATATATTGTGTGCAAAGCATCACATATATCAGAGTATGTCATGAACAAAATGGCCTCTTCCGGATCTATATAGCTATTTCTACGCTAGCCCTTAAGGTGATACGGTATCAGTGAAAGAAACTTATTAAAAAAACACCGTTGGTAGGTATAGTATCATCTTTAGATTATGTTATCCGTTTTACCTAACATATCATTCCTTATGTTAAACCATGACTATTTATGCTGTTTTTTTTAGATGTTAGCATGGATGGTCTAGAAGTTACCGTCTCTAAAACACCTGGTCCGTCATCCCGGATGTGTTCTATGGAACACCTGAGTTTCACTGATGGTGAAATTAAGAGCATATACTGCGACGAGGGTGTTGAAGGCAGATACGTGAGAGTCGCACTACATGGCAAATCTAAGATCCTCTATATATGTGAGGTGGAAATATATGGCACTCCAGGTAAGAGTGAATGGTCAAATAGTCGAGTTCACTTCTGAGGATATAATATAAAAACCGAAATTACTTTCACTGCATAGAAACGACGTTTGACTACATATTACTACGTTCACAAATTCAGTGAGTGCTAGTGTATATACATGCTGCCACAGTGGCACTGATCTTTACTGGTATTTGAATATTTTACTTTGCATTCTGGTAATGTGTTATTGTTGCCTTAATTATGTTGCTTGTCATAACATGTCCTATAGTCAGTTGATGTTAGACTGCGTACATCCTTCTTTATGACCAGTACCCATTTTGAACATTGCTATTTAGTTAACAGAGCTTGTATTTCATTTGATTCATTAGGCGTCTGCTCGGAGTATCCTTGTTTGAATGATGGAATATGCGAAGCGGATGATGACACATACAAATGTGAATGCGTGCAGCGATATTATGGAAATAACTGCCAGTGTACGTAACATTCGCTTATAGCGCATTTTATGTTTCGTGACTGTGCCTTCTTACTAAGTCTGCAGCTAAAGCCGCGCTGCGGAGGCAAATATTCTGTCGCACCCTATCCCGTCATCTGATGTCAAATCCTTGCCTGCTTCTGATGTCACACCCCTTCCCATCTTCAGACGTCAAACCCTTCCCATCTTTTAATGTCACACACCCTCCCGTCTTCTGACGTCAAACCCCTCCTGTTTTCTGATGTCAAACCCCTCCTTCTTCTGATGTCACACACCCTCTCGTCTTCTGACGTCAAACCCCTCCCGTCTTCTTATGTCAACCCCCTCCCCACCGTCTTATGTCAACCCCCTCCCCACCGTCTTCTTATGTAAACCCCCTCCCCACCGTCTTCTTATGTCCACCCCCTCCCCACCGTCTTCTTATGTCAACCCCCTCCCCACCGTCTTCTTATGTCACACACCCTCCCGTCTTCTGATGCCAAACCCCTCCCGTCTTCTGACGTCAAACCCCTCCCATCTTATGATGTCACACACCCTCCCATCTTCTGACGTCACCCGTCTTCAGATAGTACACCCTCTTCCGCCTTCTGATGTTATACCCCTCCACCCTTTTGTTGTCACAGCCCGCATCGTCTTCATTGTCTCACCCCCTACCGTCTTCGGATGTCACACCCCCCTCGTCTTCTGTTGTTATATCCCCCGCACAAATAGTAATAATAACGTTTGTTCTCTGTTTGGCAGCAATAACAGCTGAATAGTATAATAAGAATATATAACTGATAACAGAAGTCACTAATGTATATTAGTAATATATATATATATATATATATATATATATATATGGAGGTATATAGTAATTTGTATCGTTGCCAAAAATGTTACGTAATCTACTTCATATATATATATATATATATATATATATATATATATATATATATATATATATATATATAATTTTATATATGTTATATATAACTATTTATGAACTTTTTACTAATTACAATGTCTGATAAAATTATAAAACGATAACAATTAAGTAGGATAATAGAACGGTAAATAGCCTGTGATCTAAAAAAGAAAAAATAATGACTAATTAAAATGTCAAATACAAATTTTAAAACACTTAGCAAATTAGACTATTAAAAATCAACAACTTGAATAAGTGAAATTATAACTAACTAAAGTATATAGTATTAAATAGATCAATTGAATAAATAGCTCAAACGATTTTTAGTCCATAGCAGGTAATATTCGATTGTGAATAGGAATTTCCGGTTACTGCCAATTGTACAAATTAGCAATAATATGGCATATGATACAAGAGTTCTTTAAAACGTTCAGTCCTACACAAAGGAACACGTTTTGGACATCATATAACGTGACATTAACACCATCCAACCAACCATAACTATAAATCAGTCAATCAAACTGAAATGTGTTGCTGCAAAATTTAGTTAGATACGATGAATCGTGACACATTTGATAACACTGTGAGACCGTGAAAGCAGACTAACCAAACAACGTAGCAGTTACAATTCTAACAATGTATATAACTAACTAACTAACTCATTTAGAAGTATTATAAGTAAGTCTGCTGGCAGTTCCAAGTTTGAGCCGTTTCTTGTTAAAAGATGTGAAACATTACTTTTTCGACTAATAAAACTAACAAAACGGTTTGGTGAGGTTGTAATAGCTTTGTACGTATACTATCAATAATATTAATTTCAATGACATGTGTTGGTCGGACAAGCATGTTGATATCGAGTAATCATATCCTGTATGCAATCTTTGACGGCCAATGTTTCAACAACATGGGTCTCTAAAACAATGCATTTGAAAAAGGTTACATGTTAGTAATTATGCTATTCAGCTAAGGTATTATTTGTAACATTCAACATACGTTACTCAGGGTAAAGACGAGACAGTTTAAAAAAACATTATTACTTTGGAAGATTAGCCAGTACTTGTTGCCAAATAAAAAACTTTGTTTGCACTAAACAAAACAAGTGTTATAATGATTGAACATTATCATGTATACTGAACGCGGACTTTGAAGAATTATAATGAATTGTTATATAGGGGTCGACACCTATATAATTACTTGTATGTGTTCAGTAAAGAATGTCTGTGGTTCAAAATATGCCAGCATTTTCTTCAAAACGGCAGTCATTCTGTTGATGGCTTGAAAGACTAAATATACATTTTATTCAATTAAACCCACTCTATATTTTTATTACACAAACCTGGCCTTGTTGCATATATAAAAACTGTATGTCTGCTCTCTCTGGCCTTAAAGAGATACTCCAGTCAATGAGAGGTTCACAGTATTCACTTACATATGTATAATATATTGGTTGTGCCTAGTAATTGTGCACAAAGATCGTTAATAAACAATATTTTTAATTTGTTATCAAAAACATGCTATCTTAGATTCAAAGCGCTGCCATCTTGAGACACAGAACCAGTGACGTAAGCCAAATCGTTTACGTTACTGGCGCATTGTTAAAAAGGCAAGGATTGACGGAATCTTCGCTAAAAAATTATAGTGACGTAAGCAATCCGCGACGTATTGGATATATCAAATACCATTCGACAGACATAGGATGTTCGAACGTGCATGCGCCAGTGACGTAAGCGGTTTACGTCATTGGCGTATAAATTTCATTATGGCAACGCCCTGAATCCAACATGGAGTGTTTCTGGTACAATTATACTATAATTAATTGTTTATTAACGAGGTTTGTGCACAATTACTATGCACAACCAATATATTATACATATGTAAATAAATGCTGTGAATCTCTCACTGACTGGAGTGTCCCTTTAATATAAGCGAAAGATATTGGTTTTGTATGCTGCTGGTGCATGCGCGTTCGTCGAAACAGCTGGCTGCAATGTGACATTCGATATAATGAGGAACACGTATGCGACTGCATCTGGCCAGCCAATAGCTACTGCTAACAGCTTGGAGGATTGTAAAGAAAGCTGTATCCATATAAAAGCGTGTGTCGGATTTGACTACAATGGCAAGGCGTCGTCACGGTGGCGGGGCTGCTGGATCTACACGAATTCATCAGCTTTGGCTACTACGACGAAGATGGATGGGGTCGACCACTACCGTATCAAAAGTTGTCACGCAAGTATGACGTCTTAAATTTTAATATTTCAATGCTGCCAAAGACGGTAATGCAATAAACATTTGAATAGTAGTTCTTAAATCATATCATATGAGGCACTCCCAAAATGTGGATTTTTGACAACATTTGTTTTACAAATACATACATTTTGATACATTATATTAATCTAAAAACGTATTTTAGGTCACATTTAACTGTAAGAAAGGAGTTATCTAGCTTAATTTCATGGAAACAATGTTTATTTACTTTGTCTAGCAACGTATTTTGTCTTTGGATATATACCCTAACATGTAATTAAATCTGAAAAACTCCGCCTCAGTAAATTCAGAAGAGACTATAGCATATTTGAAATTAACCAATCATAGCAGGTCTTAAAAATGCACGTGGCCTGGGCTACTTCTATAGGCCATGTAAGTCTCGCGCTCGAAAACGAGGTTGGGGGCACTTGGGGGGCAGGAATTCCATTGTCTCCATGTTAAAAGATAGGACTTGTTTTGTTTTTGGTTGTAATAATCAGGTTGTCCCCAAATAGCCCTATATTTTCCGAAGAATAATTAGAAGCAGAAGCAGTGTGACACTTTGCCCATAAGATTGATCACGGATCACATGCACTTTAGTCGATTATTATAGTGTTTGCCACGACAATAGCGGCTACTAATCTTGACAAGTAATGAAGAATGCAATTTTTACCGCAGTACAACCTGTTTTGGGGCAAATGTGTACATGTGTTATGATTATGTGCATTTAGACACCTTGTCAGATGTAAGTGCTTATCGAACTGTTGTCAAACCACAACCTACAGCAATATAAAATGCAAATCGCGTATACGACACACGGCCTAACATCGTTCATACTACCTGCGCTACGTAATTCGCTATAATGTCTAGGACAGCGTGGTAAACTCAATATTAAATCGAACAGTTAAGATAAGAAAGCTATAACACAAGATATGTATGACCTGATTGCCCTAGTATTCATCAGTCGGAAACTACAGCTGTCATCCGTCGTTAGAATAGCATTATTGTGTCCTTTCCCCAATCAGCTCCAGTCGCGCGGAATCCCGCCATATATCGTGACACGCTTGCAGGCCCTATTGTATATGTCGGAGCTCAAACAGCTGAATGTTGCCTTGTCAACTGTTTCCACTAGTATCTTTGATTAATGTAACCATCCGATATTAGCATTGTCACAAATGTGCTAAAGACTTGTATATATTATAACTGAATCATGAGCCAAGACATTTTTGGGCAAAATTAAAATTTATTGATCGTGTTTCTCATCTGATAAAAAGCAAGACAAAACAGATTAAACAGAAGGCAGTCTCTATTAAAATGGAGCATATTGAACATATTTCGTTGTAAAACGACCAAAGTTGTGCATATCACGCATGCCAATGAAGTGAAAGTAGAGAGTTTCTGCAGTTTTTAACATTTTCCCAAAACACATATTTTTGCCTAACGGGCATCACTTAAGAAACCCTTACAGGCACAATGTTTGAGATATCAACTTCATTGTTGAATACATTATCAATATATATTTATCTAAAGAATGATCATGGGGTTTTCTCTTAAAACACTTCTAAGTGGTACTTTTGTTGTTTTGAATATATAATTTGCTGACAGAAAATGACAACGATTAAAAAAGACAATTAATTTATCATAAAATGTTTGTTCAAGATTCGCCTCGATCAAAACATGTGCTATGATGTTATACAGAGACTGTATTATTTGCAGCAGAGTGATACCTTAACGGTTTGGGAGAAAATGCTATCTTAAAGGATGGGTTGTTTTCTTTGCCAGCCATATTGGATGCTAATTAACATAATTTATGCAAATGGTGCATGTATTTAAATTCACATTTTGCACCATTCCAAATGGCATATAAGGTGTATTGATATCTACCGAAGTGACTGAAGGTTCATTGGGAGTGCCTTGCTACCTGGTTTATGTAATTTAATTATTTGCATCAGTTGTAGCATTTGGATTACTTCTACGCATAATATTTCTTGCTTGGAGCACTTATGATTAAATATATATGAAACATTTAGTTATTACTTTTTACTAAATATTCGTTCACAAGGGAGCCTGAACGCCCTGGCTATGGGCTTGGGGACCATTTCACTAACGTTGTTACGAGCTCTTAAACTCGATTTTGCACTTTTGCTCCTTTATAGTGATCTTGAATATAGTAGTGAAATTTCCTTCTGAGCTCTTTAACTTAGTGAAAAGGTCCCCTGGTCTAATATTTATAAGTAATGTGTTCCGAATTGGAGTTGGCAAAACTGGTTGAAGCTAGGGCTTCAAAATTACGGACTTGGAGATGCCTAGAGTGAAACTCGTTGACATTGTCTATATATATATATATATATATATATATATATATATATATATATATATATATATATATATATATATATAATGTATGTGCTCGGAAAGTGCGTGCGTGCGTGCGTGTGTGTGTGTGTGTGCATGTGAATATCGTCGAGGGTATTTAAGTAAAGATTATTTTATAAAAACGCTTATATTAATGAGCATATGTTGCTTTTTTTGAAGTTATTGATATGTGTCAACCGAATCCGTGTAAGAATGGCGGTACATGTGACAACGAACGACTCCATTATAAGTGTTCGTGCCTGGCAAACTACTTTGGTTCAAACTGCGAAAGTACGTATGTATTCTACTCCCTGCTTTGATACAACATTGACTGCCACATCCGAACAACGCTCACTAATTTATGTTTCTTAGTATTGGTTTATAATTTAATTATAAACTATAATTTTATTTTGTACTCTTTGTATTTTATTCTTAGCTTAACGTAATGAATATTTAGCTGTAATGTAGTGGTGTAATTTTATATATATATATATATATATATATATATATATATATATATTTAATTCAGTTTTTCAATTCAATAACTTGATTCCGGAATATCAGATCCAGATCCAGGTCCAAACATACTGGAATAAGACTTTTAGCATAAAGCATGTTTCGCCAATTGCGATGCAGTTGTGATGTGCACATTGTATCACTACTCATAATACGCTGTAATATTACATTCTACGATTTAGCTACATACATCATAAAACTATACACATTTGTTATTATCAACATTTGACATATGGGTAAGCCCTGTGATACAACCATATCACTCGCACTACAATCTCGAGGTTCATTGCACACACCAAACTAAACACATTATTGTATGCTACAAACATTTTTCTAATTCATTCTGCTCAACGACATCACCATATCTGACATGTTTATAAAGAATTACAATAGGATTTAAACAGAGTACATTTTACTATTTCTGTACACCTGTACAATTTTCGAGTCAAAGCATTACCCTGTGCATACATGATCTGGTATTGACTAGATATATCATTGTCACTGAGATCTTCAGTAATAATATGCCGAAGATAGTTACAATTACTAACCCTTAGCAATGTTTCACCATGTGCGGAAGGTGTATATGTAATGCATATCTTTGAACCGTCTACAACAGAATATTATAATGTCACTTTTGACACTGTTGTATTTAATATCATGTTCTACTCCATATTCTGAACACGTACATAGTAACATTGATAAACTAATAGATGACGGAACCACGAACACTAAATCGTCAGCATACATCTAAAGGCTAAATTAACAAAAATCTTATACATCCAGCATTTACATTGTTATATATATATATATATATATATATATATATATATATATATATATATATATATATATATATATATATATTAGTTATTGTTGCTACTACCGTAGTGCATAGTGTAAAGACAATATTAGACCAGATTATAATATTCCGTTGTGTTAATACTAATCTAGTTTACCCTCTTTTGCTCCTGGTCGTATATATTTATATGTTTACAAATTTAGTATTGCTGATTGATTTAAGAAATAACCAACCTTTTTTCTTAAAGCGCCTCTTAGCTTCATTTCTTTGGAATTAGGCGCACAAGAAGCGAATTTATTGGTATTGTTATTGAATATCACTTGACCGGTTGTAGATTTCGATCCCTGTATGTTGAATCCTTGTGAAAACGGCGCACAATGTAAGGCGCAGAAGGATTCGTTCACTTGCGAGTGCAAGGTGGATTACTATGGTGACACGTGCGCTGGTAAGAGACGACACACGGTATACTAACGACTGCGTACGTACATGAGATTACGGGCGCATGTGTATCTGTGGTGGCTGTAGTTGTGCTGATGGTCATGATGCGTGTATGTATGAGTGTGCGAACGTGTGTTCGTGCGTGTGTGTCAGTAATTTGGACATAAAGCGTATGTGTGTAGTCGCATGATGGGTGACATATAACAAGCCCAAAGGACAATTCTAAGAAAACCCACAATAATAATGTAACTCTGCTCGCATGAAATGATTTAATTGTCTGCCTTAGTGTATGACCCGTGTCGGAATAATCCATGCAAGAACGGAGCCATATGTAAACCCGATAAGGCAACGTTCAAGTGCCACTGCGCCGAATATTATCACGGAAGATTTTGCAAAAGTATGTTGTATCTGATGATATACGCAAATATATATCAGCAAAATGTAATTTTTAGATTTTACATATACTTGTGTACTGATCAGAATGCTAAACCACGAAAGTCATGAAAAGTATGTGAGTAAATTTAATGTGCTTTTTTAAAGTGAACAAACATTAATGGCAGTATCGAGAAACAAACAACATGTTATAATTAATACCAGCTGCCTTTGTATATCATTGGATAGTTTATGCATTCGGTAGAACAACTCGTTTGGAGCGTCGTTGTATATTTTATTTTATTTACACGTGTGTTTTTTAATCTTTCCTGCTATCAGCATATTGGTACACAACATTAAGTATGTATGTGTGTTGTTTCAGCTTTCGACCCGTGTCGTGACGTCACTTGCAAGAACGACGGTGTGTGTCGAATTAGTGGCAAGGCGTACAAATGCCACTGTAAACGAGACTATTATGGAAGTCATTGCGAAGGTATGCGATGTGATTCCAGGTGAACACAAACGGTATAATACTATATGTATGTTAGTCTATGACACGTCTTCAACGATACGTTTTCAGATATGAACGTATTGCAGATGGCAGTGTTGCAACGGGATAAACAAATTTTGTTATAAGGGCGATTAAGTTTAAATGTATAATGAAACAACTCGGAGTAGCGTGGATGTTGTATATCCAGGTGATTGCTTGCAACAATCAGAAAGCAACAATTCCATGAACTTGGAGGAGTTCAGTTACTGGTCGAGTTGAACCATAGCTATACATTTTACAGCTTCACCTGCATCGACTTTCTACTACCTCGACATGTTGTAGAAGGACCCATTGTTTAAAAACTATATGGTGGTAACTGAGTTGTTAGGTATGGTAAATACATAAGAATGTTGTGATATAAATACTGATTTATTCAAATTACTAAACATGTATCGTTTTGTTCGTCATTGTACATTGTTCTTCTTTTGCACAAATGGCTAATGTGATAAGCTAGTCACAAACACTATTTCACCATTCATATATAACTATAAGTAATATGTTGAAATCGTTCACTTTGCTCGCAGTTGCTACGTGTTTGTAATTGCGGTAACTGTGCAAGTGTTATAAGTGACACATTTCTTCCCCTTTTCAGACCGATACGCTGTGTGTAATTTTGTTTGGCAAATGTTGTGTTGGCATTGTTATTGAAATAAACTCAGCATTGTAATTATCTGTTTCAACATTTGTCGCTATGTATGCATGTTAAGTCACATGAGGTCGTATAAGTTTAACAATCTTAATCCCTGATTTATCAGGGAATGTTGAAAAACGATTACGGACTGGTAACTACGTTATGCGTAGCACAACTGTGGCCACAATATCTAGGCGACACCGAGCTGTAAACTGTTCATGGTAATTGTTACAAAAATCTGTAATACTCTGACCCGTTAACAAAACACAAATTAATAGTGTTCTAAGCAAAGATCGCTCGCTGTGTTATACAGAAAACATCAACATTTAGGTAGACAGTGTACCTATAGAGCTTAACGAGTGTTTTTTTTCGTGAGGATGATTGTGATGTTAGACATGTTCGTATGATTTCTCAGTATACGACTTGTGCCATCGCCTACCGTGTTTGAACGGTGGAACATGCAGCATGGTAAAAGACGGGCGCAATTGTTCCTGCACTGATCTCTACACTGGCAACAACTGTCAACGTAAGTATTGCAACACAACAACTACAGTGTGTTTATGTGTGTATGTGTGTGTTTGTGTGTGTGTTTGTGTGTGTTTGTGTGTGTTTGTGTGTGTGCACGTCGTGAGAAAGAGTATGTATGATTTCTATAGAAATATTAATCGTTGATAGTAAGGATAGTATTGTTAGCATATGAAGCAGGCACTCGACTAACTGATTCAAACACTAAGCTACAATTATTATTATGTTTCAGTTAATATACACACATAATATATATATATATATATATAACCATTACATAATAGCCAAACTATCCATTACTTTAAGCTACAAATAACATGTAAAGGGCATAAAGCTGTGTCGATGTTACGTTGGTGTACCAGCATCTAGGCTATTATATCGGCGATGGACTGGATCCGCTGGTCGTTAACGTTGTCCAGTTCATCAGACAGCTGTAACAATACCAGAACAACAGTAATAACAATTGCTAATAATTGTAGCTAAGCGTTATGACAAGTTACATGAGGTTATGCTCGCATTCTTTTTATTACATATTTATATTACATACGTTATGCATGTATAATGTTTAACGGTTAATAATTTACTGTATATCATTATGGCTTAGTTGTTGATCTAGAGAAATTGTCAAATAGTTTTTTATTGGATGACTCGCCGATGAATAGGACATTGTCCAGCTTTAAACGATAAGAAATATACCGTTTTAATCGACGGCTTTTGTTACCATTAGGAAATGGAATCGTTGTCTTTGGTGTGTTGATTTGGTGGTTGAGTTGCAAAACTTGTCTATGCCTGAAATACCTAGTGATATAATGTATTTGAAATCGTAATCAGTCATCATCAGTCATCACATTAGCATAATGTAACAATTGTTATAACAGAATAACTTTAAATAAAAAGACAGAGCTATAGTAAAATACGTGGTGGAAAATGTGATGCCAGAGATTTTAAAAATAAACTCCTCGGGATAATTCGGTGTGTGAGCAACAAGTGTCAGCATGGAATGTTCGTCATTCATTACCATCGTGTTTGCTTATGTGTTCAGACTTCGACCCGTGTCGATCTGACCCATGCAAGAACGGCGCGACGTGTAGCAAGTCTGGCAACGACTACAGCTGCTCGTGCGTAAAAGACTACGGAGGAGATGATTGTGGCAGTAAGTTACATTCACTGTGTCGTGTCGTGTCGTGTCGTGTCGTGTCGTGTCGTGTCGTGTCGTGTCGTGTCGTGTCGTGTCGTGTCGTGTCGTGTCGTGTCGTGTCGTGTCGTGTCGTGTCGTGTCGTGTCGTGTCGTGTCGTGTCGTGTCGTGTCGTGTCGTGTCGTGTCGTGTCGTGTCGTGTCGTGTCGTGTCGTGTCGTGTCGTGTCGTGTCGTGTCGTGTCGTGCGTGCGTGCCGTGCCGTGCCGTGCCGTGCCGTGCCGTGCCGTGCCGTGCCGTGTCGAGTTGAGTCGTTGTTCATATTACGTTATGCTAAAGGTACGTGTTGCCTTATTATGATGCACAGGATAGTGATATATGTCGACGTAGTGTTTGTGTTCCGTATTGTTCAGCTCGTTTCCGCTTGATTGTTCACTTCCAGTATTCGACCCGTGTATGAACAATCCATGCCAGCACAAGAGCAAGTGCGTTGTTGTCAATAAAGAGTACCGATGCGAATGCAAGCAATATTATTACGGCGTTCACTGTCAAAGTAAGTAATGGTATATATCGTAACCACAACATGTAATCATCCTTAGACGTTTGCGGTTGTAGTAGGCTAACAAGGCGTGGTGCTTACCAGTGCCTAAATGCAAACATATGTCTGTATATCACAATGTACACACCCACAGAAATAAATGAGGCATACATGAGGACGTGTTCTCTGAACACTACCTCATCATGCCTTCATCCATTGTAGTCTTAAATCAGTTTATGTTTCTGTCCGATGAGTAATTTCCATATTGTTTAGTGTTCAATAGCGTATATGTTGCTTTGATTTTTAAGTAACTGTTCAGCATGCCGATACATTTCCATATATTGCTTAGTCAGTGTATATTATACTCATATCAATTATGCATTATTCATATGATTCAGGGGTAAACAAAGCATTCCAACCATTCATTGTAACTAATTTAAAGTATAATAATTCCCAATAGCCAGGTGATCCAAACACTATCAAACATCTGTAAAATCTACGCGACGATGCAAAGTAGGTCATACTTTTGTTTCTATTAGATTGTAATAGTACATTATTCAGTAACAATACGAAATTTAACTTATAACTTTACAAATACTTCTATATAATGTATTATAATAATTGTTCATTAAAACCAACCTTTGCAAACGTATAATTAATCAATATTATTTAATAGAAGTGTTATAATAGCGACGATTTCGTTTTCTCATAAAACATTGAAATAGTTTAATGCCGTTTTATGAAAACAATGAGCCTGATTACATTAATGTTGTTCTGGCAAATTCAACAAACGTGTCCGTGAGACATGTCATCACACATAATAACATGTACATATTTAAGATGTCATTGTTTGTTGAACCTACATATTTGGATTACAGCTCACGATCCTTGCAGAAAGGACCCGTGTCACAAGAACGCAACATGCATTAACAAAGACAACGGGTGGGAATGTAAATGTAGTATCGATCATTATGGAACCACTTGCAAAAGTAAGTATGACGGAGGGGTGGGAGGGAGGTAGCTTGTGAGAGGGAGGGAGGAGAAGCAGGGAGAGGAGGGGTGAGGATGCAATGAGGGAGGGAAAAGGAGAAGCAGCGGGAGCATGGCAAGAACTGTGAGGTAAACGAAACGGAAAAAAGACGTCGATGATCGATATCGAGGTACACGAACAAAAGTGTAACAACAGGGCTCACCTCCCGCCTAATTACTCTTACACTTTTTTCTACATTATGAACTTTTGGAAAAATGTCATATACAATCATTGTTTGTGATGCAAAACAAAGTTATCGAAATGCAATAGAAAGTGCTACAACTATATAATTTCTTCTTCCATATGCAGATCGTGATTCTGCATTAGCCACATTACATAAGCTATGTCAAGCTATGCTATCTGATAATGGTCTACATATATTACTTTGACGATGTCGTTCGAGAATAGATTTCTTTCGACAATGAGTAGGAAATACTCGACGCTGTGTCGAGCAGCAGCAAACGGATGTAGTATTCATGTGCCGTTATTTTGACAATCTTGCATATATACTACAAATGCTAATAATGATGGTAATGACAAAAAGGTCTGCATTTTTGCAGACTACCTTCCATGCAAGAGGAATCCGTGTAGAAATGGAGGAACTTGCAAGAGTGACGATACATCTTATACTTGTTATTGTAATATTGTAAACTACGGAACGCATTGTGAGAGTAAGTTAACCACATTCACGTGTGTGTGTGTGTGTGTGTGTGTGTGTGTGTGTGTGTGTGTGTGTGTGTGTGTGTGTGTGTGTGTGTGTGTGTGTGTGTGTGTGTGTGTGTGTGTGTGTGTGTGTGTGTGTGTGTGTGTGTGTGTGTGTGTGTGTGTGTGTGTGTGTGTGTGTGTGTGTGTGTGTGTGTGTGTGTGTGTGTGTGTGTGTGTGTGTGTGTGTGTGTGTGTGTGTGTGTGTGTGTGTGTGTGTGTGTGTGTGTGTGTGTGTGTGTGTGTGTGTGTGTGTGTGTGTGTGTGTGTGTGTGTGTGTGTGTGTGTGTGTGTGTGTGTGTGTGTTTGACAATCTTGCATATATACTACAAATGCTAATAATGATGGTAATGACAAAAAGGTCTGCATTTTTGCAGACTACCTTCCATGCAAGAGGAATCCGTGTAGAAATGGAGGAACTTGCAAGAGTGACGATACATCTTATACTTGTTATTGTAATATTGTAAACTACGGAACGCATTGTGAGAGTAAGTTAACCACATTCACGTGTGTGTGTGTGTGTGTGTGTGTGTGTTGGTGTGTGTGTGTGCGTGTGCGTGTGCGTGTGCGTGTGCGTGTGCGTGTGTGTAGTATAGTGTCTAGTTCAACCTGTCAGCCTGTTTTAGAACATTATCGCCAAACCGACCTATCTGTGTTGGCACTGAGGGTGGTTACTGCCACTGTGTTTGTCGTACCCAGTGCTTCGTCTCGTTCCAAATTTAGCGGGAAACATTAACGTGATCTCCGTGTCGCAAGGGGAGAAACATTCCCCAATGTTAAGAGGAATGGTTTTACTCAAATATACCACGCCTGCCGGTCTGTGTATTATTCAATTCGAGGTGCAGGCATGCCAAGCGGATGAACTAACCACTACACTGTCGCGCCCCATGCCTTGCACTCACTTAGCGTGTGTTTTCGTCTGTTATAGACACCGATCACTGCAGGACGAGTCCGTGCCAGAACAGCGGCATATGTAAGAAGAACGGGGAGTCGTACATATGCACGTGCCCGAGTGAATACGAAGGAGTCAACTGTGAACGTCGGTGTTGCAAATATATCGCCCCGTCTTGCTTAGACATGCATACATGCGCACGCATATTCGCACACACATAGGCATATATGCATAGACACATACGCATGCGCCATACACACAATGACGCACGCACACGCACACATATAACACCGTTTATGAGACTATAGGCGGATTTATGACGTTGAATTTATATTACTATGTATATGAAAGACAGAAACAAGTAAGTGTATGATGGAAATACTGACCTTGGCTGCTGTTTAATTACTGACATAGCAAAACACAAATAATACCTAGTGACTATCTCACAGTTGCAACTTAACAACTAGACAATCTACTACAACCTGGATTAATTCCAGCCATGTTAAACACCTTGATATAAACCTAATGCTACTAACTACCCAGCCACACACGCAGACGCGCACGCATACGCACACTCACACGCACACACACACACGCCCCACACACACACACACACACATACAAACGCGAAAATACACACATACGCACGCTCGCACAACAACACAAACACACACACAGCCGCGCACACACACACACACACACACACACACACACACACACACACACACACACACACACACACACACACACACACACACACACACACACACACACACACATGAAAGCATAGCCAATACATGCTACAAAGGTTACACCAATTTCAGTTGAATGTGTCGCGATGTTAACACTCACCATCTTACACGTGTAATGGGCAATATGTAGTGTAATGGGCAATATGAGGGGCAATGAAGGAGAGAAATAAAATATTTAAAAATGAGATTATCACAATAGCAAACAGTATTTCATTATGCGATCTTAACAGTATGTTTCTGCCTATGTCGTTTACTCAATTTAGGCAAACGCCATGGTACGGTACGATAATATAAATACGTGATAGAGCTCTGCTGCTGCTAGTGAAAACAATCTACCGGTAATCTGTATAAAAATAGACAGTAAGAAAGTAATAAAGGTACACCTTAAAATACAACATGTCGTCGATATATATATATATATATATATATATATATATATATATATATATATATATATATATATATATATATATATATATATATATTCCATTAGTATGAAAATATGTCTGCTAACGAATTTATATTACAGTTTGCTTTCGTAGTGAGGTTAAATATAATTACACAGTTTCTATGTTCATTTTAGCGTGGAGTGATCTTTTTGTTAATGGACTCGAAGAAGTGTACTTTCGTAATTACCATGTCATCTACAATCCTACACAGATGCAACTAATGCGCACGTGTTGTTTATTATCCAGAACACAATCCCTGCAAACATAACCCGTGCCAAAACAAGGGGGTGTGCACCACTGACGAGGGCTCGTACACGTGCACGTGCCCCAGATTCTTCTATGGAAAGCAGTGTGAAGGTATGTATATTACTCTGTATGGTGGGATTGTTGCCAGCTGTTTGCATTCATTTCTCTTTAGAGCTTGTGTCGGCCAAAGCAATAGTAGCAACATTTACACCAACGTCAACAAAAATATCACACAAAAATAAATCAGGTAGTAAACATGCGTCCCTCTGTTGCAAATGAAGTGTTTCAACTTGGCTTGATTTCCCTGTACTGAAGGTCGGCTAGAATAGTTTTTAATTATGCAAATACGATTCAGCACGCATAATTCGACAGTCGTTTCTATAAATTCAATTATGTTACAGTTAACAAAATACGGAGATGTTACTATGTAGGGTTATGATAACTATATTATTGAAACGATTTTATTGTACCCAGATGAAAATTTATTAGTCCAATATATTGAATTGGTATGAATTACATATGTAGACTTCGACCCATGTAGAGGAAACCCGTGTAAAAATGGCGGCGGTTGTAGCAAGGGAAACGATTCCTACATCTGTGATTGCCGAGAGTACTACTTCGGCAAGGCGTGTAAAAGTACGTATTGTCGATAACGTTTGAGCAGCTAGTCGAGCTAGTGTGTCTTCTGACTGTGTGTGATGCTTCTCCTCTTAGATCCTTGGGCGTTTCCATGGGTTATTACCATGTGTTAATGGGTCACAAGAGTATTGTTTTTTGGCGCAAATTACCCACAACTGCCGAACACTCGATAACATTCGTTTTCCTAATTACCCAAACGTTCCCCCACCTAACAAGATGACGGTTTATGCTGCTGTAATAATATCGGAATTTATACCACGCCTTAATCCATTTATGATAACCATCTATCCGGGGCCTTACATATGTCTACATAAATCAAATAAAGAGTATAGATTATTTTTTAATATTGTTAAAGAGACGATTTGTGCGAAATTCCGTAGAGGCTGGGCGCAGCAATGTCCGAATAATATTCCGTAGACACATCGGGGAACATACAGCCTTGGTAACTGCAGTCAACCGAATTATATCACTTGATTTTGTCGGGCCTATGAAGAGGTTTTGTCAAAGAACTGTGTGGCAGACAGTTGTCTAAAAGTGGCTAAAACTGTAGATAGCATTCACATATATAAATTAACTTACAAATTGCATTACGACAATCTTTGAAGCGTCAGGAGTGTAGCGATATTACGAATCAGCATCGTACAATCCTTTGAAAACACGATTAGACACGGTGTGTTAAATTGAGCATGCTACCTAGTAGATGCTACGATGCTTCACTATTACAAGAAGGAAACATTTGTCAAACAATCACAGGAAATACAATATCAAAATACATGCCAAAAGTCCTGTTTGAAAAGTAGAGAAATGTCCAGGTAAGCACTTGATTACTTGGTTTCAAACATAATCACGACGACTATGGCTTAGGGTCGCTTTGGAACTAGCAAGTTATTGAATCACAGTGATAGGCAATATTGATTGTGGCATTAACAGCAACAAACGTATGTCTAACGTACATGTTTCATGAATATTGTATGCTGCGAGCATCTCTCTCGGCTCACATGCATATGCACAAACAGGTAGACAAACCGTCATTTGAGCATAAACGCGAGCACACATTCCAAAACACATGCATGCACGCACGCACACATGCACACACGCACACACGCACATACGTACACACAGAGACACACACAGAGACACACACACAGCACACACACACACACACACACACACACACACACACACACACACACACACACACACAAACACAAACACACCCATTATGTGTTCGCTATCTGATAATAACCTACATAATAATAATTATTATTTATATCGCGCGACTCGAATTTACATTGATATTTCATTCAAGTGTAACTATTATTCACATTATAAAATAAAATGAAATGTACATGTTGTGTTTTGTTTTGTCATATTCTCTCTTGTGCAGTTTATGATCCTTGTCGCCACAGTCCATGTCTGTTTAAATCAACTTGCACGAGACTTAAACATGGATTCAGATGCACATGCCAGAAAGATTACTACGGCAAACTATGCGATGGTAAATATTTGTCTGCCAGTCATACACAATATGTTGTTATGTTATGTTATAATGTGACTTTACATAGTGGGTCGTTAATAGGGCGTGTAAGTCTCGCGCGCGAAAACGAGGCTGGGGCAGTTGGGGGCAGGAAGTCCATATTATCCATGTTAACACATAGGACTTTGGTTTGCTTTTTGGTTGTAATAATCGAACTGTTCCCAAATAGCGTATTTCATTTATATTGCCCGAAGGATTATTACAAGCAGACGCAATGGAGCACTTTGCCGGTGACAAGGTTCACGGAAATCATGAATTTTAATCGCGTATTATTGTGGTTGTCATGGCATTAGCGGCAAGTACTTGTGTTTGGCGATCTTGACTAATAATGAAGAGTGCCATTTTTGCACAATACAACCTGGTTGTGGCAAACGTATACATGTGTTATGATTATGTGCATTTAGACAACTTGTTAGATATAAGTGCTTATCGAAACCACAACGTACAGCAATGTAAAATGCAAAACCCATACAAGACACATACGGCCTAAAATCGTGTCTATTATCTGCACTACGTAAATCGCTATATGTCTATGATAATGTGGTAAACTCAATATTAAATCGGACATTTAAGATAAGAAAAGTATAACACAAGATGTTTATGACCTGATTTTCCTAGTATTCATCAGTCAAGCTACAACTGTCATCCATAGTTAGAATATTATTCTTGTGTCCAGTCCCCAATCAGTTCCAGTCGCGCGGAGTCTCCCCAGGTATATCGAATGTGAAAGGTTTCTCTAGCGAAAGTGTAACACTAACATACTACTAATATCGTTACGTCAAATGCGATACTCTTTATTAATATACGATGGACTGTAGGAAATAGATGACAGTGTCTTAGCTATAGAATGCACAATGATGTCAGAAACACCTGCATGTGAGTGTGTGTGTGTGTGTGTGTGTTGTGTGTGTGTGTGTGTGTGTGTGTGTGTGTGTGTGTGTGTGTGTGTTGTGTGTGTGTGTGTGTGTGTGTGTTGTGTGTGTGTGTGTGTGGTGTGTGTGTGTGTGTGTGTGTGTGTGTGTTGTGTGTGTGTGTGTGTGTGTGTGTGTGTGTGTGTGTGTGTGTGTGTATAGGCTAATTATTTTTTAAAGCGTGCATGCTATAATGGCTGCCATATTTTGTAGATCTGAATCCTTGCAAAACGGAACCCTGTGAAAATTCAGCAACATGCATTAACGTCGGCGCGTCATACAAATGTGTATGTCGAAACTACTACTACGGCTTAAAATGTCAGAGTAAGCGTATATTTTATCCGGTATCACTAGATTGTGACATAAAATTATTGATCTCCTAATATCACAATGAGCTGATGTTTACTGCACTAGGCACGATGTAGGTACATGTAAGAGGACTAATGCCCAGTGTGGTGAATACGTTTCACCAGATGTCAAGGTGTTTTCACTAATCGTTTAGACGTTGCTGGTTGGCAGTGAAGATAAGGCCGCATGCTTTTGCAGCGTTTGATCCGTGCAGAAAGCACCCGTGCAGTAATGGCGGTTCGTGCAGTCCCGACGGTGCGTCCTACCACTGTGACTGCGCCGAATATTACTACGGTTCGAGATGTCAAGGTGAGCTTTATTCGTATGTTCAAGAGATTCTCTAATAAATGAAACACCCATGTCATTATGTTCGTAGCTCTGTAATGAATATTAATATGTAAGTGGAATACAACTTAGAAGGAAGCGATTCAGTCTTTTTTGGAAAGATACACACAGCGAAGTTTGCCTGGTTACTCTAGTGATCTATCTATTGCATACCTCTCCAGGTAACCTCAAGTCCATTCCTGTTCCTCGCTAAGGTGCAACTACGAAGTAGTTCTCTCTCTCTTCTCTCACTCACTCTCTCTCTCTCTCTCTCTCTCTCTCTCTCTCTCTCTCTCTCTCTCACTCACTCACTCTGTCCCTCTCTTACTCTCTCTTTCGTTCACACTCTCTCTCTCTCTCTCTTCTCTTTTTTTCTCTCTGTATCTTTCTCTTTGTCTCTCCCTTCCTTTCTCTCCAAAATTGTAGGTATATTAAATATATTAAAATTTGTTTTCCTCTGAAAT
>JAODUO010000406.1:132500-152500 GCA_025642075.2 Ridgeia piscesae | reverse complement strand
TCATCTATCTAAATTAGATAAAAATCGGTGATATTTGTTCTGTTGCGCCTGCGTAATGTGTTTTGTGCTGATATTGATGTTGCTTCCTCAGGATGCGTAATGTGTTTTGTGTTGATATTGATGCTGCTTTCTCAGGATACGTAATGTGTTTTGTGTCGATATTGATGTTGCTGCCTCAGGATGCGTAATGTGTTTTGTGCTGATATTGATGCTGCTTTCTCAGGATACGTAATGTGTTTTGTGTCGATATTGATGCTGCTGTCTCAGGATGCGTAATGTGTTTTGTGCTGATATTGATGCTGCTGTCTCAGGATACGTAATGTGTTTTGTGCTGATATTGATGCTGCTGTCTCAGGATGCGTGATGTGTTTTGTGCTGATATTGATGCTGCTGTCTCAGGATACGTAATGTGTTTTGTGTCGATATTGATGTTGCTGCCTCAGGATGCGTAATGTGTTTTGTGTTGACATTGATGCTGCTTTCTCAGGATACGTAATGTGTTATGTGTCGATATTGATGCTGCTGTCTCAGGATGCGTAATGTGTTTTGTGCTGATATTGATGCTGCTTTCTCAGGATACGTAATGTGTGTTGTGTTGATATTGATGCTGCTGCCTCAGGATACGTAATGTGTGTTGTGCTGATATTGATGTTGCTGTCTCAGGATACGTAATGTGTGTTGTGCTGATATTGATGCTGCTGCCTCAGGATACGTAATGTGTTTTGTGTTGATATTGATGCTGCTGCCTCAGGATACGTAATGTGTTTCGTGTTGATATTGATGTTGCTGCCTCAGGATACGTAATGTGTTTTGTGTTGATATTGATGCTGCTGCCTCAGGATACGTAATGTGTTTTGTGCTGATATTGATGCTGCTTTCTCAGGATACGTAATGTGTGTTGTGCTGATATTGATGCTGCTGCCTCAGGATACTTAATGTGTTTTGTGTTGATATTGATGCTGCTGCCTCAGGATACGTAATGTGTTTCGTGTTGATATTGATGTTGCTGCCTCAGGATACGTAATGTGTGTTGTGTTGATATTGATGCTGCTGCCTCAGGATACGTGATGTGTGTTGTGCTGATATTGATGCTGCTGTCTCAGGATACGTAATGTGTGTTGTGCTGATATTGATGTTGCTGTCTCAGGATACGTAATGTGTGTTGTGCTGATATTGATGTTGCTGTCTCAGGATACGTAATGTGTGTTGTGCTGATATTGATGCTGCTGCCTCAGGATACGTAATGTGTGTTGTGCTGATATTGATGTTGCTGTCTCAGGATACGTAATGTGTGTTGTGCTGATATTGATGTTGCTGTCTCAGGATACGTAATGTGTGTTGTGTTGATATTGATGCTGCTGCCTCAGGATACGTAATGTGTGTTGTGCTGATATTGATGCTGCTGCCTCAGGATACTTAATGTGTTTTGTGTTGATATTGATGTTGCTGCCTCAGGATACGTAATATGTTTTGTGTTGATATTGATGTTGCTGTCTCAGGATACGTAATGTGTTTCGTGTTGATATTGATGCTGCTGCCTCAGGATACGTAATGTGTTTTGTGTTGATATTGATGTTGCTGCCTCAGGATGCGTAATGTGTTTTGTGTTGATATTGATGTTGCTGCCTCAGGATGCGTAATGTGTTTTGTGCTGATATTGATGCTGCTGCCTCAGGGTACGTAATGTGTGTTGTGCTGATATTGATGCTGCTGCCTCAGGATACGTAATGTGTGTTGTGCTGATATTGATGCTGCTGTCTCAGGATACGTAATGTGTGTTGTGCTGATATTGATGGTGCTGCCTCAGGATACGTAATGTGTTTTGTGCTGATATTGATGCTGCTGCCTCTGGATACGTAATGTGTTTTGTGCTGATATTGATGCTGCTGTCTCAGGATACGTAATGTGTTTTGTGCTGATATTGATGCTGCTGCCTCAGGATACGTAATGTGTTTTGTGCTGATATTGATGCTGCTGCCTCTGGATACGTAATGTGTGTTGTGCTGATATTGATGCTGCTGCCTCAGGATACGTAATGTGTGTTGTGCTGATATTGATGCTGCTGCCTCAGGATACGTAATGTGTGTTGTGCTGATATTGATGCTGCTGCCTCAGGATACGTAATATGTTTTGTGTTGATATTGATGCTGCTGTCTCGGGATACGTAATGTGTGTTGTGCTGATATTGATGCTGCTGCCTCAGGATACGTAATATGTTTTGTGTTGATATTGATGTTGCTGCCTCAGGATACGTAATATGTTTTGTGTTGATATTGATGCTGCTGCCTCGGGATACGTAATGTGTGTTGTGCTGATATTGATGCTGCTGCTTCAGGATACGTAATATGTTTTGTGTTGATATTGATGCTGCTGTCTCAGGATACGTAATGTGTTTTGTGCTGATATTGATGCTGCTGCCTCGGGATACGTAATGTGTGTTGTGCTGATATTGATGCTGCTGCCTCGGGATACGTAATGTGTTTTGTGCTGATATTGATGCTGCTGCCTCAGGATACGTAATATGTTTTGTGCTGATATTGATGCTGCTGCCTCAGGATACGTAATATGTTTTGTGTTGATATTGATGTTGCTGCCTCAGGATACGTAATATGTTTTGTGTTGATATTGATGCTGCTGCCTCGGGATACGTAATATGTTTTGTGTTGATATTGATGTTGCTGCCTCAGGATACGTAATGTGTGTTGTGCTGATATTGATGCTGCTGCCTCAGGATACGTAATATGTTTTGTGTTGATATTGATGTTGCTGCCTCAGGATACGTAATATGTTTTGTGTTGATATTGATGCTGCTGCCTCGGGATACGTAATGTGTGTTGTGCTGATATTGATGCTGCTGCTTCAGGATACGTAATATGTTTTGTGTTGATATTGATGCTGCTGTCTCAGGATACGTAATGTGTTTTGTGCTGATATTGATGCTGCTGCCTCGGGATACGTAATGTGTGTTGTGCTGATATTGATGCTGCTGCCTCGGGATACGTAATGTGTTTTGTGCTGATATTGATGCTGCTGTCTCAGGATACGTAATGTGTTTTGTGCTGATATTGATGCTGCTGTCTCAGGATACGTAATGTGTTTTGTGCTGATATTGATGCTGCTGCCTCGGGATACGTAATGTGTGTTGTGCTGATATTGATGCTGCTGCCTCGGGATACGTAATGTGTGTTGTGCTGATATTGATGCTGCTGCCTCAGGATACGTAATATGTTTTGTGCTGATATTGATGCTGCTGCCTCTGGATACGTAATGTGTTTTGTGCTGATATTGATGCTGCTGCCTCAGGATACGTAATGTGTTTTGTGCTGATATTGATGCTGCTGCCTCGGGATACGTAATGTGTGTTGTGCTGATATTGATGCTGCTGCCTCAGGATACGTAATATGTTTTGTGTTGATATTGATGCTGCTGTCTCAGGATACGTAATGTGTTTTGTGTTGATATTGATGCTGCTGTCTCAGGATACGTAATGTGTTTTGTGCTGATATTGATGTTGCTGCCTCAGGATACGTAATGTGTTTTGTGTTGATATTGATGCTGCTGTCTCAGGATACGTAATGTGTTTTGTGCTGATATTGATGCTGCTGCCTCAGGATACGTAATGTGTTTTGTGCTGATATTGATGCTGCTGCCTCAGGATACGTAATATGTTTTGTGCTGATATTGATGCTGCTGTCTCAGGATGCGTAATGTGTTTTGTGCTGATATTGATGCTGCTGTCTCAGGATACGTAATGTGTTTTGTGCTGATATTGATGCTGCTGCCTCAGGATACGTAATGTGTGTTGTGCTGATATTGATGCTGCTGTCTCAGGATACGTAATGTGTTTCATGTTGATATTGATGCTGCTGCCTCAGGATACGTAATATGTGTTGTGCTTATATTGATGCTGCTGCCTCAGGATTCGTAATGTGTTTTGTGTTGATATTGATGTTGCTGCCTCAGGATACGTAATGTGTTTTGTGTTGATATTGATGTTGCTGCCTCAGGATACGTAATGTGTTTTGTGTTGATATTGATGCTGCTGTCTCAGGATACGTAATGTGTTTTGTGTTGATATTGATGCTGCTGTCTCAGGATACGTAATATGTTTTGTGTCGATATTGATGCTGCTGTCTCAGGATACGTAATGTGTTTTGTGCTGATATTGATGCTGCTGCCTCAGGATACGTAATATGTGTTGTGCTGATATTGATGCTGCTGTCTCAGGATACGTAATGTGTTTTGTGTTGATATTGATGCTGCTGCCTCAGGATACGTAATGTGTTTTGTGTCGATATTGATGCTGCTGTCTCAGGATACGTAATGTGTTTTGTGTTGATATTGATGCTGCTGTCTCAGGATACGTAATGTGTGTTGTGCTGATATTGATGCTGCTGCCTCGGGATACGTAATGTGTTTCATGTTGATATTGATGTTGCTGCCTCAGGATACGTAATGTGTTTTGTGCTGATATTGATGCTGCTGTCTCAGGATACGTAATGTGCGTTGTGTTGATATTGATGCTGCTGTCTCAGGATACGTAATGTGTGTTGTGCTGATATTGATGCTGCTGTCTCAGGATACGTAATGTGTTTTGTGCTGATATTGATGCTGCTGTCTCAGGATACGTAATGTGTTTTGTGTTGATATTGATGCTGCTGTCTCAGGATACGTAATGTGTGTTGTGCTGATATTGATGCTGCTGCCTCAGGATACGTAATATGTGTTGTGCTGATATTGATGCTGCTGTCTCAGGATACGTAATGTGTTTTGTGTTGATATTGATGCTGCTGTCTCAGGATACGTAATATGTTTTGTGTTGATATTGATGCTGCTGTCTCAGGATACGTAATATGTTTTGTGTTGATATTGATGCTGCTGCCTCAGGATACGTAATGTGTTTTGTGTTGATATTGATGCTGCTGTCTCAGGATACGTAATATGTTTTGTGTTGATATTGATGCTGCTGCCTCAGGATACGTAATGTGTTTTGTGTTGATATTGATGCTGCTGCTTCAGGATACGTAATATGTTTTGTGTTGATATTGATGCTGCTGCCTCTGGATACGTAATGTGTGTTGTGCTGATATTGATGCTGCTGCCTCAGGATACGTAATGTGTTTTGTGTTGATATTGATGCTGCTGTCTCAGGGTACGTAATGTGGGTTGTGCTGATATTGATGGTGCTGCCTCAGGACACGTAATGTGTGTTGTGCTGATATTGATGCTGCTGTCTCAGGATACGTAATGTGTGTTGTGCTGATATTGATGCTGCTGCCTCAGGATACGTAATGTGTGTTGTGCTGATATTGATGTTGCTGCCTCAGGATACGTAATGTGTTTTGTGCTGATATTGATGCTGCTGCCTCAGGACACGTAATGTGTGTTGTGCTGATATTGATGTTGCTGCCTCAGGACACGTAATGTGTGTTGTGCTGATATTGATGCTGCTGCCTCAGGACACGTAATGTGTTTTGTGCTGATATTGATGCTGCTGTCTCGGGATACGTAATGTGTTTCGTGTTGATATTGATGCTGCTGTCTCAGGGTACGTAATGTGTGTTGTGCTGATATTGATGCTGCTGTCTCAGGATACGTAATGTGTGTTGTGCTGATATTGATGCTGCTGTCTCAGGATACGTAATGTGTGTTGTGCTGATATTGATGCTGCTGCCTCAGGATACGTAATGTGTGTTGTGCTGATATTGATGCTGCTGCCTCAGGATACGTAATATGTTTTGTGCTGATATTGATGCTGCTGTCTCAGGATACGTAATGTGTTTTGTGTTGATATTGATGCTGCTGTCTCAGGGTACGTAATGTGGGTTGTGCTGATATTGATGCTGCTGTCTCAGGATACGTAATGTGTGTTGTGCTGATATTGATGCTGCTGTCTCAGGGTACGTAATGTGTGTTGTGCTGATATTGATGCTGCTGTCTCAGGATACGTAATGTGTTTTGTGTTGATATTGATGCTGCTGTCTCAGGGTACGTAATGTGGGTTGTGCTGATATTGATGCTGCTGCCTCAGGATACGTAATATGTTTTGTGCTGATATTGATGCTACTCCTCAGGGTACGACCCGTGTCAGAAACACACTTGTAACAATGGCGGGACTTGTGTGGAAGGCGACGGAGTGTGGAATTGTACTTGTCCCGAGTACTTCTTCGGTCACCGCTGTGATAGTAAGTGTCAGTGACACCGCGACGAACTTAATATTGGGTAGGCTGGAAAAACGCCTTCAGAATCTTTAAAACAAATCCAAACGTACCCAAACATATTCCCTCGATATTAAGAAGGTAATCAGGCAGTCTTGCAGGCAGAAATAGTTATAGTACCTACGGTGTGTGTCGTCGTTCAACAAAATCACCCTCCAACACCACAGAGAATATCAACTATGTGTTAACATTATAGCATGATGTCGAACACATCACACTGTTACTGGGGTTAATCTAAATAATTTAGCTTGTAAAAGCAAATGCCTTTACCAATCGTGTATTTGTGCATTTGAGGAGTTGACTGAACGAATATCGATTAACTAACCTATGGTTAAGCATTTTGCTCGATGCCTCGATTTATTTATGTATGCGTGCGTGCGTGCGTATGCGCGTGTATGTGTGTGCGTGTGTGTGTGATACGCCAATTGCCATACCGTAACCTGTTTGATTAATGATTTTATAATACTCTATGATGTTATTCAAGAGTAACCGTACCAAAGCTTACATTTCCATTATACCTGAATAATCCATTCAAAACCGTTTGTATTTGTTGTTATCAATCGTGATTTTAGGAATGTTCCTAAAGTGTTACCTTATAAAAAAATTATGAACATGCGACAAATGATTAAATATAGTTCTAGCAATATTTGGTATGTTAACATTTAACCTTTCAACTGTTTAGAGTTCGACCCATGCAGACATAAGCCTTGTATCCACGGATCCTGCAAGAAGAGTGGGAGTGGTTACCGTTGCGATTGCAAGCCTGACTATTTCGGCGGCAAATGTGAAAGTATGTCCGCCTATACCAAGCAGTGTCTTTAAATGAATTCACTTTGCCTGGCATGCTTCACTAAACGACACTGCTTCCGGTGGTTTGCATTAGACTTACGCTTCTTATAACAGGTTGTGAATGCGCTCATTCCTCATTTCCGCATTGATGTGTCAGGAGATGAACTGTACACATGTATGAATGACAGCATCGTTTTGTCACCGTGTTTTCATTGTGAAAACACATCTCGTTAATGTAACGTCTTTCAAGGTTTATGTATTTCATGTGTAGTGATGCCATATAAAATATACAAAATAATGGTACGCTAAGATATTCTTATGTATTCTCTTGATTAGTACATGGTTCTCGCAGCCTCAAGCAATGTTGCTCTGTTGCAGGCTACGAACCCTGCAAACGGGAGCCGTGCAGGGGTCATGGAAAATGCATTATAAATTTGGAGAGCGAGTCGTTTCGTTGTGACTGTTTTATTAACTACATCGGCAATTTCTGCCAAGGTTCGTCGTAATCAACATGAATGTTTCTTTTTATTTGAATACAATAATTTGTATAAATAATGTATAATATTTTATGCATTTGTAGTATGTATAGTAGCAGTTGAGAGTAGAGCAGTAGCAGTAGTAGAGTAGTGCAGCTAGACGCAGAGAGTAGCGTGCAGCGTCAGAAGTATGTAGTGTATGTGTAGTAGCTGAGTGTTAGTAGTAGCTGGTATAGACTAGTAGCATTGCAGTAGTGTGTCGAGATGCAGCAGTAGTTGCTTATGTAGTGCTGATACAGTATTGTAGAGTAGATGTATTGTCATGTATGTAGTGCAGCAGATGCAGTTAGCTAGCAGTCAGCAGCAGTCAGTGAGAGCAGCAGCAGTAGCAGCAGCAGCAGCAGCAGCAGCAGCAGCAGCAGCAGCAGCAGCAGCAGTAGCAGCAGCAGGCAGCAGCAGCAGCAGCAGCAGCAGCAGCAGCAGCAGCAGCAGCAGCAGCAGCAGAGCAGCAGAGCAGCAGCAGTAGCAGCAGAGCAGCAGAGCAGAGCAGCAGCAGCAGCAGCAGAGCAGAGCAGCAGCAGCAGCAGGCAGCAGCAGCAGCAGCAGCAGAGCAGCAGCAGCAGCAGCAGCAGCAGCAGTAGCAGCAGCAGCTAGCAGCAGCAGCAGAGATGATGCATTGTCAGCGAGTAGCAGCAGCAGAGCGCGACGTCAGGCAGCGGCACGTAGCGTAGCAGCGCTAGCGCGTGCAGAGTCGCGTTTACTAGAGTGAGCAGAGGCAGCTGGAGGTAGCAGAGCAGAGAGAGAGTTAGCAGCAGCAGCAGCAGCAGCAGCAGCAGCAGCAGCAGCAGCAGCAGAGTAGCAGTAGTAGAGAGAGTCGCGCGGCAACGTAGCGTACAACCTACGCGTTGCAAGTCTGCGTTTAACTAAGTTGGCAGAGGCTCTGGGTGTACGGCGAAGTTTTTATATATCGCTCGCTGAGCGGGTGCGTTTGGCGGCATGCGAATCCGTAATTGAATCGGGTTCATGTAGTGAATATATATATCCTCATTTACTTGTGTCAGTGTATATGTTTCACTCACTGGGAGTGTTTTCTTGACAGTCTAGGACTAGTATTTCAAAACATACACCACTTGTATTACAAGTTGTCATTCACGCCAGGGTTTATTTATAGCCTTTACCCAACCAACCTTAATGACAATTTATGTTGTAATGTTTTGTGTTTGTGATGTGAGCTATTGTTTTTTTTAATAACTCCGGACTTTTGTGAGCGTTTGTTAATACTTGAAAGAATGATAATAATAGTTGAAATAGTCAATAGCTGAAATCATTACAGCACACGTGGTGCATCGAAATCAATCGACTATAATTAACATACCACTAATAGAGTAATTGCATACGCTGGCTGTCCTGTACCCATCATGTAAGTAACGAGGTTTGCCCATTAAACACCTTTAGTCACGAAACCAAAGTAAAATGATAGTATGTGCTGGTATGTGTTGTGCTTACAGTGGAATGTTATCCATTGTATCGATTTATAATTTGCTGTTTACTTATATCCTGCTTCCCTACACATATTGTCACCAAACATAACCGCGTATAAATGGCACATATATGGTTGGTTAAGTTAAAAAATGTAAACAAGTCCTGCCTCCATGTTCAAAAAATATCTCCAAAAAATTACAAATTACAATAGAAAGTGTCATGCGGGCAGGTTGTGACCGGCAAACGATGTAGATATAAGTCCTGACATGGGTGACAGCTTGTCATATTTAGGTAAAGATATATTTGAGATGTGCTTAGTCTACGACCCCTGTTCCCAATACGTCCCTCTAGATGTTGTTGCTACATTGAGTATTACATAATAATATTGAAGAAAATCGGATCTGCATTTTTTGGTAATGCATTGATCACGATACATTTCAGTGTACGATCCGTGCCTAAGCAAACCGTGCTCAAACAACAGCGTCCGGTGTGAGAAGAATGATTCAGGATTCAAATGCTTTTGTAAAAACGATTACTATGGACATCTGTGCGAAGGTAACGTATACTAGTAGTACTTTTGGTTGCGTATGTTTTATATATGAATGATCTAGATACATATCAATATTTCCAAATTGTAAAATAGCATGCTAACTGGAACTTACAGGATTATTAGGGGGCGCTAATACGCAATTCGGGTATGTGACGTATTCGCGTTATTTACGCGCGCGCGCTGTTTAAATTATTTTCAATTCATCTTTGAAGTCTTTGTCTCCAGTTATTATAACTAAAAAACATATTTAAAACGTGTATTAATACACGCAGGATAAAATGAATGAATGCTGCGTCGCCACGCCGTCCATCATTGCTCAGTTACTGTGTGTGTGTGTGTGTGTGTGTGTGTGTGTGTGTGTGTGTGTGTGTGTGTGTGTGTGTGGTGGTGTGTGTGTGTGTGTGTCGTGCGTGCGTGCTGTGTGGTGCGTGCGTGTGCGTGTCGGTGCGTGCGTGCGTGCGTGGCGTGCGCGTGCGTGCGTGTGTATGTCTGTAATTTGTTTGTATTCATAATTCTGTTATTTGTTGTGGTTCAGGTGTCAGTGTAAAATGTAGGTGTGTGGATGCACAATGTTGATTTACACCGTAATTATATAAACCGTGGCGTTGGTACATTATATAAAAACCTACATTGCCTGGAGACCTAATAGCTTATGGGACGTCGTTTGTGGCATGTCCTTTGCGTGTAGTTTACACAATCACAGAACGAAGGGTAATAAAGTCATTGTCACTCAATTTGCTTAGTCCATTAGCAATAGTAGCCTACTTGTAAATGCATAAGTATAACGCTTAGAGATGCACTGTTAAATGGTATTGTGTAATGTTGACGTGTTGCGTTGTACTTATTGTTGCTAAATGAAACTTTCACATTTGTCAATTTAATAGTTACAACGATGCGCATGTATTGTTTATGTGTCCATTGTCTCTTATGTATAACGAGGCGCCTGTATTGTTTGCGTGTCCATTATCTCTAAGTTATAACCAGGCGCGTGTATTGTTTACCTGTCCATTGTATCTTTTGCATGTGTGATTACAAATGCATACGCAGAAACAATCGAGTCAAGTAGACGGCCAGAACAGGCCAACAGAGATACGCCTTGTTGACGATGTTAGTAAATTACAAACCGTACAATTTCTAATTATGTTCAGTATACACCTGGGATGAATATTTGGAGTGCAGAAGACATGGGTGTACCATTGCATTCTGTTTTTCTGTCGTTAGTCAGACAATCTTCAGTATTCGCTAAAATCTTCAAATTGTGTCAATTGCATAATTGTCTTTGCAGTGTATGACCCGTGTAAAATCAGTCCATGCAACAACGGCGGAAAGTGCATAAAACACAAGGACACGTTCAATTGTCTTTGTCCCGACACCTATCGAGGAGAAAAGTGTAATGGTTGGTCGTGTGTTGTAACGTCATGCGTGCTTGCGTGCGTGTGTGCGTGTGTCCATGGGTGCGTGCGTGCGTACGTATATGTGTGCATACATATGTATGGGTGGATGGATGTGTGACTGGGGTGAGAGATTTACACGCGTAGTTAGTTAAGAAATGGGTCTAGCAGGCTACATGAAACCCGCCTTGCTTAGTCTTAAGCAACTACTTAGCTACGCAAGAATTGGAGTTTACGCTCTTGCGTAGCGCGAAGTTACCGCGTAGTTTAAGTACCCTTTATGAAACCGGCCCCAGATCTTCACCGCCAATACATCAAGCAATTTGCGCCACACTCATTGAAATAATGCGGTACTGGTGTACACTGACGTATTTCCATGTGTTCAGGTCAGTGTTTCGTGCGTTCACGTTGTATCGGAACTACATTTAGCTATACAATTAAAATTATGGTTTCGTCTGATTGGCGATACGTTGGTGCAACGTATGGATGCTGCACTTCACATATAGTGGGGGCAGTGATCCAATACAAAACACTGTCGATGTGTTCTACATAACAAAACAATATTTGTCTGTATGTTTGTCGACACGCTTCTCATTATTTGTGTATGTTCTTTTTCGGGCTGACATTTTGCAAGTAATGTAGCCAGTTGGGATGGTTCGTCGATTTAGACTTTTTCAAAATTCGTCTGGAGAGTTAAAAAAATTTGAGGGCACAATATTTCAAAAAGCTGTACTTGGACGCGGAATTTCGTGTTTCTGTATACCATCGTAAAGATAATTATATTACATAGAAATACTATGTCACTGTCTCACTGAATGTATGAAACATATTGCATACTTATTCAGTATCAGTATCGTTTTAAAGTCGCGAAAGTGTAACCCTGCAACAATCGACATGTCATGCATTAGCATGTTATTGCATTTACGCGCAAGCGCGCGAAATATTTCTAGCATACTCTCAAACAACGTAATGCAGTTTTCATATTTTGGCACGTGTGACTGTTTGTTTTCCCCAAAGCATCGCTGTGTAGCTCATCTAGTAATACGTTAAATTACTGATGTTGTGGACTTTTCATAATCCATCTAAGTATGGATATTTCTTAGGCAATCTTTATTGTTGAAGGTTATACACGAATTACGATCAAATGCATCAACATAAAACATACCGGAATTTGAAGATTCCTTTGTGAAATATGCTACCATTGTAAACATAAATTTCCTCAAATATATGTTTCATAAACACACAAAATCGTCAACATAGCTACCTAAGTAATGATATGCATTAATATTTGTATTTGTATATTTGTGTTGACTATGCGTCCATCCTATACATTACATAATATCATATATATATATATATATATATATATATATATATATATAATACATACATATCATAATATAATATACATACATAATAATACATACATACATACATACATACATACATACATACATACATACATACATACATACATACATACATACATACATCATACAACATACATACTATACTAATACATACATCATCATAGTACATCATACTATACATACATACATACATACATACATACATACATACATACATACATACATACATACATACATACATACATACATACATACATACATACATACATACATACATACATACATACATACATACATACATACATACATACATACATACATACATACATACATACATACATACATATGACAGTTAACGGTGCGACTAACAAATACTGCCATATATTACTGAACTAGCGAAGGGTAAAAATACGTTATCTTGATAATCATTTTTATTTCTACAGAATTTGATCCTTGCAAGACTATTAAATGCCAGAACGGGGGCACGTGTAAAATAGCTGGCAGGACGTACAAGTGTGAATGTATAAAGCCATACCGTGGAATCAAATGTGAAGGTAATGTTAATGAAAAACACACGCTCGCGCACTCACGCACTGACGCACACACGTACATATTCACATGCACGCACGCACACACACTTAACTTACTTAATTAACTAAATAACTTAGGTCACAGTTAACATCAATAACTTCAATTATTTCACAGTGCTCCTGGCAAGATTAGATATTTAGTGCATAATAGTATTAAGTGATTTAAAGGAAATAAAAACAAATTTTGCTTGAATTCATATTGTATTACATCCTGCTATATAGTGCTATGCCCACCAAGCCAAAACGTACAACAACAAAAATAATGAATTAGAAATACCACAGTTTATGTACGTAACTCGACTTTTTCGAATATGCATAGTTTTGCCTCGCTTTCGAGATGCCGAAATGTAACGCCAGTGACGAGTTGAATCACGCATGATATAGCTTTCCACGTATTCAGAGCACGTTTACAAGGTTAGCTTTTGAATTGAAACGAGTCCCAATTGAGGAGCAAACAATTATACTACGGTCCCCACACATCGTTCCGTTTTCAGAGTAATTTTATCACGAGAGATACTCTAAACCAGTAAAAACGCATATCAAACAGATTTTGAATTCAGCCTCAGAAGAAAACGTTGCGTAATCCATACAACTATTACAATATTGACTGTATGAAAGAGAGGTATAACATTAACTTATATCACAAAAATAACCCAGTAGCTCAGCTGCTAGACGCGCAGGCTCAGTTACTGCAGCCTCTTTTACGACGCCTCACACTGTGCATCTATATGTGGACACAGTTTGGTTATATTATCGCTAAGGAATATATACCAAATATTTGTTATACAATAATGCAGTGTTTATAATTTGTTTTCGCAACAGGAATGAAAATATCGCAACTGTGTGGTCCATATAATGTATTAAGATAGATCATGATTTTGTTTCAAATTACTAATATATATATATATATATATATATATATATATATATATATATATTATGTGTGTGTGTATATTTGAAAAGATGGTGTGGCTGTGATAATTGTGACAAGATGCGCCATTTCAATGCTCACATATTGAATATCACCAATTATATAAAATATATATATATATATATATATATATATATATATATATATATATATATATATATATATATATACAAAAGTCAAAGGTCACAGACGTGATTGAACAAATGAGAAGACGGATGTGGACCTGGGCAGGTCACGTCAGCAGAATACGATAGACACTTCG
The DNA here is from genome assembly GCA_025642075.2 of Ridgeia piscesae. Taxonomy (NCBI): domain Eukaryota; kingdom Metazoa; phylum Annelida; class Polychaeta; order Sabellida; family Siboglinidae; genus Ridgeia; species Ridgeia piscesae. The sequence goes on along the minus strand of JAODUO010000406.1, from coordinate 138,441 downwards.
TATCACCACCTGGAAACCCTACGAATGGAAACGATCTAGAGGAAGACCGGCGAAACAATGAAGAGCGAACTAGACGACTACTGGAAGGGTACCATCTGGTAGAGGATAGCGCAAGATAGGCATATGTGGAAGCAGCATGCTGAGGCCTTCGCCCAACCACAGCACACACGACTACAACACATAACACACACACACACACACACACACACACACACACACACACACACACACACACACACACACACACACACACACACACACACACACACACACACACATATATATATATATATATATATATACACACACACACACACACACACACACACACACACACACACACACACACACACACACACACACACACACACACACACACACACACACACACACACACATATATATATACACACACATATAAAACGCTTTAAGAAACAAATGCACCATGTTGGGATCGAATCGGCGTCGTAAAAGAAACTTCAGTTACCGAGGCAACAAATCTAGTGATTGAGCTACCGGGATCGTCAGAATTATGGCGCACTGATTTAAATTGTTTATGATTTATACAATCAGTATTCTAGTGATATGAATTGTATAACGTTTCTTTCTAAAACGTTATACTCCGTCGTCTTTCTACGTAGGTTTACTGGTACTTGTAGCGTATTTCCTGTGGGCTGTACTCGATACAATTAATCTGGCCACGGAACGATAGTCTGGTCAACTCAGCGAAAGTGCCGAAATAATCGCACTTGTTTGGCTTATTTCTTTCTCAATAAAATTCGATTCGCGTGGAACCACAAGATAACTATTTGTTCCTCTGTGGTGTCAAATATTTGTATTACATCGGAATATTGCACAACAACTAATTCTGACACTCGTTTTGACCTAAATGCTAACCTTGTAGACATGCTCTGATGCATGGGCAGTTGTATTCATGATATAAGCTATGTCAACAATGACGTCACGATGCCTCGTATTTACCTAGCTCATTAAATCTCACCTTTCGCGGGAATTGCTACACAGACCTTCTTAAAATCGAATGTATATTACACATGTATTTTTCTGTATTTTCAATGTTATATACAATGCTAAACTTCGTGTACACGTGGAAAACTAATTCAGCTAATGCCTTGTTTTTATTTCATGTAAGTAATTCTACCAATTACCTAAAGAGTTTTCACAATGTGATTGAATGCTTCTCTTTTTTAGTGTTTGATCCATGTGAGAAAAACCCATGCCAGCATAGCGGGACATGTGTGATAAATGAAAAGGAAAAGAAACATGAGTGCCTTTGCACACAGTATCAGTATGGAGACAAGTGTGAAGGTATAACATTTATAGATAGGTGAACATACTCACGCACGCACGCACGCACACATAGTACCCTACTCTAGTTGGTTGCATCCTAACTTTCTAGTTCATTGTACTCTTGCCAGTCATGTGACATGGGGACACGATGTGCTGTGTACCGCTGTATATAACACCGTTTAGTTCAAATACGTACAATGCGCTTGATATTCTTGTACATACATGCCATAGTCAAATGAAACGTGACAAATGATGTATAGTTGTTCTTGTTGTTACTGCTGCTGCTGCTGCTGCTGCTGCTGCTGCTGCTGCTGCTGCTGCTGCTGCTTCGTGATAGTATTTGATCCATGCCGACATGAGCCGTGCTTAAATGACGCGATCTGCCAAGCGAAAACCGACACCTTCTACTGCGTGTGCAAGCCGAGGTACTATGGGAAAAAATGCGGAGGTATGCGTTCACGTCGCAATTGATGTAAACACAACAAAACACAATTTATTGTCAGTAGAATGGCTTCATCGATAAACTAATAATAGTACATATATTCCAATCGGAAGTTACTTCGCACTTTGCAAGGGAGTGAGGCTGTGGCCAGTCATACAACAATGTACACATTGCGCTGACTTTATTGTAGTATACAAACCCTGTATAAAACACATAACGGGTCGCATAGTCGAATGCGAAGTACCTATAGTATAAATAATATTATATTTTCTTTCATCAAACGTTATATGTGTAAGCACCAATGTCACGTTGCGTTTATTCTACAGCTTACAAGGCGTGCGATCCCAACCCCTGCAACAATGGTGCTACATGTATAAGCGAAGGTCTTAAGTTCACTTGCGAATGTCCAACATTTTACTACGGCACTATATGCGATGGTAAGCCACCAGCAAGTCTTTCATTTTGTTCGTCTTAATAACTAATTATGAAGTATTTGTAATAACAACTTGTGCTGTACATACATTTATTTATATTAGAAAGAACACGAACAAGGCGCGGCCATAGACATGTTTTTATTTATAAACGACAAGTTGTGTCTAAAACTAGGATTCCGTGTGAGGTGAAACAACGTGAAGATGCGGAAAAACAATGATACATACGTGGATGCGTTTTTTGTATAATGCGGATGCAGAACAATCGATTCGGCCCATGTACTGGGCCGGCTCAAATTGTACCTGCAGAGACATTGTAAAGGAACTCCCAAACGTTACCCCACTATAAACATATTTCACATTGCGCATGCCATTTCTTTACTTATGAAATATTTGCTTTAGAATGAAGTACTTGTACACCATTCCGTTTATTATAGAATATTCGCATATTGCATAGTTATTCAATGCACAGTTGTTTCTCGTTTTAGTCATCGTAGTCACAGTTTCCTATGACTCATGACACTGTTGTAATATCGTTACTGTAGACTTTGATCCATGTCGAAAGCATCCGTGTCAACATGGCGGCTCATGTCAAGTGGACGGAGAAGGATATGCGTGTACATGCATGCAAGATTATACTGGCGAAAACTGTACTGGTAAATCTTCGCTCAGAATATTTCGCATAAATTACCTATTAATTATCTTGCTCTGGTATCTGAGTATTTCGACCATATCCCACGATCATCAGGAGATTGACAATATGGAAGTGTCATATGGCCAATGTCATGTAGTACACGTCAAAGCGTATCACCAATCCTTTCAAGGATGTACCTCAATACTTCAGGAACAACCAAAGTTGTTGCCATTATTTATTACTTTACTGTATGCCGTAACAAGCGTATGTTGGTGTTTGCACACTGAAAAAATCAATTAATTACGTTATGGTTGTCTCATCTGCCTATAGCCGGTAACATAACGATTTTACAAAGATATCCATTCGGTATTGGAATTAACACACACTGCATTTGCATACACACTGAGACTACTGTCATTGTCATAAGCAGTGCCTAGTTGTGCTGGCATACTATATATTGTTGCAATGCCAGGTCAGATGTGAACAGATATGTGTGTTGACACGCGAGTTGTTGGAAGACATCCACTCGACATCTGTTGGCTTATCTCTCATCTGTATTTGCAGTGTATGATCCGTGCAGATTAAAGCCGTGCCAAAACGGCGAGTGCAAGGCTGGAGAGTCGTCGTACAAATGCGAATGTCACAAGAACTACTACGGTTCGAAATGCGAACGTAAGTGTCGCACCATGTGGCTTAAGCCGTTGCTTGCAACGAGGCGACGTTGACATAATTAAGCAAGGTCAATGCTGTCTGGTGTGCGTTGCAAGCGACGGCAACGCCGTCAAAAGCGATTATGCGACGAGGCGATGTTGACATCGTAGGTCAAGACCATTTGGTGTGCGTACGATGCAGTGGCATGACATCATTGATGGGCGAGGAGGATTGATGTAAATTAAGGCCACTTTGTGGCCAATAATATCGTTGAAATGTATGTAGCTTACGTATAAATATGATGTAGTGATTTGAATTACATTGTCGTGATCTACGAATAAAAATAACCTTTTTTAATCTTTAGGTCAATACAATTGCAACGGTTTAGACAAATAAATTATATTAAACCAAAGATAATACCAAAACCGTATTCATATAATTTGTGGTGAATATACATAAGATCACACAAGCCAAACTAGACTACCTACATTTTTAGTTCGCGAGTGTTGTAAGTCTGTTTTCAGAAAATGTTTGTTAAAGATTGAATAACTGCATTGATTTATAGAGCCAACCCTTATCCATGATTAAAAGTGTTTTAGAAATATGTAATTGTTCCTAATGTACATTTATTGATTGTGAACTGATACAGTTATTGGTATAATTCAATACGGGAAAAACACAATGCGTGTATTTTTGTCAAAAACCACCATTCTGCTGCCAAACCTCCTCGTAATAAGAAATGCACTTTTTATTAAACAAATGGACACGTTATTTAAATGTATTCTGAAATGACATTCGTGGCATAATTCTAGGACATGTAAATAAATACACAATGAGTGCATATTTATTTTAAAATAACAATCTCGCTAATAAACAATATTGTATTATATTTTCATTATGCTAATGTTTATAGGACTTCAAAGTTCACTTTACATGTACTATATGTTGCTGTGATATATATATATATATATATATATATATATATATATATATATATATATATATATATATATATATATATATATAGGCATATGAGTATAACATAAATAATGTATGATAGTTATCATAGTTCGATCAGTTGTTGATACAGAAGTCGAAAATCATATTGTCAACCAGGAGTACATAATGAATCTATTTCACGCTGCCATAGATCCAAGAAAAATTGTCCTCATGGGAACAGGGACTTTATAAATAGATTAAATATAATATTTAAATAAGTTAAATAAATAAGATAATTCAATAATTTAAATACAATACTAAATTGACGTTATAATATTAGTCACAGAAATGTAACTTCTGCTAGCCACATAGTGTTTTATAAACGCTATGAGGAAGAGATATGTGTTAACAGTGTATGAAACTATGCCACTGAGACAGCTTCGCTAAAAGCAAGAGGTAGATTGTTCCACAGTGTCGGTTGTGCCACATTAGAAGGCCGACGACCGTATCGGCCAAGGTGGTACTGCGGAATTGTCAATTGACGTTGGCCGGCTGATCTTATGATCGGGTGGGTGAGTAGATGGTGTCAGAAGTGTCAGACATCCTGGGCCGAGGCGGTGAACAGTGAAATGCACGAGGAGAAGGATCTGGAATTCAGTTCGTTGGCGAACTGGCAACCAATGACGACTAAACCGAACTGATGTAATGTGATCTCTTCCGCGGGTCGCAGTAACGAGTCTGTTGAGTGATAAACCCTTCCCAGTTTCGGTTAACAAAGAAACGCGCTACATGCATTTAAAAAATATATCCTACCAGCAGGTCTTATAATAGAAGAATCAATATACCTTATAAGCACTGTATTAATATTCGAATGTACCAGAAAATGTACCAGTGAATTGTTCTTTCTGAATATTGCTTATAAATATATACAAGTGGTGACTGGTATAATTATGTTTTGATAATAGTATCATTATTGTTAGAGCTATAGTAAATTATGATTCAACATTTATGTCAAATATACGGAGACATTGGTACAACTTGTTGGTGATACACATGTTTTTTTATTGTTAGACTTACATACTATGCACGTATGTATACTATCAATATTTGTCTTGATCGTACTTTATTCGTTCAATTGATGCTATATACGGAATGTAATATTCTGTAATATTGTGATTCGTTCGTTCGTTCGTTCGTTCGTTCGTTCGTTCGTTCGTTCGTTCGTTCGTTCGTTCGTTCGTTCGTTCGTTCGTTCGTTCGTTCGTTCGTTCGTTCGTTCGTTCGTTCGTTCGTTCGTTCGTTCGTTCGTTCGTTCGTTCGTTCGTTCGTTCGTTCGTTCGTTCGTTCGTTCGTTCGTCCGTCCGTCCGTCCGTCCGTCCGTCCGTCCGTCCGTCCGTCCGTCCGTCCGTCCGTCCGTCCGTCCGTCCGTCCGTCCGTCCGTCCGTCCGTCCGTCCGTCCGTCCGTCCGTCCGTCCGTCCGTCCGTCCGTCCGTCCGTCCGTCCGTCCGTCCGTCCGTCCGTCCGTCCGTCCGTCCG